>CM053588.1:206352208-206377918 GCA_028646515.1 Pseudochirops corinnae | reverse complement strand
CATGATTGCACGCCACCATGGGGGGGGGGGGTGGGAAGGGAGGGGAGAAAATCTGAAACTCAAGTGATTGTGGAACTGAATCTTGTAAATTAAAAGTAAATGAGTAAATAAATTAAAAAAAAAAAAAAGACCTGTGTGTGTCTGTTGCAAAGGTAGAAAAACTACTTTTTAAAGTTTTAACAGTTTTAAGAGTAGCTAGAATGGAAAATGTGAAAAATTTACACTTATGGATGCCTCTTTATTTTTTATAAGTCATGACCTCCTAAGCACTGTGTGATGTTAATGCTGGAGGACCAGAATATCATCTCATCCTACTTTAGCCCACAGATATCTACCTCCATCACCTCTCCAACTCCTTTCGTTGCTTTTCAGTTGTTTTCAGTCACGTCCAACTCTTTGTGACCTTATTTGAGGTTTCCTTGGCAGAGACACAGGGGTGGTTTGCCATTTCCTTCTTCAGCTCATTTTATAGATAAGGAAATTGATGTAAAAAGGGTCAAGTGACTTACCCAGGGTCATATAGTTTATAAGTTTCTGTGACTGGATCTAAACTCAAGAAGATGAATCTTCCTGATTCCAGGAATGGCATTCTATCCCCTGAGCCACCTAGCTGTCCCAACTCCTTGGTCATCCCCCAAGTGGCTGGGGGGAGGCTATACTACTGTCCTACTGTCAACTAAATTATCCATTCTAAAGGATGGAAATTTCATCATGAGTATTTCTTTTAATGGCATTCAGTCTAAATATCATTGAGAAATAGGGAGGGTGGTACTTTGGAAGGAGGTTACAACTGAGAAATGTTCCTGAGACAACAAAAACTTACAATCAATAAAGAATCCAGGAACCCATTGTAACTAAAGGGATGTGTCCTGGACTTAGCAAACTTTCCAGCAGAGGGGAAAAGTGGGAAGCCACTTTATGTTGTTTCTATAAGAAAGTTTTTTTGTAAATCTTAGGAAGAAAAAGTGCCAGAGGGAAATTAGAATCTCATGGTTCAGGATGCCTTTGTAGAGCACATTTCAATCTGATGTGTCACTCTGATGAGACATCCTACTTCTCTATGATTTATGGTATACATAAGACAAATTGCAAGACTTGACCTGACATGAATACTAGAATTAAACCTGCCACTAATCTAATGCCAATGCAAATATCACTCGTAATTGCCTTTGCTGATGACTGGTCCAGTCCTACTTTCCCTATGGGTATTCTAGTTTTGGAGTGTTGCTTCCAAGGAAGAGCCCCAGCAGAGCTCAGAGTTGAAGGTAACAGGAAACCATGACATGAGTGAACACTGAACATAAGGGTTATTCTGCTATACTGCAGTACCATGCATTACATGAAGTTTGGGGCGGGTGTGGGGGAGGAGGTGTACCATTCCTTTTGGTTCTGTAATTTGCTTTGCTATCTGCTTCTATCAAATTGGTGGTATCATACAGTCCCAGCTTTCCAGGAAACTGAACTCCTTTGATATCAAGAAAATAAATTTTCTATTACAATGACACAACACCAATACCAAAGTCTTAAGTGACAGTTCTTCTAGGACAATATGAATATAGAGAGTCAGACAAGATAAAGTTTAATTCAATTTTATTTTCCACTTTTAACATTTTTCAAATTATACATCATGCAGTCTGCCAGTGTATCCATACATCTTGAATAGCATCATAGGACCTAAAAGATAAACAAAACTCATCCATGAGGCAGGGAAGGGTTATTTTCTGATCTTCCATTAGGTTTAATACATTAGAGCATCATTACTTGATGCAAATGATCATTTTCCCCCTTGTACCACCAAAAAAAAGTCTTTCCACAATTTTTTTCCTAAAATGAAAACTACTGTACAGATACATAGAGCCCAGAGAATACACATCTGCAGTACACATTACACACTTTACAAACTAGACATGTATAATTCTACAGAATGCCACATTCCCCTTATATCTGCCCACATTGAAAAGTATTTAAAATTGATATACAATTTTTTTTTCATGAGTAAGAGAGAAACTTCACGGAGTGTGGCTTCCTTCTATGGTTAGCTAACCCCCATCCAAAACATTTTAAAAATCCAAATTGTTAACACTACATGAAGTAATTAGAGATTAAGAAGACTCTTGTAGGATAATTGAAATACTCAGATTAAGATTATAAAAGGTAATACTTTTCCTCCCCATCTATGAAGTGATTTCCCAAAATGCTATGAAGCTAGACTTTTGAATATCTATTCTCTTCCAACAAATGCAATTCAAAGATGGGGTTCTGAGTTTTCATTAATTTTCATTTTCCTACTAGGAAAAAAGAGTTACATCCTCATTTCCATATTATTTTATTTATCCTCTCCTTGAATAGAGACTACATTCAATGATCTTTAGGTTTTTGAAGGAGAGGAAAACCCAAGGGCCACTTGAGTCTATTCTAGGTAGATTTCATTTCCTCACTCATTCCCCCAAATTTCCATAAATTCTAGTGGATCCCCCTCACATATACACACATACACACACACCCACACACACCCAATTTAGTACATATTTACCTTTAGAAGCTTTTAATAGTCCTTCTTTCTCAGGCTACTAAGCATTTCTTCATTCAACAAAACTAAAATAATAAATAGTAATTTGAAGGAATACATTTGTACAGAATTCTTCAGTAACTGAGCAGCTAAACACATTTGGCATTAACAAGATTTTCCCCCCAACCATAAATCTTGGAGTCTAAAACTATACTTCTAATTTAGCAAACAGTTAGCCTGTATGTTAGGTTTTTCATTTGAAAGTAGATTGCATTTATTTAAACTACCTGGCTATCCCCTTACAACACCAAAGAACTCTCAAAAAATGGCATGAATTAAAAAATTATTCACAGGAAAGAAGAGGAAGAGCACATTAGCATAAAACTGTATAAAACCTCAAAATACAACTTGTAAGATTCAAAGAGCAGAGATATGGTTTACATTTGTGTACAAATTTAAAGCAGCAAAATACAAAAAATTTAAGCAAATTCTGAAATTGAAAACAAATTTAATGTACAAGGCCTAGGTTTAAATATGTAGTTTAATTGACTGCTTTAAGCATTTCAGAAGCACAAAGTTACCTTACCATCACAATGTAAAAGTTAGTTTGGAGGTCCCATAAAAATGTAAGCTAGTTGAACTGACTGGCTGATCAGCAGCTAGCAGGATTATCTTTATGAAATGTCAAAACCAACTTTCCTTGTGAATAAAATAGCTTTGTGTATCCCCTTTTACTATCAAGCAACCACTGCATCCATTCGCATTAATGAAAGAAACATTTTTTTTAATGGAAGTAGATTCATCACTTCCCCAGGCCTGCATTTTTTCAAATAAAAAAATTTAAAAGTTAATTCATAATGTATACAAATAAACAATGGAGACTTCAAATTACTGACCTCTGCCCATTTACACAAAATTAGTGCATAAAAAATAATACAACATACATCATGTACAATGATATTATGGCAATTCATTAATTGGCATTCTTCTCTAGGACTGATGTTTTAGGGGGAAAAGAGGCAACTTGGTACCTTGCTGCTAATACACATTTCAGCCATATGTAACTAAGTGATAAGGCGGCATAGTTAACCCTAGGCTGGCCCCTTTAGCAAACTGTAAATGTCAGTCTGACAGTTTCTTTTTTCTGGCAGTGCATATCTTCAGAACACATACACGAAACGGCTGTGGGGTGGAGGGGGGGGGAATGAACAAATGCAAAGTGATGAACTTTTTTTTTCTTTTTGGAGGGGGAAGGCAGGACAATTGGGGTTAAGTGACTTGCCCAAGGTCACACGGCTAGTAAGTGTTAAGTGTCTGAGGTCGATTTGAACCTCAGGTCCTCCTGATTCCAGGGCTGGTGCTCTATTCACTGTGCCACCTAGCCACCCCAGTGATGAACTTTATTAAATAAATAATTGAACTATCTATCACCCACTCACTCTTTCCCTTCAATTCCCTTGTCCCCATCAAAAAAAAAAAGTGCAACATTTAACCAATAAATAAATCAACGATGTTTTGCTATAAAAGTTGCTAGGCTAGGCAGTCTTTAAGGAAAAAAGCTAGGGTAGATTTAGGCTAAAGAATTGTTTGTTTTAAATACAAGGTTTGAAGCCAACCAACGATCTTTCAACTTGCTCTTTAGGTGGTTATACACATATGCCTACAGGTAGACATGTGCAGAAATGCACATTTACTTGTTCCTAACCATCTGCCTACACACAACAGCACTGCTGGCATCAACTTCATTCTACTGGTGGCCATAGCCAGAGATAACAAGACTGATTTGCAAAGCTCATGCCTGACAGCGTAGGCATGATACCTTGTTCCAGGTCCATCTTGAACCGTCATTGGCTGGTCCAGACATGTCCCAAAATGGATCACACACAAAAGTCAGCAATTAATTGTTGGTTGAAGTAGCAAATTTGTCATAGAAAACTTCAGAGAGAGAGAGAGACAGAGAGAGAGAGAGAGAGAGAGAGAGTGTGTGTGTGTGTAGTGGGGGAGGGAAGAGCAGAACAAGTTAACGACACTTTGCTTGGACAAGTCATATCTTAATCTACATATCTGGAATGAAGGATTTATGGGTATGAAGCCAAGGCGGCATCAAGCACTTATTAACTTTGCCTTCTCTAAACCCCATTTATACTAGTTTCGTCCACTGTCACCTAAATATTAAGATGGGGGTATATCTATCTGGTGCCAAAAGAGAAAACTAACAAATAATCCTGGACTAAATGAATTAGAACAACAGAATCCCTATACAGAACTACACATTTACAGTCAGGTATAAAATTTTCTCATCTTAATCTTCCTTTTCCAACTGCTGGGATGTTCCTGAATTTATTCAAGAACATCTTTGCAAAACCTTCCTTAAAGAAAGTAGACATCTTTTAATTTCACTTCCCAGGAGAACAGATCATACAGAAAGGGCTAAGGGCTGGGGAACAAAATTCTCCATTTCCATTGCTCAGATTTTGTAGCATTTTAAATACTTTTGATGGACTGACAGGTGAACCAGGCTGGCCATCCCATTAGGGGACCAATCACTTCAAGTACAATTGCAAGCAGATCAGATATGAATGCTACGACCCTCCATTTACATAGATGTGTTTGTATGACCAAAATCTAGATCTCTACTAACAGATGGCTTTTTTTTTCTGGTTTTTGAACAAATTGATTTCATCTTTTAACAAGTACCATACTAAAGGGTTTATTATACAGATCCAAAGATTTCACCAGGATATTAAAAATGCCTCTTTGGGGAAATGTATTTCTGAAAAGTGTTCAGAATTAAAATTTTAAACCATATAGCAGCACATTTTTCATCCCCTAAAAATATAAAGTAATATGTTTATTATACAGGAAACCAGACAGTCATGATAGAACACAATCACCTGCCTTATCTGGCGCTTGGCTATTGCAGTGTTACCTCAGATACAGAGAAGTGGGATTTACAGGCATGAGAGTACTGCTGATAGGCTCGGTGCCAGCGGAGAAGCCCATAAATAAGGTGGCCAGTGCCAGAGTCAGTGGTAGAGATTCTAAGTGGTGAACCTTCTGCTGTCATCTAGGTGGAGATGGTAAATACACTGTTCAGGTTTCTGAGGGAAGGGTGAGTCCAAACACACTTCTGTACATGTGGAGATTCTACACAGTTCAAAATACCTGAAACTGATGTACTGCAGATGGCTGGAGGAAGCGTGTGTGTATAAAAGAAAATGGAGATCGTGTAGGAGAAAAAAAGGAATTGGTGAATAAATGCAGTCTTTGACATGCTAAGTGGAGTCATCTGGAAGGAAGAAGCAAAAAAGAAAGGAGGAGTTAGTATAAACATGGTAAAAGATGACTTTTTAAAAATCTCCTAAATTCTACTTCTTTATGTTTAGGCACCTTCCTCCCACACTCCAAGGCAAGAGGGACTGAAAAAAAAATACTTGACCCATTCGACCCACCTGTTCCAACATGCTTTTCCTAATAATTCATTTACTTTTGCTTTTAGGTACCCCTTTTGGCATACATTGCCGTGACAACTTGTACTAGAGGTAAACAACCAGCATAGGATTGCTAGCTGCCCTCAATCACACAATCATCTCCCAGTTCCAGAGGGAGGTGAAAGAACTCAGAAGAATTCCCAACTGGATGCTGCATGGGACACTTGCTCCCAAGATGCCTCAGAGCCATAAAAACCAGAGAATTCAGTGCAACCCAAGACCATCTTCTCTGATAGATTGCAAAGCTTGCTACCGAGAAATTCAAGGTTGTGAAGGAGAAAAAAGCATTTTTATAACATATGTATGGAAGCATAGCTTCCCAACTCAAGGAAAAAAATTACCTTTCTCATTTGGTAACTACATTCTTTCTTTCATGTAGTACAAATATGTCACAATCACACAGCTATTTGGTTTAAAACATTTTTGAAATATGTGATCATTGAACAGTTCTAAATTGAACACTGCTTTAAAAAAAAAAAAAGGCAGGCACAGAACAAGATGGGTAGTATGGTATAATGGAAAGACAGCAGGTCCTGGAATCAGGAAGATCCAGGTTCAAGTCTTGACTATGACACACTGGCTGTGTGACTTTAGACAAACCACTTAACATCTCAGTGCCCCTGCCAATTCTAGGTTGCAGAACTGTTAACAACCGTCCTTGACAGTAGAAACTCCTCACCAGGAGATCCTCTTACTGATGAAATCAGAGACCTGATCCAAAAACAAAATCCAGAAATAAACCAAATTTTTTTCATAGGCAATCCCAATGTGGAACCTTTCTGGAAACTGGTTTCTTTTAGAGAAAAATTCAATGAAACAATAGCAAATAAACAAAAAAGATGAAAAGAGTGGTAACAGCTATTCATGTAACATCCTTTTTGAGCTGAGACCCAATAGACCCAAGAATGTTTTTTGAATAGAGCCCCCATTTACCTCTTCCTTACAAGTTCATTCTTCCCATCAAACCATTGCAGAATCAATTGTATGTCATACTGGCTGAATAAAGCTTTTTCCTGCTTGCTTAAGGGTGGGGAGGTGTTGGGAACATACCATAAATTTCAGGATTACAGGCCCACACAATGATACATGGCCAGCCTGTGTTTACACAGCAGGTATTAGACACACAAACCCAATACAAGTTGCTTCAATGACTTCAGCAGACCATGAAGAGGCATTATTTTCACAGTGAAGGCCCTTTCATTCGGATCCCTCTCTCCCCTTCTCCTGCTTCCCTTATCCGTACCAAGAAAACCAATCTGCAAGATTCAACAAGTTGTAGCTATTCTTTTGGAACTGTAGCTGAGCACCACAGAGGAGGAATACACATCCAAAATGCCTAGTGGTGAACTGGTTCAGGGTCACCTCAGGAAGAGAGGGGGGAAGAGAGAACCTTGAGTTGTTAGAGGGGGCTAAAAGTAAAACTTCTGTTAATTCTTTTAGTAAAAGACTTAAGTGAAGAGCACTTGATTGGGCTCAAATCCCAGCCTTGCCACTTATTACCTGTGTAACCTAGGGTCAGTCACTTTACATTTCTGAGCCTTATTTTCCTCATCTGTAAAGTAAGGGGCTTCAGTCAGATGACCTCTAAGGACCCGGAACTTTCTGAACTGCAGTAGTGCCTATTTTGTCCTTAATCGACCATCTTCAAATGCCCTCTGTGAAGGAAAGCTGGGAGACATTTTTGACTGAGCACTGGAACAAGATACAGAGGAAGATGTTGAAATCTCTATCTCTACATATTTTTTTCAAACAGAATCAATATCTCCTCTTTTCTAGATCATCAAGAGCAAAATTACATCTGCCTGGAGGCAGGGAGCTGGACCAGAGAATCTATGATGGCATCTCTCCATTTCTTTGATTCTCCACCATTGCATAGTATGCCCTTATAGGCCGATATTTCATGGTGGCAGTGTCATAGATTTGTAGGGAAATGAAAAGATTTTTCTTTTAAAAGGGCAGGAAGGGTGAAGAAAGAAAGTAATTTTATATACATTTTGTAAGAAAGACTTGTGAAAGATTTCCCCCAGACTTTGGTTTCTGTAATTACTGCATATTTAATCTTAGTCCAAACGGTATGAGTTTTATCTTTTCTTTCACCCCCACTCTAATCCAATACTCACTTTGTAAGAAGTACCAATTGGGCTTTACTTCCCCCACTGTTGAATTTAAGTGTATTTATCCCATTGGAGCAATTGCAACCCATCTGTCAGGGTAATCTTTTCTAGAGGAATAATTGTACACATTCTGCGTAGATGACTGAAAAACATGAAGAATTTCTAAATAAATGCATGAATATTAAAATGGAAGTGAGTTGGGCTACCACACTGTAGACAAGGTTAGGAATTAATTTTTTAAAAATAAGTCTTCTTCTTTTCTTTTTTTTAGGAGGGGGAAGGGCAGGGCAATTGGAGTTAAGTGACTTGCCCAAGGTGATAGGGCTTAGTAAGTGTTAAGTGTCTGAGGCCACATTTGAACTCAGGTCCTCCTGACTCCAGGGCTAGTGCGCTATTCACTGTGCCACCTAGCCACCCCAACCTTCTTCTTAAAGAATCAGCATGGTGCAGTGGAAAGAGCACTGACTGATGGCAGAGACCTCAGTTCAAATCCCCTTTCTGATACTACCTGTGTGATCATGGGCATTTAACCTCTCTGGGTCTCAGTTTCCTTGTCTGTAAAATGAGGGTATTGATCATGACTCCAGAAGACTGATGATGAATCATGCTTCCCACCTGTTCACAGAGGTGAAAGTCTAGAGGTGCAGAACGAGACATATATTTTCAAATACAGACAATAAGTTGAATTGTTTTGTTTGACTAAATTCATTTGTTATGAGAGAGGGCTTTTATTTTAGTGGATTGAGAGACACTTATGAGGGAAGGGGGGCAATATTAATATCTCCCAAAAAGAGAGTCAATGAAACATCTAAAATACATAGAAGGGAACAGAAGGAAGTTCAGAAAAGAGACCCAGACAAGCAGGACAGTTTTAGACCTAATGTTAGATTCTTTATATACTTTAAATGATTTAAGCTGTATAGAACAGAGATTTGTGGTTTCATATACAGTCCTTTCTTTCTGTTCTTCACACATGGAAGTGAGCATATTTGTTGGTGTTTGTTAAGATCAAAATAATAAAAAAGAAAATAGTATTTTAAAAATAAAATGGTTATTCTGTATTAATTTTGTTTATACAAAATCTTTTCAATTTCATGCCACTAAAATGGCCTATTTTATTTTTTGTGATCACATCTATACCTTGTTTAGTTAAGAATTTACTCCCTAGTCATAAATATAAAGGCTACCTTACTTGATTTTCTTCTGATTTTTTAAAATGGTATAACCCTTCATATTCAAGTCAGGTCCATTTTGAATTTACCATGGTATATGATGTAAACTGCTGGTCTAAATCTAATTTCTGCCAGATTGCTTTTCTGTTTAAATAGCAACTCTTGTCAAATCAGAAGTTTTCTTGACTAGGTAACGTGTTTTGGAAATTTTTGAACACTGTATTATTGAGATCAACTGTTTCTGATTCTTGTTGACTCACTGAGCTACTTTTCTATTTTGATTATTGCTGCTTTATATATAATCTGAGGTCCCTAAGTACTATTCACTCTACTCTTACTCTTTTTTTTATTATTCCCTTGACATTTTAGCATTTTTGTTCCTCCAAATAAATTTTGTCATTATTTTGTTGAACTCTGTAAAGTATCACCATGGTAATTTAATCAGAACAACACTAAATCTTTAATTAATTTCAGTAGTATGATCATTTTGAATATCCTTCCAGTTTCTTAAGTCATTATTCAAGGAGTGTTTTATAATTGAAGGAAACTGTGTGGGGTAAATTATAAAGAGTTCTTGAGTGGGAGGACCTAGTTTCAAATTTCACTTCTGATGTCTTTACCTATGTGACCACGGATAGGGTCAATTAAATGTCCTGGGCGTCAGTCTCCTCGTCCCCAAAATGAAGATACTAGACCAGATCGCCTTTGAGGTCCAGTCCATCTCTCGATATGGGATTTTGAGACTAGATGGTCTCTGAGATCCCTTCCAGATACACAACTATGATCCCTGAATCAATCCTACCCTTACCCCTCTTCTTTCCCTACAGAAATATTCTGTTAAT
This sequence comes from Pseudochirops corinnae, assembly GCA_028646515.1. Lineage (NCBI taxonomy): Eukaryota > Metazoa > Chordata > Mammalia > Diprotodontia > Pseudocheiridae > Pseudochirops > Pseudochirops corinnae. The sequence goes on along the minus strand of CM053588.1, from coordinate 206,367,790 downwards.
TAATCTTTCTTGATATCTACTTTCCCTTTCTCATTCTAGTCTAACTACATACTTCCATTAATGGTATCACCACACTCAACAGTTGCTCAGGCTCAAAAATCATAGAATCATCTTCAACTCTTCCCTTTCTCTCATCTTACACCCCCTCATTCAGTCAGCCACCAAGTCTTATAAATCTATTTCCTCAGTATCTCTAAAATCTTTCCTCCCCAGGTACATGACCTCATTTAGAACGCTTCTTGGAATACTGAGGGAAACCTCAGGAATGTAGGGTCATAGAGGAGGAGAGAGTTTAAAAAGGACTTCCACTTCCAGGGCAAACACCTTCCATTTTAGAGATGAGGAAACTGCAGCCCAGCCAGGTTAAGTGACTTCCTCAAAGTCACAAGAGGTAGTAAGTATGAGCTGCGAGCTATGAACCCTCTGATTCTAGAGTCAGTGTTCTTTCTGTTGTACAGTCTCTCTCTCTCTCTCTCTCTCTCTCTGCTTTTATCCTCCCTCTCTCCAAGTGTCTTACCAATACCACAGTGCTTCCCACAGTACTGTTTTGATTAGTTTATTTCCTTGCTTAAAAACCATCAATCACTCCCTATTGCCTTCTGAATAAAACCCAAGCTCCTGAGTCTGGCTTTGATGTCTCCCAGAGTCTGGCTCCAACCTGCTTTTCTAGCCTTATGTCACATACTTGATGCTCTTGCCAAAACGGACTGTTCATTTCTTGAATGCTTTCAGCCTTTTGCTGTCTTTACTTTAATCATCCTGTATGCCTAGAGCTCACTTTCTCCCCATTTCTTCTTGCTGAAATCTTAATCATACTGATTAGGAGTAATCTTCACAACACTCACCCTAATCTTCACTCCCAATATTCTCCACGCCCCCTCAATCATACCTATGGCTACCTAGGAAGACCTACAGCAATTATTATCTGTGTGGTATGAATATTTGAAACTTTTTAATAATATTTGACCTGTTTTGCACTATATATTATGTAACTTCACAACACATTATACTATATTATATATACATTATGCTTTCATACTATACATTCTATAATTGTGTAATACATTGACCTGTTTTATCTCCCCAACCACATTGTAAGTTTCTTGAGTTCAGAAACTTTGATTTATTCAAAATCTTTGTAAGTCTGGACATTAGCTGTATGTCATATAACAGAGGTTCTTAACTTGGGGTCCATGAATTTAAATTCAATGTAGGTGTATTGAATTTGATTAGACTCTTTCACCTCATCCAGGCCTCATCCATCCTAGGAGGTGTCTAGTTCCATAAAAGTTGAAATTATTGACTAAAAGGACATTTGGAAACCTTTCAGAAGAGTCTTTTTAAAAAAAAAATACAATTATCCATATTATGAACAAATGAAAAGCATTTATTTAGCACTTACTAATCAGTTAGGAGGAAATGTGGAGAACTGGCTCTACATAGACCCATAGATTCCCAAAGCAGGCCATACCACCCCCTGGGGGGGGCACTGGAATGATCCAAGAGAGGGTGGTAGTAGCCTCAGGTGCAACTGAGGGGCATTGAATAAAAATAAGGGGATGGTGGAAGCATAAGGAAAGAAGAGAAGAGAATTTTGAAAAACCATTTGTACAGGTTTCATATCGGGTAACAGAGTTAAAAGTCATAGTGATTACATTATTTTCCAAATAAACACACAAAATGCAAATTCTGACTATTCAGTGGTCAAGTCTGGCCGACAGGTCTTAACAAGCAAGTGTTGGCAGGTGAGTGTTTTCTCACATTGTGAGGAAATTCAGCAAGCATCAGCAAGAATATGTGCATGTAATGACTTGTTTGCAATACAATACTATACCATTACATGAGACAATATTCCATCATCAAAATTTCAATGCAGAAAAACCCTACAAATTTACAAAAAAAAATTATTAAATTTAAGATACATCATTTAAAAAATTACATCTTTTTGAAATGACACAAATTTCAAAAAAACCATTAAAGGGTTAAAGAAAATAGATTTCTATGGGCCTGCTGAGTAACTTTTTTTTGAAAGGGGACAGTAGGCCAAATAAGGTTGGGAACCTCTGTTAGTCCAACAGAAAGACCACTGGATTTAGAATAAAAAGTCCTTGAAGCTGCTAATTCCTAGAACTCTGTAAACTTTGGACAAGTCACTTAACTACTTTGGACTTCCATTTCATTATCTGTAAAATGAAAAGTTTGAACTAGGTGAACTAATTAGAGAACTAAAGGGAGGCATGATGACATAGGAGGTGCAGTACAGGACATAGTCTCAGGAAGACTTGGGTTCACAGTCTACCTCAGATTACTCTTAAGTCCCTGCTAAAATTCTACCTTCTATAGGAACACTCTTCTAATCCCTCTCAATTCTAGTGTCTTCCTTCTGTTGATTATTACTTATTTATTCTGTATATAACTTGGTGATACAGAGCTAGTTGCATGTTTTCTCCCCCATTGTATTTTGAGCCTTTCAATGGCAGACTGTCTTTGGCCCTTCTTTGTAAGTACACTCCTTGACACAGTGTCTGGCACAGAAGAGGTACTTAATAAATGCTTAATGACTAACTGACTGACTAGATGTGTGACCCTAGACAGGTCATTTAGCTCCTCTAAATCTTTTTTCTTCATCTATAAAATGGACCTAATAATAGCACCTACCTCACAGGGTTGTGAGGATCAAAAGTTATAACGTATGTAAGATGCCTTGCAAACCTCAAAGTGCTACATAAATGTTAACTATCCATTAAAAACTCTTTTTTACCCCTGAACTCTGTTATCCTTAGATCCTGTGACTTAAAGATATAACAAAATGAAATCACCTTTAAATTTCTCATATTCACGAATGGAAAGTGGTACTTGGAATAAGAGTTAAGCCCCTTCCCCATTGCAGAAACAGTCTGTATATCTATTTAGAAAAGACACACTGTAGACATTTTATGCTGGGGTGAGGAACCTGCAGCCTCAAGGTTACATGTGTGGCCCTCTAGGTCCTCAAGTGCAGCTTGTGGATTCAAATGGCCAAACTTGAGGGACCTAGAGGGCTACAGAGATGGCCTGGAGGCCACAGGTTCCCCACCCTGTTCTATGCAAATAAAAGTGCTTACAAAAATTTGTGATGAAAAACCTATAACTACAGAAATCACTGGATAGAGTACAAATGTCAAAAGACAGATTGAACCCAGATATCCCTGAGAGAACGAGATAAACAGAGGAAGGAGGAAGAAAAGGAAAGCAAATGAATAATACAGGACTATAGACGGAGGTTGAAAATATGAGATGCTGGAAGAGCTGTAGGGAGCCTCCCTTTTTTTCTGAAGGACCATCTACATGGAGCTTTTCTCTTTTGTATATTGAAAAGCCATCTGGATCAGAGTCTCAGAGAATTCTAGAATTCTAGCCTTTGAAGGAAGTTTAGAGAGTCTAATCCATCCCTAAGCAGAGATTTTCTGAATGAGTTCCCTCCATAAGTAAATGGTCATCCAGCCTCCAGACGAAGACTTCTAGTGATGGGGAAATCACTAGGTCCTGAGACAAAGTTTTTGAACCATTGCTCTTGAATAGCTCTGTTTAAAATTTTTTATTATGTCAAGGCAAATCTGCTTCTCTAAAACCTTCACCCATTGCTGCTAATTTTGCCCTTGAGGGCAAAGCAAACAAGTCTAAAGATTTTTTTTCCCCACACATAGCCCTTCAAATACTTAGGCTTTCAACATGTATAGTCTAAGTTTTCTCTTTTCCAAGCTAAACATCTCCAGTTTTCTCATCCAATTCCCATGTGGCATCGTAACTTCTTAGGAGTATGAGATTTCCACCAGACCCACAATGCAACCACCTTCAACTATTTTCTGTCAGGAGGTCTTCCCATTGATCACACGTCAGGGCTCTTTACTTACATTTTGCTTCTTTTCACTGTCTCACCATCTTTTGTTTGAAATTTAACTTAAGACCAAAGATAAGATCTTTAGAACTATAAAGGAGAAGCTTTGTTTTCATAATGATCCAAGAAACTGAGAAAGAAAACTCTTTTCTGAGGTAGAGGATGGAAACTATGCTTTTCATAGAACCATGAAGAAAATGATCTGAGAAAGGGAATACTGAATTTAGGAAACAAGATAGAGAAATCCAGAACCAAAGAGGAAATCTCCAAAGACTTTTTCTTAAAATGGATAGGGTTAATCTCTGTAACTATTCTGTAACTTGGCTGTTTGTACATAACATGTACTCCCAAAAAGTTTCACAGCATAATAAGGTACTTTGTGTGTTCTGTCTGGTTGAAGTGTAATGTGACAGAATGGAATACTAGGCAAGGATATAGAAGAAAAAAAAGCCAAGGGCTTCAGTCTCTGTGATAGAATTATAGCCTAAGAAAGAGGCCCCATAGCCTAATGATGGCAGTGGAGAGGGACAATAATAATAATGTGTAATTCTTGTCGTGTCTCTTTATTTCATTACATCATATAAGACCCCACTATTACTGTTATTAGTAGGAAATAAAAGTAATGGCCTTGATAGAGCCATGTTCTGCTGCTCTTTCTCTTCCTACTCCACTTATCTTTCTCTATCTGCCTCTTTCAATGTGCTTTTTGCAACTTCTATTCCATGGCTAACAAATTCTTCATTTTTAATGTCTTCCTTTTATTCTTCCTCAAATGAAATCTGGCTTTCTGAAACATTGCACAGCTCCAGCAGCTCTTTCCAATCATCCTTGGATGTTCCTTTTCCTATTCTATCCCCTGTCCTTACTCTATACCTAACTCTACCCCTGCCCAGACTGGCCATAGTTATCTAAATAGCCTTCCACTTCTGCTCTCTTATTCCTCTGATATTTGATTCTCATTGTCATCATGATTCTCAGTTCTGTTATCTTTCCCTAGTTCATCAGACCAAAGAAGAAATTACTGTTACTATTCTAGCTTCATTTCTCTTCTTATCCACTCCTGATCTGATGATGGATCTTCTGACATATTCTCCTTCATCTTTTAATCTCTTGCTCCCTTGACTTTGTAGTGTTCCTACCTTCCCAACTGCTAACCATAGATAACTCCAATCATCTCCTTTTTTCACTCATACTTTTGAAGTATACTACAAATTTATGATAACTCCAAATGGGCCTTCTCTGTTATATGGGTAATTTTTTATTCATCTTTTAATGGCTGACACATTTCCTAGGGGGTGGATATAAATTATTCTTATCCTCAAGCCCCCAAGAAAACTCTCTTACTTGCAAGAGCTGGCCTTACATTTACTTTTACTGAGAAAGCTTTGGCCATCTTCCAAAACTCCTCCTCGCATTTTTCCTAACCTGGTCTATGTTCTCCTTATCTCACCCTCTCCTTCTCTCTGGTTTCTCTATGTAGTCTAGCTAAACCAAATTATTTACTATTCCATACTTTTTTCTAGACTCTCATTCCCATGTTCTTTTTATTGTACTATTGTACTATCCCATTCTTTTTTTTTAAATTGGTTTATTTACCTTTAGTTTACAAAATTCAGTTCCACAGTCCCTTGAGTTTCAGATTTTCTTCCCCTCCATTTCCCCCTCCCATCATGGCAGTATGCACATGGAATACTTCCCATTCTTGAAATGGACTACCAAAATTACCAAAAGTAGGCATGGACATGCCCAGAAACTTAATATACACATTCAATTAAACAATTTAATTCAATTCAGCAAGTACTAGCTATGTGGAAGGCCCTATGCTAAATGCCAGTGATACAAAAACAGTCCTTTGCCCTCAAGAAGTTTACATTTTACTGGCAGGGAAGAGCAGGAATACAATATGAGCAAAGATAAGTAATCATAGTTTACAAAGTAATTTCATAACCATAAAGTACAAAATAATTTCATAATATTTCAAGTAGGACTCTAGTTACTACTTGGGTGGATCAAGAAAGACTTCACATAGGAAATAGTACTTGAATTGTGCTTTAAAGAAAACTAGGCCTACTAAGAGGTAAAGCTGAGGAGGTGAGCACTCCATACAGGGAGGGACACCTCTACAAAGGCACAGAGGCAGGAGATGGAATATTTAGCAGGCCAGTGTGACTGCAGCAGAGATCATATAAAAGGGAATAATATGACAAACGCTGGAAGGTAGGAATGAAATTTTTTTAAATGATTGAGAATCCTGTATTCTATCCTAGAGGTAATAGTCAGCCACTGAATTCCACCTTTAACATGTTATGTCTGAAATATCTACAGGATACTGAAGAGAAGAGATTCAGCTTTCATTTAATATTGGAGTTCAGAGAAGACATTACGGTTTTATGTCAATCTGGGAATCATCTACATAAATATGATGATTGAAGCCACTGGAATTGAGATCACAAATGGTGGAAGCAAGTCAAGGGAGAAGAGGACCTAGTCCATGGGACGTGAAATATACTCCAGTAAAAAGGAAGAGTCATAAGTAGGAGAGACAAGAAGTGAAGTGTCACAAAAGCCCAAGGAGGAGAGAATATCTGGGAGGAAAGGATAATATCAAATACCATGTTAGGAGTCAAATAGAAGGAGGTTGGAGAATAGGTCACTGGATTTAATAGCTACAAGATCACAGGTAACTTTGGAGAGAACAGATCGGGGCTAAGGAAAGATGATGAAAAGGAACTTTAAAATGTCAATTAGGAAGAAAGAAGGATCTGGTGACAGTGTCCATTTTCTCAGTAATGCAGAAAGTGAGGTCTTTTGCTAAATCGAATGAAGAGGAGGCAGAGCAGGGGATTTGGGAATAGTGAGAAAGTTTACAATAGATGCTATTGAGAGTGTGATGGAAAATCAAACAGGAAGGAAATAAAAAGACTGCCATGAAGCAATGAAAGCTCACTGGAAATTAAATAATATCAATATAGGGTGTACCCAGAAGGCATGATTATAAGATTTTCTCTAATAGCATCCAGCAGAATATGAGTAGGAGCAAAGAAGGCAGATTGTGAGGTGATTCCAGGTTAGATTTGGGCAAGGTGTGGTGATAGGACAGAGATAAGGAATTCAAGTGTAGAGGATAGCATTTGATTGAACCGGTCAAGCATGAATTCAATACTATGAATGAAGGAAATAGGCTGAATAATGAGGTGGATGGTCGAGTCCTTTGCAGTTAGCTCTCTACTTCTACAATGATAATAATAATAATAATACCACACTTTATGTATAGATAGTTCATCCCCCTTAATAAATCCTGAACAATACATTATACCAACAGAGTTAAAGAGATAAGAATTCTTTTGAGTCTTTAGAAGGAATGATAAAGTAAAGGTTACTGTAACATAGCCAAATTGCACCCACATTTCTTCAAACCTTTGTGGAAACAAGATTTCAGAAGCATCCTACTAGCTCCATCTGGTGGGAACATATAAACATGCATTCAAGACTTTTTTTCCTATTAAGAAAAAACCATCAGGGAACGAGAAAAAAAAATGTTAAGGATTCTCAGTTAGGGAAATGGGGAGAAGTTAATTAAGGGTTAGTCTTTCTGGCTACTGTCCCTTATCCCTAAATATTTCTAAGGCACATTTTTTGCCAGGTATTACTTTTCTCATAGGCTAAATGCCCTAGAAATAGAAATAGAAAAACTCAAAAGGATTGGGGGAAGGAGGATTTTTGCTAGAGGTTTTTCTCTCTCAGAGGATTTTTCCCCAATCAAAAGAAAACCCATTGCCTTCCCCCTCTCAAAAAAGTGCTTCTTTTCCACCCACCAGTTCTTTATTTTTTAACTAACCATGCTAAATTTGCTAAACAAACCATTGTTATAATTTTTATATTCCTAACTTAACAAAATAATTTTTGGTCTATAAAGAGTATGAAAAAATATGCATTGGATGGATTTCGGGATTTTTTTTTCAAATGTCATATGGTTCTCCCATGTTCCCCCAACAAATATTTTGTCTGTGCCTTCAAAGATTTCTAGAGGAATAAATATTACTTGCCAGATAAGTATTATATCAACAATCAGCAGGTTTTTTAGTTATTACTGCCCAGTCTAAGAATATATTATGTCTTTAATGCTGACAAATCTAAGTAAAAGAGAAGAAAAGAGGGAAGACAGGGAAAGGATAAGAGGGAAGAAAGGGGAAAGAGAGAGGAGGAAAAAAAGAGAAAACGGAATTGTACTTTGTGAGAGAACATGTCAGTGGGCCACCAAGTAATTTCTGTTGGTGCTAAACAATGCAAGTACTGGGGCAGCTAAGTGGCACAGTGAATAGAGCACCAGCCCTGGAGTCAGGAGGACCCAAGTTCAAATCTGACCACAGACACTTAATACAAAAAACTAGCCATGTGACCTTGGGCAAGTCACTTAACCCCAATTTCCTTACTTTCCCCCCTCCAAAAAAAGAAACAACAAAACAATACAAGTACTATTTGTTACCTATTCTGATGTTAAGTGGTAACTGAGATTGAAAGCTAATAAATACAGATGTGCCATAAACAATAATATCAAGGTTAAGGCCTTAAACAGAGAAGAGAAACAAAGGGAGAAATGACAAATTGGGAATTGGATTGAGATTATAATAGTTTCTTAGATGACGTTCTCTATGAGATCCCTTAAAGCAGCAGTTCTCAACCTGTGGGTTATGTTCAATTTAAATACATCCTGCATATCAGAAATTTACATTACGGTTCATAACAGTAGCAAAATTACAGTTATGAAGTAGCAACGAAGATAATTTTATGGTTGGGGGTCACCACAACATGAGGAACTATATTAAAGGGTTGCGGCATTAGGAAGGTTGAGAACCACTGCCTTAAAGCAAAAGCTTGGTTTCATCAGCTCTATTTGTAAGGATCCTCTTTTAACCCCATGTCCTTGCAACACACTTCTATTCCTCTTGAATACTGCTTCTTCCGTCCTAAAGATGATGATATCAAAATGCCTCCCCTGCATGGGAACACAGAATAAGAAGTGTCAGGCAGAGAGAAGTCAGGCGTTGAATCTGCCTTTTAGGAGGCCATAACCTAAACTAATCAACACTAATATGGATAGACTAAAAGATACATAACAATTGAACTAATACCTAAAGCAACAGAAAGCTTGTATTCCCTGCAGGGTAGGAAGCAAGTTTTGAGGTTATGAGTGAAATGAGATACTATGGGAGTTACATGTTTAATCCATGGAAATTAAGAAGAGCCATCGTTTGGGGTAGGAAGAGAAAAGGGAATTAAAAAAAAAACCCTTCTGTTCATTAAAACACTACCAGTTAAGACGCCACAGTGACCTGGATAGGAATCTTCCTTTGGAAGGTATCAAGATGCTCAACAAGCTTCTGTATAGGTCTCTGACCTCTAGATCTTTAGGATATATAAGGGACATAATTGGTGGGCATTTTTAAGACAAGCAACCATAAAATGTCATAAATGAATCATTTATAGGCAACCTGTTTCTGAAAGAGATTCAGACAATCAATTACTTGGAAGGATTGGCAAAACAAATTTATGCTCACTGAGTACTAAACTTTCACAAATATTTTACAATATTCCAGATAAATTGTTATTGGCTGATGAATCAACAAGTATGTGTTGAGCATGACAAACCTACTAACTTTCTGGGTTATCACTAAAGAGATTATGATCTTCAAAACGATGCAATATTCAAGTGCTGATCCAAAGTAGAGGTCTAACTCCAAACCAGTCTACAGCCAAAGTCATTTCTCATCCCAGTTACTAGGGAAGGGTGGCAGCTAATGGGGGAAAGGCTATCCACAAGATCTCTGGCTTTCTCTCCCATTTTGACCATTCCATATACCCTGTTCCATGTCACAAGTCAGCTTCTCTGAACACTGTTTGGATATAGCCCTTCTAGAAGTGCCAAAGGTTTAGCAACATTACTTCACCTATTAGCAATTTCATCCAATTCCATTTGATATGTCTTCTACTCTCATATATTCTTATCTTTGCCTTGATGCAAAAAGGGCAAGAGAGGAATCAATAATTCTCCCAAAGGCAGTACAGTACCTTTTTTTTTGCCTTGATTATCTTTTCTTCTCCCCTTGAAAGTCTGCTTTCTTTGCAAATATTTCTCAGTAAGAGCATACAAACACCAAGAACTGTAATTTTCCAGTTCATGTTCACAAACAGTGAGGACTCATCCACTGAAAAATCAGAACTTTTTTAAATGCTAGCATTGCTTGGTCCCTAAGTTTTCTCACCTTCTCTTCCCTTTTGGTAACATCTTTCCATAGTTGCCATTATAACAGGAAGATTTTTATTCTCCTTAAGAGCACTGGAAAAAATTTTTGACGTAAGGATGATAATTAAGGGATGGGGTTTTCAAGCTTAAGAAGTATACATACCACAACACTGAAGGAAAAAATTAACTTGTTTATACATAATGTACAATCATTTAACCTAAAATGGTGACTTTCAATAATAATTACAAAAATACTCCTTTCTATTGCTCAGCTTTTTATTTCACACTCAGATCTTGTGCACAGCAGGCAACCACCCAAGCCCCTCATCAAAGCCACTGAAGAATAAGAAATATTCTTTTGCTGAGAATCCTGAAGCCAAGTGGATACCTGGTAAATAATTCACCATACCCTTTCTACCCATTCCTACAGGCTACAGTCCCAGCCTGATAATTCCCAGAGTTCAGAAGATATACAGGATTTAGAAGTGGATGAGAATGGGTTAGGGATTCTGATAGCTTGGGATATTCAAGAGCTGCCTAAAGCAGATGTGATCTCCAGAGAAAGTTTGAGGAATGATGTGGCTTCATTTGAGGCCCCGTCTATTAGAGATCCAGACTCCTAAAAAATGGATTAGACCTGTCCAAGGTATCTGACCCAGAGCTTGTCACTGAACACGTCCAGACAAGCTTCCATAGTAGTAACAGTCACTCCTAGCAGAGACTTACTTCTTGTTTATTTCTGGTAGTAGGCAGATGACCCTCCTCCTCCTCCTCGGATGGCATGTACAGCTGTTGGAGAGGATGCAGGGTAATGGCCTGGACGGATTGGCTTGGCTATATCAAAACACAAAAAGAAAAAGAAAAGGAAAAAGAAAAAAAAACAAGCTCAAAATATGTTAAACAAGTACAAGCTGCCTTTTCTGATCAAAGTTAAAATGAAAACATGGCATCCAATGACAATCCCAATGCCTAGCAACCACTAGTAGCCTTTTTTTCTAGATTGCAAAGTTAGGTTTTCCTGGTCTACCAAATATTTATGGATGTGGGGCACTTCATATATCATGTGAAACAGATATATCTTATGGAATCTAAAAGCTAAATGGAGCCTCAGAAATGAACTGACTTGGGGAAGTCACTTAACCGCAATTGCCCTGCCTTCCCCCTTCAAAAAGACAAAAAAAGAGAAATGAGCTAACTTGTTTGTTTTAAGAGTTGTGGGAAGCAGAATATGTCAAAGGAACAAACTAAGAATTTTTCATTAAAATGTAAGATCTGACTTTAAAATTGTGTATTAAAAAAGTAAAAGAAAAGTAAAGGTATTAATTTATAACATGAGTTTATAAAGGAATACCTAGTTATATAAGCTTTCTGTATCAGATGTTTTGCTTAATGTTTTTCTTTATAAAAAGTAAGGGTTCAATGTGGAGGAGGGAGTTGGGTTGGGAGAATGTCTCCATGTAAAGACAAAAGACATAAATGTTTTAAAAGAACGGAATATCACCTGGAATCAATATACTTGGAATATCACATTACATTGTGGCTATATAAAAATGTTTCTTTTAAGGAAAAAAAAAGTTTATACACACACACACACACACACACAGACACAGACACAGACACATACATATTAGAGGGACTATGGAAAGGCAGTCCCATTACGGTCTGGTTGGTAGTGCTGTGAATTAACCATTCTGGAAATTATACTTAAAATATGACTAAAATATCCATACCTTATAACCCAAAGATTCCACTGTTAGGCATATAGTCCAAAGAGGCCAAAGATAGAAAGGCCCTATATACACTAAATATTTATAGCAGCATTTTTCTGGTAGCAAAAAAAATTGGAAACAAATTATAAACTAAACAAATTGTGGTATATAGATGATGTTACTGTGCCTTAGGAAACACTATAAAGAATACAGAGATTAGGGCAGCTAGGTGGTGCAGTGAATAGAGCACTGGCCCTGGAGTAAAGAAGACCTGAGTTCAAATCCAACCTCAGACACCTGACACACTTACTAGCTGTGTGACCTTGGGCAAGTCACTTAACCCCAATTGCCTTGCCTTCCCCCCTCCAAAAAAAAAAAAAGAACTTAGAGATATGTGGGAAGAATTATATGAACTGATACAGAGTGAAGTAAAGCCAGGAAAACAATATACACGATGATTATAACAATGTAAATAGAAGGAACAAATAACAAATGTAAAGGAGGGAATTGGTTTCTGAAAATCCTTTTCCCCCAGCCCAAAAAGCCTGTAAAGTACAGATAATAAAGTGTTTAATTGCAAAAATGTGCCTATGGCATGCATCACTTTATGAAGTGTGAAAGGTTAATTGAATTAAAAGGGAGTACTTCCATTGGCTAAAGGTTGGCCATCCCTTTATGGTCCCTTCAAAGGTTGAGCTTACTAGCTCTTCAGCCAGTCCAGATGGGGAGCAGTTTTATTGAGCATGATCTCCTACACCAGAAGCCAGCTGCAAAGGATAAGTGGATTTCTCCTCCTCTCTCACCGCCATCAGCTATTGTTTTTCATACCAGAGCTAATGATCCAGTAAGAGACAATGCTTCCATCATTTGGTTACTGTGGAGGGAAAAGACACACACCCTCTCCAGTGAGACACTGACCCAGAGAGGTATTGTCTATAAGGAAGAAGCAGTTTAAAGGACCACAACCACTGGAAGCAGAAAAGAGAGCTGACTATGATTTTGAGGAAGAACTAGCTCTGGCAATCAAATGTCAAGCTATGAAGAACAGGACTTGGGAACTCAGACAAGCAATCCATCCAGCAGAGATGCTGGGTCTACAGGGAGCTGTATGATAACTTCAAAGGGAGAGAAAGGTTATCGGGGTCCTGTCATTCTGGAGTCATGAAATTGCCCTGGACACATGTTACCCATGCCATAGCACCACTGTATTCTAAATCTGTGTCCACTCTTCTCCCAGACAATGTGTGTATCTGAGGAAAAGAGGGTCCACATTTATGGGGGGATTGTTTAATAGCTACCATTCTTATTGTGCCACTTTAGTAAAAACTTCCTACCTTTCACTTGAGTTAACTGTGTCCACTGGCTGATTAGTAAAAGTAAGCTCAATGGTAGAGGGCTTGTGAGTAGGAATACTTACCCACAGGGTATCCTAAGAATCTGAAGAAGCAATCGCCATCTGGGAATCCAACCTCCTATTGTGAGTGCTAGTTGTGGGAGAAGGCCAGATGGAGTGCTACACACACACACACACATACACACACACACACACACACACACACACACACTACAAAACAACAACAACAAAAATCTGAACTTGCTTTATTTATGAAGACCGAGCTTGGTCCTAGAGATGAGATGAGAAAATGCACCTACCTCCTTTCATTATATGGGCTATGGATATTGAACATTGCATATACTGTCAGATTCAGTTTATATATTGGTTAATATTGCTGAACTGTGTTCTCTCTCTTTTCCTTTTTGCTATAAGGGATGGTTCCCTGAGTAAAGGAGGAAAAGGGGATATGTTCGGAAATAAAGGTAACATTAACAACAAAAGGCAACAAACTTAAAAAAAAAGAAAAAAGAGAGAACCTTGACATTTAAAGAACATCACCCTGTTCCTCTCACATCAGTCCCCAAGCTCTTGGAATATAGACTTCAAACTGTTTATCAACCCTAACCTAGGGGCATAGCACTTCTGCATGAGGTAGATACATAATTATGTTGGTTGAAAAGGTTATTCCAGTACCACTAACTGGAAAAGGAAGTATGTTACTATCTACAGTCGAATAACTTCACCCCTCAGACCAGACAAACTCTGATCTAGCAGAGGCTTCAGAGAACTCTAGACAGGACTCTATACACTTGTGAGCAAAAACAGACATGTGAAAGATCCAGAGTAACAGGTTCAAGGGGGTGATTATCTACTTTTCAGAAGGATTCTTCTATGATTCCCTCTAGGTCTCCTTTAAGTAGCAGACTTCTCCCCATTGTATTTAAAGAACGAATCCATTGACACACAGCCTTTTAGGAACATCTCTATTAAGGCACAATGACAAGACACCAAGTCTTGGTGAAGATAAGATGAAGCATCAGGACTGTTTGCTTTTCTGTGGTGAGTTCATCTTTCACTAAGTGCAAAGGTGGAAGTCATAGAATTTCGACCTTCGTGAATACATACCAATCTGAGCAGAATGGGCCCTTCTTGCCATGTTCTTGGCTCTCACAGCCTCTTTGATGCGATCTACCTCCTGTTGGTACCGCTTGCGGTCACGCATGGCATTCTCCTTGGCTTCCTTCAGTGCGCTCTCCAGTGCCTTGACTCGCTCCGCCGTAGCACGAAGTCTTTTCTCCAGCTTAGGAAGCTCACAACGAAGATCTGCATTATCACGAACCAGCTAGGATGGAGGAGGATGACAAGGGAAGGGGCTGTGAGTTACTGGGGAGGCAGCAAAGCTTACAGAAATATTTCATCCAGTGGAGAGAAGGGACAGGACTTTAAAATTAGGGCCATTAGAAACAAGACAGCAGCTGACTAGCCACCTGTTTAGTCTTCTTTGAAAATCCAAATCACCATAAACTCTGTTAAATGACTCCAAAGGAATAAAAATCACAAGATGTGTGACCCTGATTTGCTAAACGCAGATGGCTGGCTAAAGGCAGTATGGAAACAAATACCATTTCTAACAGTATTAAATGCTTTACCTCAGGCTGCATTTAGGACTTTTGTGTATTTTTGTCCAACTTTGACATTTGTCTGTTTTTTTTAAGTTCAATGTTATTCTGGTACTTACTTAACTGTGAATTCTCTTTTCTTTCTTGACATGTGAAGAATATTTCTCTGTCTAATTTTATAAATTATAAGTCATTTTATAATTATGTGTCAGTAAGTCTTGGTAGTCAGAATTTCTCTTTGCTTGTGTCCTGTGTATTTCTCTTCGCATATAGAGTGAAAAGAATACCTGATCTTGTATGCTGAGGAAAATTTTCTTTAATTATTGGGTCTTCAAATATAATGCCTAACTTTTTTTTTCTTTTTAGATATCTTTGGAGGCCCCAATGAATCTAATGTTAATATTTCTTGCTTTGTGTTCCAAATCTGTTATGCCATAGAGATGTAAGTATCTATAGATATCTATATCGTATGAAGTTGAGCAAAAGTAAGAGATAAAAATCTTTCAGTTCTATTACTGCCTGGATTATTATATTATTATATTATATTATATTATATATATTATATATTATATTACATGTATATTATATATTATATATTATATATATATTATTATTACTGCTCTTCAATTTTATTTGTTTTTAATCTACTATTTTTGATCAATTTCATATTTACATTATGAATGTATAACATCTATAATAGAATTTTTAAATCATTGAACCAAATTTTAGTTTCCTTAATTTTTCCTTTAGCTTTTTCTTGTGTTTTAAACTGTTTTATATTCTTCTTTAATTCCTTA
>CM053588.1:206324119-206351708 GCA_028646515.1 Pseudochirops corinnae | reverse complement strand
TTTTTGATCAATTTCATATTTACATTATGAATGTATAACATCTATAATAGAATTTTTAAATCATTGAACCAAATTTTAGTTTCCTTAATTTTTCCTTTAGCTTTTTCTTGTGTTTTAAACTGTTTTATATTCTTCTTTAATTCCTTAAATAATTCACGCAAAGATTTATTTCTAACAAAGTGACAACACTGAAAAACACAGTGATGGTCAGTACTGTTTTTAACTGTGAATGTGAAGTATAACAACTTAAATTAATAACTTATTATAATTTTACATTTTATACAAAGATTGCTTCTGAAAATTCTGAAATAAGAAATGTATAGTTGTGCTATTTCTGAACAGAATATATACATAAAACACAATTAAATACAAATCATGAAAATTTAATCATGTAAATGTATAATTGCCTTATAATTTTTTATTGCTATTTGAGTAAATTAATAGTTAAAATTTAGGAATCTAATACCATTTTTTTTCAGAAATTTCCCTGTTCAGTCTTTTTTATGTTTGGTGTATTTATTTAAATACTTTTCATAACTATCAATTTAACTTAATCCTAAAGTTTTCCAGAATTTCCATGGGTGTGTTTGTGTAAATGTTGGAAGTAATTATCAAAATGAGACCGAATATAAAGAAACTGAAAAGGAAAAACAGCACTGTATCTTTCCACATTGTAGGTTTTGTCTACCTGACATCTGCAAAATATCTAGTCACTTTTATTAGTTAGGGAGGAAAAAAAATCCACCTTAAATATCATCTGAGTGGAGTAATCGCAATACAAAATAGATGGAGTTTGTTTTGTTTTTTTTTTAAAGCTAACACATTCCTACTTTTCTGGAAGGAAAATAATTCTGAACTGCCCATTTATGAACACATCAAATTTACTTACCATGCTTCAGGGGAAAGCAATAGAGCTCCAAATTGGCAACTTGAAAAAAGTAGTGATGTTTTTAAAGCAGTCAATATTTGTAATAATGTTTAAAAAATAATTTATCCCACAAAATTAACGGATACTTTTTATCATCTGTTTTCATTCAGCTCATTTGTCTCACATTCTAAAGCTGGGCCGTATCAAATACTCTCTTGTGGTCTCTACCTTCTTCAGACTCATTCCCTGAAATTTCAAGATGTGCCACCTATCTTCAAGGGGAACCTATTTCCTAGAATCTCTTCTATGAACATATTGAGACTTAGGTGGTATATCAGGAGATGAGAAATGAAAAGGTCAGCATATCACAAACACCTTCGGTGTCTAGAAATGCTGCTTTTTTTATTCTTTTACCTCAAATCTGGTTCACAGTGGAAGGTACCCCAGGATATCTGGGATACTTCTTGGTATTTTATTCCAATCAGAATTAGGAAGCAGTCTTCCTATGAATAGCACTATTACTCTAAATGTTATTCCTTTAAGGCTAGTAGGAATAATTAAAACTGTACCGTCAAGGGATAATGAAACAGCCATAGCAATAGCTAAGATTTACAGAACAAGTCCTTTCATTAAGGGGATTTATTTTGTGAAGTTTGGATTCAGTCAAAGCACTGTGCTTAATGGCCTAGAGGGCCACATATGGTCTTGAGGCTGCAGGTTCCCCACCCCTGGAGTGAAATTGAGACAACTCAGGGTGTGGACCTGAGATTGTAAAACCAGTAACAGGATCATAAGAGGAAGATAACAAGGATCCCGGATCTCTGCTTTGAGACTCCTGGCTAAAATTTTCTGTACCTCATGGGGCTCTGACTTTGACCAATACGTGACAAACCCCATCTTTGCCTAAGAAACCTAAACCCCCGAGAAGCCTCTCATGTCCTTTTGCTGAAACTTCTAAAAATGAAGTTAGGCTGTTATGAGACTGTGGGAGTCAGAGCAACATAAGTATTTTCAGACTATTTTGAATTCAAGGAATCCTAGCTTCATCTTCATTTTTAAAAAGTAAATGACAGACTAGAAGCCACAGAAGAGAACAATGGCCCAGTTGTTTGCCTTCTCAATGTGCCCAGGAAAGTTCCCTCACCTCAATGATCTTTGAGACAAACCAGTCCCTTCAGGGCTGCTTCTGGTAGGAATTTCATCTCCATTTGGGATGGAGGAAAATCCTGCTTGTGTGCTCCTTTGGGGAGATTCAGTTTCTTTTAGAGAAAAGTTTGATCTTTAAGAATTTCTGCTCAGATGTCCAGAATAAAATGAGAGCCAGCATTCAAAAACCCAGCAGCCATCTGCATTCAATCTTTGGTCTTGCTTCTTGAGACTATGAAGAAGAAACTGTCCTGAAATAACTATCAGCATTACTACGATTATAATATATAAATGTAACCACTGCTTCAAAACCCTCTTCTGCAGAAGCTATAGACTATTGTGGTGACTTTGAGGAGGGAAGATAATAGAATTAAGGTATGACTATCCTTTGGTTGGGGGCAGGTAGGTGTCCCAGTGGATAGAGTGGCTGAGTCTGGAGTCAGGAAGACTCATTTTATTGAGTTCAAATCTGGCCTCAGATACTTCCTAGCTGTGTGACCCTAGGCAAGTCACTTGACCCCATTTGCCTCAGTTTCTTTATCTGTAAAATGAGCTAGAGAAGGAAATGGCAAACCACTCTATTATCATCGCCAAGAAAACCCCAAATGGGGTCAAGAAAAGTGGGATGTGACTGAAACAATGAACAACAACCCTTCTATAGCATGGGCTTCTTCCTATGGAATTGTGAAGAGTAGATCTGAGTTTAACTTTATCTATGAAGACCTATGAGATGCAGAAAAAAATTCTTTTTGTAAGAACTGTCTTAACTGTTATTTTATAAAGAACCATGATAAAGACAATTTTATAAGGAATGAGTCTGGAAAAAGAAAATTAAGTCAGGGCTTGAGAGATGCTAAAGATGCCATTTTCCAGTCAGGTCTAGAGAGACTGTGAGAAAGAGGATTGGAGATAGCTTCCTTCTTTTGGAAACTATTGTAACCTTTAATCTTGTGAAGAGAATGAAGAGGGTTTTGGTGAAGAGACTCTTATCCTGAATGAACTAAACAGTGTGACATTGTTTTTCAGAAGATAAATCATCTACTTAGTATTACAATGAAGGTTTGAGATGATCATTCTTACAACTAAAATATTGTAAATAAATTATCTTTCTCTTTGCTTTATTAGCAACTTCATTACTAATAAATCATATTTTAATAACATTAATAGTTTTATAATCCTAAGAAATTAAGTGATTTAATAAAGAGATGAGTACAATTGGGAAGGGAGATTTTTCTAGTTTGTTAATTCACATTTAATGAACTAGACGGGGGTTCTGAGTTCAGTTAATTGAGAGGTATTGAAGTAATATTAAGAAAAATGTAAACCATCTCTGGATCTAGAGCTCTGGCAAAATGATATAAATTATGAAAATGACAGGTGGTGATGATGATAACTAGCATTTATGTAGCTCTTTAAGGTTCACAAAGTGCTTCCCAAATATCTCATTTTTTAATCTTCCCAACAATGTAAGGAGAAAGGTACTATAATTCCCATTTTACAGTTGAGGCAACTGAAGCAAACAGAGGTTAAGTTACTTGCCCAAGGTCACATAGCTAGTAAATTTCTGAAGTCAAATTTGAACTCAGGTCTTCCTGACTCCAGGTACAGCATTCTATTCACTGTGCCACCTAGCTCTCCCATTGTAGGTGGCTAAGGTATGACTTACATGGGAGTTCCTTCCTAACAACCCTGGTACATTACTATGGGTCATATTCCTACAACATAAAAATTAACAAAAAAATCTTTTCTCCTTTCTTTCACTACTATAGCTTCCAATGATCTAAGTACCATTGATGAAGATCTTGGAATATGGTTATCTCCAAGAAGATTCTGGTATCGTATGTAAGCCATTTTCATCATGCTTGCATGGGGAAACTTAGTTCTCATCAAATCACAATGTTATTGCTGGTTTTATCAGCTTTATCATGGTTCCTGATTTATCCTAAAAGGCTTCCAGATCATGGACACTCATGGACATGGACACATATTTCTGAAGTGGGAGCTGAAGAAGAACTGATAAATTTCCACCAAATTTCACAGCCTTCTTTTGTTCCAACTCCCTTCTCTACCAGAAGCATACAACAAGACTGGACTCCTTGGGCCAAGTCACCCAAGTGAAATATAATCTCAAATATAATTGAGACCAAAGTGTCTCAATTTTAAACAAAAGGAATATGCTAGGGTGTTATCTATTACAGCTATTTCAATTTCTAACTCAGATAAATTTCCATTACTGGAATAAACCAGTCAGGATTAGATTTTATGCTCTAGATATAGTCTGAATGAAAATTCTCTTGGCTAATGTGCATTTCTTAAACCATTAGACATTGTCTGAGCCCTTGAGGAAGAATTAGAGCACTCAACAGTCATCCTTCAAGAAAGCCTTTAAAGTTTAGATTTTATTCTTAAGATTCCCTGCTACTAAGGGGATGCTAAGTAAAATATCTGGCTCAAGCTCAGAGGCTTTCTCTTACTTGCTTGCTCCAGGCAAAATGGTGTCTGACTCTAATATATTTATTATCCAATTGAAGTTTTCTTATGGTACTTCTTCCATCCTGTCCATTGATGCATTGACTTGGACTTCTGAAAAAAAAATTTCATCTCTAGTCTTTAGTGATGCTGAAGCTCTTTACTGACTTGAAATTGGATTTTTAGACTTATTATTCATTTTTCTATTCAGGAACAGGAGCAATAAAAAGATCAGGTCCTTCAAATATGGTCTAAGAGTGAGCTGGAGCTACTGTTGTTGAGTAGTTGCTCACAGTGAGAGGATTTGATCAGACTCTAGGGTGGGAATGGAATCAAGACCTGTCATTTGTGGGTTGGTGGTGGGAATGAAGAGAGGCAGTGAATTCCCTCATCTAGGAATAATATGGGCTCCAAGAAAGGGGGTCTCAGGCACCTTCACTGTACTTTGGAGAGTAGAACTGGGCCATACTGAGTCCTGGAAGCTTTCAGCCCGTCTGAGTCTTTGGGGTAGAAGGAATTGGGGGCAGGGCTGAGTAGCACTATTTTCAGCTGGGGTGGAAGAAGGCAATCCTGGAATTACTCAGGCTTTGTTACTTGGGGCACAAGGAAGGCAGGGGCTATCTCCTACTCAGGTCTGCAACTGGGAAAAGTGAGGAGAATAAGTCGTCACTGTCCCGCAATTCCCCATGGCTTTGATTGGGTTGTGATACCATGATCATTTGGGAAAGTCAGACAACTCCCTTCAAGTTGGGTGCTGGGGTCTTCTTGGTCTCTGATGGAAACAGACTCCCCACCAGCTATTTGGACCTGCCCAGAGGTAATGTTTTTGTATCTTTAGGCTGAGGCTAGTAAACAGAGAAACAGATGAGGCAGGAAAAGGACTCAGCAATTCCTGAATTCCTGTGCACTTAACCCAGTCAGGCAGGGATATGACCGTGGTAGATTATCATTCTGGTTTGTTCAGGAGAGCATCACACCCTGTCCTGAAGGAAGCTCAATGTGCCTACCATATTGAAGTCATCTCAGACTCAGATTTCAGGCATACAGGACAGCACAGCTACCTATGATTACAGCAGTAATCATAATTTCTCCCCTTCTCCAGGTAATTCCCTAATTTTTGTAAGGGAGCAGTGTCTGGGTAGGTACAGATGCTATGCTTTTTCTGGACAACATTCTAAGAAGGGTTGGGTGAGTTTGTTTATTGGAAGGAAGTCCTCAAACTCCCTTTCCTCAGCATCATTTTATAGACTCTGTAGCATGTCTACATCACCCAGAGAGATATTAGAATGAACCTGCATAAGAAAACATGTAGAAGAATGCAAACCCATAAGGAGAGCAGAGGAGAAAAAAGTGAAGAAAAGAAAAAGGTTCTGGAGAGGCTAGGTGGCACAGTGAATAGAGCACCAGCCCTGGAGTCAGGAGGACCTGGATTCAAATCTGGCCTCAGATACTTAACACTCACTAGCCATGTGACCTTGGGCAAGTCACTTAATTCCAATGGCCCTCAAAAAAAGCAGAAAAAGAAAAAGAAAAAGCTTCCCCTGGAACTAAGGACCTGCTCACTGGATCATGCCGCATTCCCACAAGGGTTACAGACATTGAGCCTTTCCCCTCCCTCTGCAGCCTAACTTTTGGGTATCAATATGGCAGGACTGTGTTAGATAATTGAGACTTCTCTTCATACCAAACTTTAGACTTTTATGTATGCATGCCTCACCAATTCTTTCAGGTCCTATTCCATCTATGTGAGGGACATCAGCTACAGAATCCTGAAAACTTACCAGTAGAATGGCAACCCAAACAGCATGGTCATCCAGGGGGCAAGGTGCTGACCCACTATTTACTGCCTCCCCCAGATTAGGTATCAGGTATTAGAGGTCCAGCATGAGGCCAAGAATGGGCTGAACTCACAACTTTCCATTCCAGAGGGGTAGGAGAGGTATTTTGTTTGGGGAAATGGGAGTTGAGAGTACTTCCTGTTCAATGTATTTTCTTCTTTGGCGTACTTTCTAATTTAAGTAAGTTGTTCATGTTTTATTGGGAGGGAAACAAAGAAGAGAAAGTGAGAATCCAGAGAAAAAATGGGAGAAGATGGAAACCTAGACCAGGTACAAATAGCTAGAGATAACACTGAGGAATATTGCATATATTTTCATTTTTCTGTATGGAAGGTTTTTTTCATTCTTTCTTTGGTGAGATGGTAAGTTTGTCAAATGGCATTTCTCAATCAGTGGTGGGATGTGGGTAGAAACTGACCCTGTGGTCTTTGCTTCTTGGGCTAAATGTGCTTAATAGATTACCTCCTGGTTTCCTTTTGTTTTGGGAAAGACAATCTTGAAGCTCTTGCCAGAAATATATATATATATAAAATAAAATATAATAAATACTTAGGAATTAAAGGTGAGTTAAAGTTGGCTGAAAAGGTCTACAATATATGGGTCACAGAAAGGAAAGCTGCATATTTTTTAGCCCTATATACTCTGATTGCTATTGTACGGATGTCTTAAATTCCCTAGTTAATTAATTCTGTTAGTTTATCTAAATTATAAGATATATAGATTCAGTCTTCTTATTCTAATTATGAAACTTAGCCACTGTGTATTGCCACTTATCTAAGACCTAAAATTCCCCACCCCCCAAAATGTGATTTTTTCCCCCCCAGCGCATAGTGGATAGAACACTGGGCAAAGAGTCAGAGAACTTATTTGTTGAGTTACCTTAAGTAAATCACAAGCTCTCTAATTCTCTATTTTCTATTTCATAAAATGGGGACAAAACCCTCTCATCTTAGGCTCAAATTAAATAACAAATTTCAAACAAAATTCAAATTTTGTGAAGTTAGTAAAATGTTACACAGTTATAAGATATCACTATTTCAAAACAAAGAAAACAGAACTATAGTTAACCCTGTGAACTCTTGATTTTGTATTTTTCAGCAATGATTTATTCGTATAACTTTGTGCAGAAGAGTTACCAGTCTGTATTGGGGAAAGGACTGTCATTATTAGGAATTCTTTACACTGATGAAATTATAGGAACAACATTTTATAGATATTATACATATATGTATATATACATATGTATATATTGACAGACATATATACTCACATGTTTACATGTTGGCTCTTCCATTAGAATGTAAGCTCCTTGAGGGAAGGAACTGTTTTAATTTTGTCATAATATCCCTAGCACAATGCTTGCTATTTAATATATACTTAAAAATTCATAATGACTGATTTAAGTGTCTATTATGAACAAGGCATTAGTTGGTACAAAAAGAAAAAATAAAGATCACTCTACCATGAAGGAATTTACATTCTTTTTTTTTTTGGAGGGCAATTGGGGTTAAGTGATTGCCCAAAGTCAAATGGCTAGCTAGTGTGTCAAGTGTCTGAGGCCAGATTTGAACTCAGGTCCTCCTGACTCCAGGGCTGGTACTCTACTCACTGTGCCACCTAGCTACCCCTGGAATTTACATTCTAATGGGGAGGAGGGAAGGAGACAATAAACAAACAAATTTGTAATAGTTAATTAGTCTATGTTGGTTAAAATAGGCAACTAAATAAAATTTCAAAAATGCATTAAAAAAAAGTATAGGAACAAAAACTAACAAAACTTCAATCATGTTTTATATGTCACATTCCCTCAAGAGAAAAATCATCAGCAATAGTGAAGTGAGATAGATTAGTAAGCTAAAGAGAAATGACATTTAACCTCTTGGTCATGTAGTCAATCAAGCTGGTCCACAGAAATAAGGCCAATATGATACATACTGAAGTATGTCAAATAATGAAGAGAAGAAAAGAGTTATAAGAATTACAATAGAGCAGTGGTTCTCAACCTTCCTAATGCGGTGACCCTTTAGTACTGGTATGCGGGTATATCTCCATGTGGGCAGACCCGCCTGGAGACGGATAGAGGAGCTGTGAAAGAATTGTTTGACCCCCAAAGGGGTCACGACCCACAGGTTGAGAACCATTGCAATAGAGCATTAGTATAGTAGCTACCCCACAGGATTGTTGTATGAGATGAGACAGACATGCATGATGCTTTGTAAACCTTAAAGTGCCATATAATGCTAGCTATCATCATAAAGCACCTTTGAGTCTTGCCATATTTTTCTTTCTATACTACATTGTAGTCCTTGTTTTGCCATGGATATTTATCTAAATTATTACTCAATATACTTAGAACTAAATCTACTAAACTATGCTATGAAAAAGACTGAGGTAGGATGGAAATAAGTGACATAGTTTAAGAAGTTATTAATTCCATCAGATAAATGAGCAGGTGAGCATGATTTGTTTACCCCCCAAAGAACAATTCTATCACTGGCTAGCTGCATAAACTTAAACGAGTCATGTCACTATTAGAGTGTCAGTATTCATATCTTTAACTGAGACCTTTTCTTGAGTTAATGATGAGAGGGAAAATTGAGCCAAGGATCCTACCTGTTTATGAACCTTAGTAAGTTGTTCCAAGTTGTTCTCAAGAAAGGAAATTTTCTGCTTCTGGGCAGCACTTCCCCCTCCATCATCACTGTCCAGTTCAACACTCTGAATAAATATCAAATGATAATTAGAAAAGCTTCTGATGCCACATCCAGAAACATAGAAGTTTAAAATAGAATATCTATTTAAATCAACAAACAACCCATTCTGGTTTTCTTATGTCAGTATTCACAAAAGAAACAGGGCCATGTCCAACTACTTTATTCAAAAAGTTTATTTTGGTATGAAACTCTATTAAATTATCACGCACACGCACACACACACACACACACACACACACACACACACACATACACACACACACACAATTACTATCAGTAGGATCCCCTTCTCACCCCTAAACAGGTTAATCTGCAAATAGAAGAAAGAAAAACACTAAAATTTTAGTCTACCTTTTGGGCAACTTCCTAATTCTTGACTGGTTTTCCAATTCTTCTAAGATGGAAGTTTGTTTTGTTTTGTTTTGTTTGTTTGTTTAATCAGCAAAGAAAGTTATAGGTCATATTAATTTGACTAGAATGTCTCTCCCCTACCAAACAAATATAAGAGACATTCTTTTCTAAATGGTACATTCCAAAATCTACAAACTAGAAATGAATGCCAGCCTGGACATCTAGAGTCATCTCCCACTACAGCAACACTTAGATGAATATAATAGTCTTAATTAGAGATACTCAAAAACATCACAACTTCTTAATAATCAATAGTGCTGTCTAAAAACTAGATGATGCCCAGTTCTATGAAAATTAGAAAGAATAAGTTTTTAAAGGTTCTCAGGTTCAGAAAAATACCCCCAAACTCTACAAATTTATTGACTCAAACTGACCCTATCAAAATCTTTTTTTAATTCTGACTCTTGTCATCCAGTGTGTTACGTATGTCTCCTAGCTTTAAGTCACTTCCAGGTCTGGTCATCTAATCTATATTTAATCATTAATTATATATAACCTATACATAATCATGCAATCTATATTTTTATCCAAGGCATTGATAAAAATGTTAAATATCACATGTTCAATCACATATCCTGATTTACTCACGGGGAGCTCTCATTCCAAGTTGGCTTTGAACCACTAATAACTATTTTTCATTTGACCATATGAACAGGTTTGACCAGTCAATCAACTCTGAATCCAACTAACTGTTCCATCATTGCTTTTCCACAAGAAAAGTGTTAAGAGATTGTGTTAATTGCTTTGCTAAAAAAAATATTTTTTTAAAAAAGACCACCAACATTTCTTGATTTCATAATCCTGCCAAAAATGGAAATAGAGTTAGTGTGACATGGCAACCTGTTCTTGAATTCCTGCTGCTTCTTTGTGATCATAGTCTCTCTTTAAGATGCACTTCCTTACATCTTTTACTTTGATATAAATATATTAGTGCTTACTTTTTTAACTCTGGTGGTGAGATCCTGGACAAAGAGCTTACGAAGGTTATGAAGAGTCTGCAGTTCTCTGGACTGGAAAATAAAATTTTGAAAATCATACTCAAAGATAAATCAATTAACATGTTATCCATTGCTCTTATCACTGCATACATCAAAATGATAGGAGAATAAAGAAAATGTGTACCCACCTAGCCCAATTTATTAACAAAGGCAAACCAGGACATTCTAAATTGAATCAAAAATCTAGAATTTTGAATGAAAATAAAATTGTGAATTTCTTAATATTATTAAAATAAGAACTGATAATAAGGATGATTAATAAAATAAGGTGGTTCTAAAACAACAAAATTAATTATCATTATTATTAACAAATGCTTTATTTTGGCAAGGCACTTTAGAGTTCACCAAGTATTTTCATATTAATCTGACTTGATCTTTATAACAACTTCATGAGATAGGGAGGGTAAATAATAAATGTATATATATTTTTTAATGGATGAATACATGGTAGCTAAGAGAGTAAGTATACAAAATCACTGAGTTCAAAAGTGGCAACTAATAATTTGGCCAGAACCCAGGTCTAAAACAGTCATCATCTCTAAGTAACGTCCACTGTCTACTTACACTCAGAATTTGTTCCAAAGTGAAGAAACCAGAAGCTTGAGCTAAAGGTTGTGTCAAAGCAAAGTTCAGTGAATGATGAACCAACACTCAATATTAATATTTGCAGCGAGGCAAACCGAACCAAAGGGTACCTTGGCACTTTACAGTTTACTGGACTGTAAGCACCTCAAGAGCAGAGACCCTCTATTAATAACTTGGTAGGACTCTTAGTAAATAGCCCAATGCTTTACATGTAGAAAGTTGTGGAATCAATGAACTAATTTGATTCAGAAAAGAACTTAAAGATTTTCAAATGCTGCTGAACTGGAGCAATGCCACAACATTAAAACCTTTCCTATTTCTTTCAGTTCAAGTTCTTGGCAAAAACACATTATCCCACACGCATCATGACACAGGAGAGAGCTTGCAGGATGTTCTCTGAGAAAGAAGACACTGCCTACTCAAATTTCAATTTGTCTGGGTTGACTAAACCCAATTTAACAAGAAAGGAGATGCGGATGATTCAGGAGGATATCACCACCTAAATCTTGTCCTCTTGTTGAAGCAAAGGAATCTGGGAAATGCTGGAACACTCAGTGATTTAGAAGACAGAGGCTATATTAAATTAATGTGTTCTTACTGGGTCCAGTTCTCCATTGGAATATGAGGAGTAAAATGTCCTTACTCAAGCCTGGAAGTCAAATCCTTCCTTAATGAGGTTAATTGCTCTTTTGAAGTAAGACAGAGAGCTCCCTTATTATGAATAATGTGTCATATCCAAAGCTTAAGTCTTCTAAACTAGGTGCTTTCAATGCTCTTATTTTTTTTTTTAACTTTCAGTTATATATATGGTAGGCACACACTACCCAGCACCCTTTTCAGAAACAGCTCAGTTTCATGATCCTTAATAAATATTATTTGATTAGATATTCTCTCATTTATTTTGAAAAATTTAAAGTCAGTTGAAATTTTCCTTGAAAGGATGCTTTCACACCTTGTTAGGTAAAGGGAGAAGAAATTTATGACTATCAAGGAAAAGACCTTTCCTTGGGTACATGTGAGAACCAGATACTTTGAATAGACCTGAATTGGACAAAATTCTCCTGGGATTTGTTTCCTTTGTTCCTTTTGTTTGTTTTGCTGTTAGCCTCCCTCTTCAAAAAATGACCATTTGATGGAAATGAAAATGTTATTAGAGAATATTATGGAGTCCTTTAAAAAAAAAAAACTTAAGAGCTGTTTACTCATGTTCTCATTTCAATAAACTTTCCCTCTAACCTATGATTGCCTTCTGAAATCATTCCCCACTGAACATATCCTTTTACACTCTTCTTCCATAGTCCCCTCACCCTTTTCTACTTTGCCTCCTGCTTTTGAAAAAATGCTACAGGAAAGTGAGGGGTCTCCTAGCTTGTCTCCTGGTACTATCTATCCATTCCCAGATACACTCTCTCCTAGTACTTTAGAGCAGGGCTTCTTAAACTGTGGGTCACGACCCCATACGAGGTTGTGAAAAATTTGGCAACAGTACAAGTTTTCTGAACATGCGACGACCAAAAATTAATTAAAAATCATAACGAATTTGAAGTGTTTCTGGCAGTGCTTGCCTGCGATACATCATGCAACTTCCCTTCAGTTTTGGTTCTGAACTCAAAGCACTTTGCACTGTGTATGCTGTCATGCCACGTGACACCAAGAAACACTGCCAAAACTCAAAAAGGGGTTGAGAGTATAAAAAGTTTAAGAAAACCTGCTTCCAAGTACATTCTTGTGATGTCTGTTATCTCTGGGAAGAGCCTGAAGAAAGAGAATGGACCACACAGATAAGCTCAACACACCCTGATTTCACATGAACTTCCAGGGAGTGGCTGGGAGTCCCTGAGGCTTTTCTTGGGCTCAGGGCAGTGGTCAGGGCAAATGGCAGTCAGAATAGAGCCAGAAGGCACTGGAATGGAGGTCAATACTTTGAAGAAGGGCATCCAAGAAAAATCTGGAAAATGCAAAATTAAAATCCTGATGGAATCAAATGAACACCAAATTAGGAGTCTAGGAACTAGGAATCTAGTCATGGTTCTGCCATTAACTTGGAAAGTGGTTCACAGAAAATGGCCTTAGCTCTCTGAGCTTGAGTATTCTCTTGTGTAAAATAAGCGGTTTGGTCTCAATGATCTCTAAAGTGCCTTTCAGCTCTAACAGCCCATAATTCTATGCCTTTATGAAATGAATTTTGCAAGGAAATAGGCCACTATAAAATAGAATTTTACAGATAAACCAGTAAAAAAAATATGAATTAACAACCAGTTCAGGTTTTTTAAAAATGAGTAACAGGAGTATAGAAGCATATTTATTGTACACATACCACAGTTTCCTCTAATCCTTTAAGATCTTCTCTTGCTTGTTCCCTTTTATCATTGAGCAATCTTAAAAAACAACAACAAAAAATGGGTTCAGAACCCACAGACTGAGATTCAAGGATCTGCAATAATTCCCAACAAATATCAAACTATTTGTGTCTGCAGATAAAACCATCTTCCAAAACCATCCAATTCAGAGCGCCAAAGAATTTTCGGATGTTTTAAAATTAGCCCAGTGTAACCAAGGATGGGTAGCCGTGTGAATCATAAAAGTGCCCTGAAAAAATTCCTGGAGAGGCCTCTTTCCAGGTGAAGGGCAGGTTGCGGGGAAGCAAGCATACTTGAAACAGAGCTTAATGGTTCATAATGATCAACTTACATTAGCTTTTCCAATTTCATCTCTCTCTCCTGCTCCTCTATTTTCAGTTTGTCATAATCACAACTTAGTTTCTCTTGTTCCAGTTGCAGCTTCTGGTTCAAACTGAAATGGAGAAGAAAAAGCAATTGTGCCAGTTTCCTCTGGGACTAGAAAGCTTTCATAAATAACCAGACATGCCAGAAATACACAAAGCAATAGGCCTTTATTATGGTGCTCTTTACTCCAGTTAAGGCCTAGCCCCTAGAATGACACCCAGGAGTGGGAGCAAGGGAAAACATAGGTGAAGGAAGAGGGGCTCAGGGCAAAGGATGCCAATGGGTCTTAGTCACCAGAAGGGTCAGTCACCATAGCCCGCCTTGGGCATGATATCTTCAGGCCAAGGCAGAAGGGGGTCAGCAATGATCTCTTAGAGAGTCTTCTTTCACACTTACCAATACCCATCTTTGCCCAGCTCTCCATTATTCCTAATCAATGTATGAGGTATCTGGGTTTTGTCATCTCGACAATCAAGGCAGCTAATCCCTTTGCAGTGATCACGACTTTTTGTAGAGAAGGAGAACCAATCTTATTTCATAGGATCATGGACATGGAGCTGGAGGAGACCTTAGGGGCCATCTAATCCAACTCATTCATTTTACAGATAAGGAACAGAGGCCCAGACAAATTAAGTTAATTACCCAGAGTCACATAGCTAGTAAGAGATAGGATTTGAACCAAGGTCTTTTTGACTCCAAGTCCAATACTTTATCCACTTCCTATGTTCCTAGGCCATTAGATGAAGGGTAACTAGTCAGAGCAAATAAATGTCTGCTCTGATCTATGACCTCACAATTGGAAATAATTTCCAAAAGTTTGGTACAAGTTTCTGATAGGATTGATTATAAATGAGTATGACTTTCAAAGCCCTTATATTCACATACAGAGGTCTATAAAATGTTTAAGGGAAAGAGGAAATATATGAGGCCTGATGGGCAATAATTGCAACCAAGTCTTTTACCAGACTTGGTCTACCTTAGTGACAGATAACAAATTCGTCAGAAATTCTGAGCAAGTCAAGTAAAAACACGATTCAGGTTGAGACTGAAAATGTTGAGATCTGTTGTGGATCAGGAAATAGCAGTAAAATACCCCACCTGCCCAAAATGAAAACTAGTTAGGAAAAGAACCAAGAAATGTGAAGTCATGGAACATATAAAGAATGGAGGACAAGATCACTGTGTTCTGGAAGGGTCAACAAAAACAATAGAAAAAACGGGGTGAGATTCTGAAATCAAAAAAGAACATTTAAGAAATCCTCCTCCCTCCACTTCCCCTGCAACCTAGCTTAGGAAACTGTAATTTCTGCTCCCAACTTTCCTTTCCAATAGCTTTTCATTCCTTGATCTAATTTTCTAGTTTCATTTTGAGAAATATTTTCCATACTTTAAGTGCTTAGAGAATATCGGGCCCCATTTGTTGTGCACAGGTTATTCACCAAAGAACTGTCAACTTTTTCTAGTCAATCACACTGTAATGTCCATTTTGTACTGAGTGCATTAGTTACAAGATTATCATAGACTTAGATCTAGAAGGGAGCTGAGATGAGGAAACTGAGCACCAGTGGTGAGGCCGCAGGTAGTGAGAAACACAGTCAGAATTTGGATTCAAGCTTTCTGACTCCAAATTTGGCACTCCTACCTCCTTCTAAATTAGTGGGGGGATAGTTCCCATTCATAGATGAACTATATTTATGATGCAATATGCAAATTAGTGTAATAAGTCCATGGCATATAATATAAAACAAAATTACTGAAAATATGGATCATCAGGGAGGGACCAAAGACTTCTCCTAACCCAGAATCTAAAAAATCTCCACGAAATATCCAACATAACCATTTTGAGCAATCCCCAGTCATGCTCCACATCTTTCGTTGCTCTATCTTTTCTCACTTTCTATTACTCAACATTTGAAATGTAAACTCTTGAGGACAAGCATTATTTCATTTCTGCCTTTGTTTTATTACTATCTAGCAGAGTACCTTGTACACAGTAGGCGCTTAATACATGTTAGCCGAATCTAATATAGCAAATTTCAACTGTAACTGAGTTCAAATCCTACCTCTAACATTGACTAACAGGAGAAAAGTCACTTAGTCTTTTCTGAGACTCATTCTCTTCATTTGTCATCAATCATTTGCTTCCTCATATTTCACTTTCTTCTCCTAAAGAGTAAATGCTGGGGAGAAGCCCTGATTAGAGTTCCCATTAGTTGTAAAAAGTTTTATCATCAATCAAGTTACATAATTACAAGTTACATACAATCAATTAGTTACATAAAACATAAGTTCCTATATATATATATGTATATATATATATATATATATATAAAGTCTATATGTATATGTATTTATGTAGACAAATAGATAGATAGATAGATAGATAGATAGATAGATAGATAGATAGATATGAATGATATGGAGTGATGGAATATGGAATGATATGGGAAATGCCCTGATCAAAATGAATTAGTCCATAGGGCAGTGAGCCCTTCTTGGGAACCTTTCAGGTGAGGGGATGGACTTATCCCTTGAAAAGACTTATTTCTATTGGGACATGTCAGTAACATTTCATTGGAGATGAGGTCTTCCCCATAAGTCTCATACAGTGGGATCTGTTCTAGATTCCCATGTGGTTTAGAGAGAAAGGGGAAAAAAAGAGACAAAAACTGACTTGGTTACCTGGCAAAGGAACTAATCAACCTTGCCCTCGTCTTTTCAAAGAACAGATAGGAAGAAAGTGTTCTTCCCTTCACCAAAAGGGACTCAAGTAGTAGGGGGAACCCCTCATTCTAGCCCAGATTTCTGCCTTACCAAGGGACAACAAAAGGGAGATAACTTTGTCTCCCATTTATTCTAATTAGATTAAATTTGGGCTAATGATTCTTTTTTAAAATGCAAATAACCACCTGGAACAGGTTGTGGTAGAGGAGAAGGATAGTGAAGAATGAGTCAAGAGACCTGGCTTCTACTATTTCTGCTTTCACTTCTCAACTCATGCTCAGGAATGAAACATTCCTACTATTTCTCACTTTGTGACACTGGCAAAGGTCCTAGAGGCAGCAACAGCCTGTGTGATACTAAGTAATGCATCAGGTCTCTTCCTCATGTTCCTATAAGATGGCAATTCCTATAAGATGGCATATAATATAATATATATAATATAATATTCCTATAAG
Organism: Pseudochirops corinnae; assembly: GCA_028646515.1. Taxonomy (NCBI): domain Eukaryota; kingdom Metazoa; phylum Chordata; class Mammalia; order Diprotodontia; family Pseudocheiridae; genus Pseudochirops; species Pseudochirops corinnae. The sequence continues at coordinate 206,334,774 of CM053588.1, read as the reverse complement.
AAGCATATAAATACTTAAAGGATTTGGGATCTTAGCAGTATTGGGAGCTTCCAGTAGAGAAAATCCTTTCTCCCTTCCCCAAGCAGATCATAACATTTCTATGACTTAGTAGATAAGTCTTAGGGAAATACCTGAGACACAAAGGTTAAGTGATTTGCTTAAGTGTTAGAGACAGGATTTGAACCCAGAACTTCCTGATTTCAAGTCTAGCCACTTTTCACCATGCTGTCTCTAACCACAAAGCATCTTACTCCGCTAAAGGAAACAATGGTTACACTATTTAAAGTGTGGATAAATAAATCAATTATGAATTCATGGAACAGAAGGCACAACAGTATACTCTCTGGTATTAAACTATAAAAATCCCCAAGTCAAGGGGAATTTATTTTATGCATGTAATTACATGGAGGATTAGGTTAGGCTGCATTACATTTGGGAAATTTCAAAGATTCCAAGATGCTTGATACATCCTTTCCACACCAATAGCTTTAACTAATGCCATATGGCTACGAGTCATGGAATACCACAGTCTCAGAAGAATCTAAATTGCAGGTGACTCAAAGTACCATGGAAAGATGCTTGGTGCATAATAATACAGTGTTGGTAGAGTTGAGAATTGGTTGAAACATTCTAGAAAACAATTAGGAAGTATGTTAGAAAAATCACCAAACTATTCATATCCTTTGACCCAGAAAAATCACTGTTGGACATTTATCCAGGTAGCTCTAAAGAGAGGAGGAAATGCCCCATAATTAAGAGAATATTTATAATGACACTTTTTGTGACAGCAAGATACTGGAAATAAAGTAGATGACTATCAATGGGGGAATGATTAAACAAATTCTGATGAATAAAAATCATTTAACATCATGCCATAAGAAATAATGGCTATGAATAATTTAAAGAAATTTAAATTTAATGAAATTTGGAAATACTTCCATGAACTGATTCATAGCCAGCTGAACAGAACCTACAAACACAATGGGAAAAAATGTAAAGAAAAATAGTACTAAATATATATTATAATTCATATCAGTGAATAGGCCAGCCTTAATTTCCGGAAGTCTCTTGCTAAGGAGGTGGTGAACTATAGATGCAGAATAAGGCATATGCTCTCAGGCATGACCAATCTGTTAGGGTTCTCCCCCGCCTTTAACTTGACTTTCTTGTTGAAAGGGAAGATCAGAGGTGGGTACTAGAAAATGCTAGTGACATACCAAAAAAGCACCAGTAAAACACTAAAAAGAAAAGAAAAATGCATGGTGAATGCAAGTAGGTTGCAGCAAATTACTATAACATCCATACCAGAAGTGACATAATAAACTTCATCAAGGGCATATATGACCAGAAAAGGAGGGACCTGGCCATGTAAGTAGAAGCTAAAGAAAACAAGCAGATAGACTAAAACATTGCAGTGACACCCATGAAATGTTCAAAGAACCAGAGGAAGCTCTTCAGCATGTTGGGTGGATCCTCTGAGGAAGTTTATGGATAAGCATTCACAAGAATTGCACAGGATATAAAGAAATGGGTGGGCTGTTGGCTATAACAGTAAAGGAACTATTCACATAAGTGATTATCACAGATTTACTTAAATATATTTGCACAAATATACTTACACCTCATGGGACCCCATCATTCAGAAGCAAGGAGTAACTATTGGAGTTCAAATTGCTGAAGTAGTCCACTTCTGCCCATCAAAGTCACCAATGTCTACTCTGCCCTGTGGATACTATCTAAAAATGGCAGCTTGTCTTGATTGTCCTCCTAACTGCTCTCAGAGCCCTTGGGAATCACAGTCCCAGTGGGAGAACAGACCTTGAAAAGAGAACTACAACTCTACCTTGTTATCACAGCGGGAGAAAGAAAACAAGAAAAGGGCACAAATCCTCCAAGCATTCAGGGAAAAGCAAATTTCTTTGGTTTCCTCCTGGCTAAAGAACAAGTGTCTACATTTTGGCTACCCCTAATCCCAAGGAACTATCAAGTGAACTTACTCCCGAATCTCATCAATGATTTTCTGCTTCTCTTCAATTTCGTCTCGGAGCCTGGACAGCTGCTTCTGGTGGGCTTCCCTGTGGCTCTCCATCTGTTGCTCCAATGCTTTCTGCAGACCATGCAAAGAGAAATGACATCTGCATTTTTTTTTAAGCATTGTATAAGCCTAGATCTATTTTGCCATCATTCCAGCACCTCACATCCTAAGCAAGGAACATTTCTCTCTTCTGCTCACAGAAGCCACTTTCCCTTCTTCTGGGACTCATCAAACACAAAGTATTTGTAATGGATTGTGAGACCAGACCAGTAAGTAATTCAGCACTTGGGGTAGGGGAAGGGAACACCTGCTGATGAATAAAATAACTGCCCCTTTGAATAGCAGTATGGTATCACAGAAAATGCAGGATATTGAGAGTCAAAAGACTTGGATTTGAACCTGGCTTTTGCTACTACTTGTATGAATTTGTCGTTGTTATTGTTCAACCATTAAAGTCATATCTGATTGACCCTCTTTGGGGTTTTCTTGGTAAAGATGCTGGAATGGTTCTGTTATTTCCTTCTCCAGCTTGTTTTACTGATAAGGAAACTGAGGCAAACAGAGTTAAGTGACTTATCCAAAGTCACACAGCTAGTGAGTGTCTGAGGCCAGATTTGAACTCAGAAAGATGTCTTCCTTACTCCAGGCCTGATGCTCTATCCACTGTGTCACCTAGCTGCCTAGTATGACTTTGAACAAGTCACTAACTTTTCTGGACATCAATTTTCCCCTTTACTAGAATATTCCTTCCAGATTCCTCTAGCTCTGTATCTATAGTCCTAGAATCTCTCTGAAACTTACAGCTCACTACCTACTATGTCATAGGATGAGAGAACTACAGAAAAACAGCACAGTATAGTTTAAAAAAGAAAAAAAATAATAATACCACCACAATAATTATTAGGAAGAACTCAGTTTTAGTCCTGGATTGACTGCTTTATTCACAGTATGACTTTGAAGGCTCAGTTTCCTCTTCTGTAAAATGGGAATAATGAAATCTGCCCTATCTACTTCACATGGGGGGGACGCTAAGGGTCAAGTGAGATAATGTGTGTGAAGGTGCTTTGGGGAAGTCATGTACAAAGGCAAGTAGTAGCTATGACAATTTCAAGGCCAAAATAGGGCTGCAACACCTTTCATTATCACGGTGATATGACATAAAATGGGGACAGAGGTTTACCCAGGAAAACTGATTTGTCTATATCAGGGCCTACTTTCAGGCCAGTTTAGCTAATCCACATGCCTAACAGCTATGCACACCTGTTTTTCCACAAGAGGTAAAAATAACGATGCCGTATTGTAAATTTCATTCACATCTATTATCTCATTTGATTTTAACAGTCTCCTAGGACATGTAGTGTATAAGTTATAAGAAAACTAAGGCCCTCTATTTTATCATCAGTAACATTTACTGAGTATTTCTCATGGGTATGGCACATGAAACAAGAAAAAGGAGAAATCTCAATATGCCACTTATGGTCTAGAAGGCTTCTCTTGGGGGTTTTCTTGAACTCTAGCATAGTTTGGCAAAAAGCAATTTATATAAAGGTCCAAATCTCACAGGGACTAGAAACTCAAGTCTTCTGACTCTGGAGTCCAGTAGGCATCAAGGTATAGTAGCAGGAGGAGAGTTCTACTGTTGGCCCCATTTTGGCCACACGACACAACACAACACCCTCAGTGTCTCAGGGCTTTAGGCAACTCTTGCAAAGAAGGTGCCAGTCTGCCTTGATCCAAGTTTTCTCATCCAAGAGTTCCCAATAACTACGAAGTCACAGACCCAGTCCCTGGCCCCAGTACTAAGCTAACTCAAAAAAGAATAATCAGATGTAGGGAAGGAGTCAAGTATGCAAGAGAAGACATTAAGTCTAAAATTATGGAGTTAGTGGATTACTCAGATTACTTCCATGGGAAATTAAGAAGCACAATAGGTAAGTTTCACTAAGCTTTGTTGTTCCCTGACCTTTCTGAAGCATTAAATCCCAAGTTCCCATTTTTACTAGCCAATAGCTGTGGGAGCTGTCTAGCTTCCCATTGCCTCATGGTTTGACTTTGTGTTACAAAAAGTTCTTCAGGGATCCTCTCCTCCCTTTTTGTTTTTTCTCTTTCACTGCCTGGGATCCACCATTTTGCTGCCAGACATAGTGTGTACACCTTACTGGACTTAGCTCTACTACAGCTCAGAACTCAAGAGATCCACTAGCCTCAGGCTCCCCAAAAGCAGGGGATACAGGTGTGCATCACCATACCCAGCTCTGTAATATTTCAAAGTGAAAGGGAGTTGGGGAGAGCCAATTGTTTCTTTTTTTTTTCCAGATTGGGGACTTCAACTTTATTTGGCATTCTAGTTTACTGTCAACAACATTTATTGAGCATTTACCAAGGGTATGGGATATGAAATAGGAAAAAGGAGAAACAACAATATGCTACTTATGGTCAATCAGGCTTTTCTTGGAATTTCTTGAACTTGAGTATAGTTTGTTAAAAAAAAAATAGGACCAAGACTTTTCATCTTTCCATGGTCCTTACATGAACTAGTAAAATTAATTGTTACATTTTCTGCCTAAAATATGACCAGATGAAAGTGCTCTGTTTGGACAAAAACTCAAATTTACCATGTTAAGAAAGGGGAAAAAAAAAAAGAGTTCTGACTCATAGAAGAGTCAGCTCACAATGGAGTACCTGGCAATGCTTCAGAAGACACCCACAAAGTGACTGATGCAATGATTTGAGGGGACACTCTATTTACATCTTTCTCCTGCATCTGAGATGGAGGAGAAATTGTGCTAAGAGAATAATCATTACCCGTTCTATTATGTACCACTCACCAGGGCCATTTGATTCATATTTTTAACATCAAAATTTAGCCAGCTCTGTCTGAGCTAAGATCTACTTTCAAATCACCACAGTCTGTCTACTTTATGTCCTACAGTCTAATATACATCCCAGGCTTTGACAGAAAACAGTGAAAAAGAAGAGAGAAAAGCAAGTCTAATTTTTCATGACTTTCACTCGTACCTTCATTTCCTCTGCATCCTGAAGCCGGGTCAAGTGTTCCTTTTCTTTATCCTGGAAGCTGACTTCATGCATTTTTTCTGTTTTCCATTTAATTCATATTCAAAAGTGGAAATGTAGAATAAAGAAAAAAACATTAATAACATAGCACTAGCTGTTAGCAACTATACCATAGACTTAATAGTACAATCCTACATAAAGTCAGCTCTTTAGAATTTAGCAGCATCTTGGAGGTGACAACTCTTAAAGACATATGGTGGCTATTAGAGAGCCTAGAAAAAAGCAATTTACCTTTCATAAAAAGGAATTTTACCTTCCATAAATAATCTACTTGTTCCTCAAGTTCCTATTGTAACAACAATAAAAATCAGATAACCTTCAAAATAATGCCCAATTTGTTACAATTTAGAATAAGATGCTTGCCATATTAAAGGAAAGGAACTCCAAATGTCTTGGACAGTTGGGGTTAGGAAAGAAAGCATATGATTTGATTTATTTCATACTCTTCTAGGAAATAACTTCAGCCTAGTGTTCTAGGAAAGGCACTGGACAAAGAGCCAGAAGAACTGAATTTTCATCCCCATCAATGCTGCTAATAAGCTGTGACACCTTGTACAAATCACTTAATCTTTCTGGGTCTCAATTCCCATGTCTGAAAAATTAAGGAGCTGAACTACATAAGAATCTCAATAACCTTTTCCAATACTAATATTAGATGATTTTAAAATAAATAAAAAATTTAAAAATTTTTTAAAATTCAATGATTCTAATCTGTAAGAAAAAAGAATTATCTTTCATCTTTTTCCTTGGTTCAGCACTCTACTTTTCACTTTTATTTCTCCTGGACAAACAAACCAGCACTGGCTAAGTAAAATGCTACTCTTTCTCCAGGTTTTAATGGATGTCCATTTATTTTTATAAATTAAACACATTATTCTTCATTTTTGGCCTTTCTATATTATTTCCTATGTCTCCCATCCTCCATGCACTTCAGAGGATTTTAAGATTTAGAGCTGGAAAAGACCTTGGGGTTCATCTATCTCATGCATGTTTTGGTAAATGTTTAACAACTGGCTCTTTGAAAACATAGGAAATGCCTTTAAGTTTAGTCTGTATTATTAATATTTTCTCCATCAGTTTCTTAAATCTAGATGACCAACAAAGAAATAAACCAAGCCCTGATGTTTAGTGCTCGCCAATTTACAAGGTGTGATGCTTACTTTGAAAATTTAACAATCGGCTCTTGCAAGTTATTACAAAATATCTCCAGTATACCACTGTCTGTCTTCCTCTTATAGGTGTGACAACAGAGGCCCAGTGAGGGGCTAGTAAACTAGTAAATAGAACAGGAATTCAAACCTAGGTCTTGTAAACTCTAAACTGGATGCTCTTTCCGTTGCATGCCCATGCTGTACTTCTATTCTACCACTTCAATATTTCCCTAATTATAAATCAAATCATCAGTATGTAGTAGATGAGGGGGAGGTATGCTAATTAGGATGTGTACGTGTGTGTGTGTGTGTGTGTGTGTGTGTGTGTGTGTATTTGACCAAGAGTGCAACAAAGAAAAATTATAAAACATTTACCTTGGGCACGAAGCTTAGCCAGCTCTTCACTGAGTGAGTCCTGGGATTCTTCCAACTGTCTCCTCTTTTGCTCCATGTTTTGCATATAATCTGTCAGAGACTTGATTTTTGCTTCATGCTTAACAAAGAATATTGAATGAATAAGGAGTCACTGTTATTTAAGAACTATTTAAAAAGGAAAATTCAACCAAATTCTTAAGTTTTTCTTTTAAAGCCCAGTGTTTTAATGATGTACTTAATCTATCACTCCAACTCCTGGATGTCTGGAAGATTCTGCTTCCCAAACCCTCAGCTTCTGCTCAGAAGAGGTTCTCCTGCCACACAGAAATGCCAGATTTATTGGCTCCTCTCCTTGGGGGATCCCACAAACACTAGCCTATGGTAGTTGTAAAGTCCTGCTATGGGAAAAGGAACCCTGGTATCCAAATACCAAATCTGTTATACCACAAGTTACAATGCTCCTTACTGGAGACAAGTAGGCTAGTAAAATAATTATGGCAACATAATACTTAAGGTGTATCTAACACAAAATATTCTTTAATGTTTTAGGATTAGGGTATGAAAATACATTTCTGAACATGGCTTTCTGCTGCATTCCAAAATATTATCTAAAGAATGAATTTATTTTTATATCTAATTAATTTCACCATTATAGATGCATGGCATGAATTATTCAGAAACATACACTGAACTACTGGTAAGAAAACAAACCAAAATGTCAAGCTTAAATATCAGTGATAACACAGAGAGGTGTTTTTTTTTTCTATAATAGGAAAAGTGATAGCATTATTTGACGACAGGGAAGTTAACATGGATGCTTGCTAATTGCCCTACAAAGAGCAATTCAGATTTTCCTATATTAAACTAGACATATAGGATAAAGAGTGAATATCCACCAAAAAGATGGCTTCGAAAAGAATTTTACAGTAGCAGATTTTCTTCTAACACATAAATCACTTCAAAATTCTAGATTATATTGCATTTCTCCATCTATCAAAAAATAAGTTTATCAGTTTCTGACCAAGGGAATCTGGATGATTCAGGAAGCTCAACAGAGAAAAAAGAAAACCAATTCACTCCAAATTTCAACTTGTGCTAACTATTACTTCTCACAGGAAATTTCTACTGTTCAGAGTTACTCCAAATGATTCTTGTGTAAAAGAAAAATGTGAGCAAATATACCTGACCATTCTAAACTGCCTGACAAGGGACAGAGCTATTTCAAGAGGAGAGCAGATGAGGAGGAACAGAATGACATACCTGTGAGATGAGCAGCTGGCAGGCTGCAAGCTCCCGCTCGCTGGCATTCATCTTCCGGTTGGAATCAATCTGGGCACTTTCCAGCTGTTTACTCCGGTTCACCAGAGACTTCACCTCAGACTTCATCTTACTGATGTACAGCCGGGCCATGGTAAACTCCTCCTCAATCACTCCATTCACATCTGCTAACTGAGCACACAAGATGACACCCGTACTTACTTTTGGCCCAGTGGGTAGAAGTCAAAACTCTAGATTAACCCTTCCTCTCTGAAGCCCCTTGGATATCAAAAGCAGTGCTGAAAAGTTTCCATTGTTCTTTTTTTTTTTTTTTTTTCTTTTTTGCTTTTTGGAGGGCAGCTGGGGGTTAAATGATTTGCCCAAAGTCACACGGTTAGTAAGTGTGTCAAGTGTCTGCGGCTGGATTTGAATTCAGGTCCTCCTGACTCCAGGGCCAGTGCTCTATTCACTGCGCCACCTAGCCACCCCCAGTTTCCATTATTCTAACCTTTAAGTGCAACTTCTGATAGAGACATTCTCCAAAGTGACAATCTACATAGTCAAATACTCCACGGAGGATATCAAGGGGACATCGGAGCATTAGCTCAAGTAGAAAAATGAACTTGGAATTAGGAAATGATCTTTACAAGCCAAGTACCAAAGGCTCATTGAGTCACCTGTAACCCTGTATTCAAGAACACAAAACATCCATAGCTGCTGCTTAGGGTTGTTAGGCAAAGAGAGAATATGGGAGATGGTAAGAAGAAATCAGAAAGTCCTGAAATCACTGGACCAAGTTTACTTTGAAATAGGAATCCCTTCAGATATTGGCCTTCCTTGATATTTTTAGCAACTCCTACCCACATTCATTGGCCATCTTCCCAAAGCCAAAACTGTATATGCTAATAATAACAGGATCTATTTACAAAGAGCCTTGTCGTCTCAAAGTACACTCTTCCCACTGACCCAGTGAGTTAGGTGGCAGAGATACCACTGTCCCAATTTGACAGATGAAGAAATTGAGGCTTTGAGAGGTTCATGACTAACTTATTAATGTCAAATACCATGTGCTTGAACCCAAGCCTTCTAAACAAACTTCCCATTGAATCACGCTGTCTCTCCTGTATGTTTTCTAGGAGAGGCCAAACCAACCTCCTACTAATTAAAAATCTACAGTTAAAAATGTCAAATATAATTTTAACTTTGCTTTGGCTGCTATAGGAAAATGGTTTATTAGTTTGGCTTTTTACACATGGCATCGCTCCACTGCAAGAGAAATTAAGGGGAAAATCTTGTGTTCATCTAAAAAGATGGAGGTCTATTATGCACCAACAATAGTAAAATCACCCAAGTTAAAAAAAAAAAAAACCTTCAGAGATCATCCTGTTAGTCCCAAATTTTTAGAAATCTTCTACATAATAAGTAACACAGAATCACAAAGGATAGGAAAAGGAACAAGCATTTATTAAGCACCAACTATCTGTCAGGAATTGTCTAACAGCTTTATAAATTTTATCTCATTTGATCTTCTCAACAACCCTGGGAGTAGATGCTATTTTGATACCCATTTTTTTTATTTTTTGCTTTTTGGAGGGGGGAAGGCAGGGCAATTGGGGTTAAGTGACTTGCCCAAGATCACATGGCTAATAAGTGTTAAGCATCTGATACCAGATTTGAACTCAGGTCCTTCTGACCTCAGGGCTGGTGCCACTATGCCACCTAGACACCCCACTGACACCCATTTTACAGATTTAATTACAAACTGAGGCAGATAGAGTGATTTAAATGCTCAGTGGGGTCACAAAGGTAGAAAGTATCTGAGGCCACATTTGAACTCAGATCTTCTTGCCTTTAAGTCCAAATCTCTATCCATTGTACTTCTATTAATTAACACTTTTAATTAGCTAGACTTGTTGCAGGATATAAAATAAACCCACATAAATCCTTGGCATTCCTATATATTTCTAACAAAATCCAACAGCAAGAGATAGAGAAATTCCATTTAAAGTTACTGTAGACATTATAAAATATTTGGAAATCTACCTGTCAAAACAAACCCAGGACCTATATGAACACAATTACAAAACACTTTTTACACAAATAAAGTCAGATCTAACTAATTTAAAAAACATCAGCTGCTTGTGACTAGGTTGAGCTAATATAATAAAAATGACAATTTTACCTAAATTAAATTACATATTTAGTACCATACCAATCTACCAAAAATTATTTTATAAAGCTAGAAAAAATAGTAACAAAATTCATTTGGAAGAACAAAAGGTCCAGAATATCAAAGGAATTAATGATAAGAAATGCTAGGGAAGGTGGCCTAGCCATGCCAGATTTAAATCTGTATTATAAAGTAGCAGTCATCAAGACTACTTGGTACTGGCTGAGGAATAGAGTAGTGGATCAGTGGAATACATTAGGTACACGAGACACATTAGTCAATGACTATAGTAATCTACTGTTTGATAAACCCAAAGACCCCAGTTTTGGGGATAAGAATTCACTATTTGATAAAAAAAAAAAAAAAAGAAAACTGCTGGGAAAACTAGAATATAGTATGGCAGAAATTGGGCATAGGCCAATACCTTACACCACATAACAAAATCAAGTCTAAATGGGTGTACAACCTAGGTATAAAGGCTGATACTGTAAGCAGTCTGGGAGAGCAAGGAATAGTTTACCTGTCAGATTTATGGAGAAGGGAAGATTTTATGACCAAACAAGAATTAGAGAGCATTATGAAATGCAAAATG
>CM053588.1:206300779-206317064 GCA_028646515.1 Pseudochirops corinnae | reverse complement strand
TATAGTATGGCAGAAATTGGGCATAGACCAATATCTAACACTGTATACCAAAATCAAGTCTCTAGATATAAAGGCTAATACTGTAAGCAATCTTGGAAAGCAAGGAATAGTTTACCTGTCAGATTTATGGAGAAGGGAAGATTTTATGACCAAACAAGAGTTAGAGAGCATTATGAAATGCAAAATGGATAATTTTGATTATATTAAATTGAAAAGCTTCTGTACAAATAAAGCCAATGTGACTAAGATTAAGAAGGAAGTAGAAAATTAGGAAAGAATTTTTACAACCAGTGTCTCTGATAAAGGCCTAATTTCTAAAATATACAGAGAATTGAGTCAAATCTATAAGAACACATCATTCCCCAATTGAAAAATGGTCAAAGGATATGAATGAACAGGCAGTTTTCAGAGGAAGAAATTAAAGATATCTATAAGCATATGGAAAAATGCCCTAAAATTGATTAGAGAAATGCAAATCAAAACTCTGAGGTACCACATCTCACTGGTCAGATTAGCTAAAATGACGAAACAGGAAAATGACAAATGCTGGAGAGGATGTGGAAAAAATTGGAACATTAATGCATTGTTGGTGGATTTGTGAACTGATTCAACCATTCTGGAGAGCCATCTGGAACTATGCCCAAAGGGCTATAAATAAGTGACCCAGCAATAACCACTTCTAGGGTTGTATCTCAAAGAGATCATAGAAGTGGGAAAAGGACCCGTATGTACAAAAATATTTATAACAGCTCTTTTTGTGGTGGCAAAGAAGTGGAAATCAAGAGGATACCCATCAATTGGGGAATGGCTAAACAAGTTGTGGTATATGAATGTAATGGAATACTATTGTGCTATAAGAAATGGGAAGGAGATGGACTTCATGATAACCTGGAGAGACTTATATAAACAGATGTTGAGTGAGGAGAGCAGAACCAGGAGAAATTTGCACACAATTATAAACACAACATATGTGTGATGACTAACTTTGACAGACTGGGCTCCTCTCAGCATTGCAAGACTATGAGACAACTCCAAAAGACTCACGATGGAAAGAGATGTCTATATTCAGAGAAAGAGCTACAGAGTCTGAATGTAGATTGAAGCTAACTACCTGCTCTCTTTCTTTTGCTTGTTTGGTTTTGTTTCCTCTTTCCCACTGTTCATTCCATTTGGTTATAATCCTTCTTTACCACCTGACTAATGTCTAATGTGAAAGTGTACTTTCTATACTTGATTGCACACCTCCATGGGGGGAGGAGGGAAGGGAAGGGGAGAAAATTTGAAACTCAAGGGATTGTGGAACTGAATCTTGTAAACTAAAAGTAAACAAATTAATAAAGACCCCCAAAAATAATGGCTCAAATTTATACAGTATTTTACGTATACAATATCATTTGAGCCTCAAAATGGCCTTATATCATAGCTGGCACAAGTATTATTACTCCCATTTAACAGATCAAGAAGAGAGGAATGATATTATTATTCCCATTTAACAGATCGAGAAAATTGAGGTTCTGTAAGATGTCACAATTAAATGGAAGAGCCAGAACTCAAACTCATCCCCTTTTTGACTATAAGCCCATTGCAATGGTCTTTCTCTCCCAACTTATACAACTCCTTATTCATCAACTGTCTACCTATAAAACAAAGGAGCATCATGAAAATAATTTAGTAAAAATAAACATTGATATAGATCAATAGATAAATTATAGAGATAGATGAGAAAGAGGGAAAAGAGGGAGGGGAAAAAAGAAGGAGGGAGGAAGAGGGAGAGGGAAAGAGGAAGTTGGATTTAAGGATTAGTGTGTAACAGTGAATTTTCACTTTTCAAGAGTTATTTGGAAATTATGCAGAGAAAAATCTTATGCATGTCTTCTGTGTCTTAAAACTTTATCTCCTTTCTTAAAATTTAAGCCGTGATGCTTTCCTGTAAGGCTGGAATTCAAGAGGTAGATAAGTTTTTCCCCATGTAACTACAGTCAGCATAATTAATTCTAAGCCCTTAATTCTTCAAAGGCTGATTATTCATATAGCCTCCTGTTTCTTCTTTAGCCAATGGCTGCCTAAATCTATGACATTTTGCTACTTCTTAGCATGCCTACTGGATACTAGGCCTGCCTTGAAGAGATAACTCAAATCTATCATTCGCCAGTTCTTGAAAAAGGTTTTACAGGAGAGAAGGTTGGTATTGCTGCATTTCCATTATTCATTCTATGACCATTCTCCATTTACATAATTAAAAATTATTTGAACTGTTAAGTTAGTCCAGATTTTTACAACATGATGTTGCTGAAGTTGGATGGTATTGATGAATCTTCACATAGGCTCGTTGGCTATACTCTGTTTTCTGGCTGTAAACTCATCCTTACCTTAGATAGTTTGCATTAGCAAATGCATGCATTATATGAAGGTCCTTTGTTTAAATTGTTTCTTAGCTTATAGTTTCTCTCTTCTCCCTCTCCCCAGCCCCTTTCTGTCTCTCTTCTTCACCCCATTCTCCCTAGTAGTTCAAAAGAAACATGAGATGCACAAATTTAGAGAATCCACCCCAAATGTTCCCATGGACTATTTGTGCTCAACCTGTGGTGGAGCATTCCAAGCTCATATTGGTCTGATCAGCCACAGTCAGACACATTGTGACTTGATTCTAACATACCGATGTCATCGTAGTCCTTTTTGAGAACGGACAATGACTAACCCTCTCCCTTCCATTCTCTATAACAGGTATTTTGGACATCTCCCTACATGTGTTTTATTCACAACACAAGGAACTAAGAACAAACATCTTTCCCATCCTACCATTCTAAAGAGGGAAAAATCAAGGCTAATGGGGTTTAGATTCAGATTAAATGACACATATTACTTTACAATTCCCTTTTCAGTTTTATGTTTGTAAAGATAGGCAACATACAGAAATCCTGATATTAGTTGGTCTTTGTCAAGTACAGAATAACAAAAAAAAATTAAGATATACACAGAACAGTGAGATAAATTTCACCTCACCATATTTTTAAAAGAAAACAAAGCCCCATGTAAATAACCGTTAACAGTTTTATTTTTTTCCAACTCTATACATTCTGCCTAAACGTTGGCAAACGTCTTTGGGAAATGGAGACATCTACCTTAGTCCAATCAAGACTTGAATATGGTCACAATTCATGAGACTGTAAGCTGTGAGGACAGAGATTATCTTTTACCTCCTTTTATATCCCCAATGCTGAGAATGGTACCTGACATATAGTAAACATTTAATAAATGTTTTTATTTTTATCCCAACATACTCCTAACTTCATGGGATTAACTCTTAAGAATGTAAGTTCCTTAAGGGAAGGAACTGTTTCATTTTTGTCTTTGAATTGCCAGCACCCAGAACAGTGCTTGGTATATGGTAGGCATTTCATACGGACTTATCCATCAAAGGATGACTTCTCAGCCTGACAGGGATCTCAGAGATCACTGAATCAAAGATTTAGCATTACAAGGACCTTAGAGGCCACTTAATCCAAACTCTCATTTCACAGATAAGAAACTGAGACCTGAAGAGTAGGTGATTTTCCCAGGGTCATATACACAGTAGGTGTCAGAGCTGGAATTCAAAGCCAGCTCCTCTAACTCCAAATCTAGTATATTTTCCCACTGTGTAGCCTCACTGGCTCATTTTACCAAGAAGCCAAATGATGCCAAAGAAGCCAAATGATTGTCCAAGATCACATAGATAGTGTCAGAGTTGGGATTTGAATCCAACGTATCTGACTACAAACTTAATTCTTTTTTCCTACGCCATGTTGCCATTATAATAAAAAATACCAGAATAAAGGTTGCAATGGCTTACCGTCTTCACATCGTTGGTGCCAATGATTCCACCAATCTCCCCCAGGTCCTTCAGCAGTAAATTCAGGATCTCCGTGGCTCGTTTTTTCTGGTGGTTACTCAACTCCTGCAACTGATTCAGTTCTCTTTGTGTAGTACTCAAGGTAGTCTGGAAAGAATTTACCAATAGTGTTAAAAAAAAGAAAAAGACCACTTTTGGGTCCTATGTATAAAGTACATTACTTTAAGGAAGGGTATAAAGCACTATCCAGGAAAGAGTTCTTTTATTATTAGTGGTGCTTATTTAGAAAAATTGGTTTTTTTTAAGCCAAATATTGGCATCAGTTATATATCCCAAAATAAAATCCTGGATATTTTTCAACCTACTCTGTCCAATATACCAGGTGATAATGTGGGGAAGTGGGGGTGGAGGGAGAGAAGAGAAGAGAGAGAAAATAGAGGAGAAGAGGGAGGAAATAGAAGAAAAGGAAGTGAAGATAGAAAAGAAGAAGAGAAGGAAAGAGCTTGATTCAGATTGTTTAGATTCAGAACATTCCAATTATTAAAAATGAAAAACACATATTTCTATTTCAACCCACATTGTACTTTCTAAGAGTGTTATCACATTCCTAACCTTTGTCTTCTGAGTGAATCTATTCTCTAGGTAGACTCTCAGACTCTTCTGTCACTTGGGAGATGGAAGTCTAATAGACCTAACGAGTTTCTTAACAATATAGCTATTAAATTTTTAAAAATATTTTGTTAATGTGATATGCCCACGGAAATATTAATCAGGGAAGACTTAATTTAGAAACCGTTGGCTAATTTTTCCTATTCTTCCCATAAAAACTAAATTGAATGCAGATCATCTTTGCCATATAACACAAAATCAAAGGAGGAAGAGATTATGTGTTAAAAAAGCTCCATTTTCTTGCCAAAGAACTAAACAAATGAGTTTCTTATCCATTCCTGATATATACCATCAGAAAGAACTAGTGCTTAAGCATATACAGTAACAGAAGCTTCTTGAGGGCAGAGATTTTCTCAATTTTTACATTTGTATAGAAGCTAGCACTGTACGTAGTACATAGCAGGTGCTTAAAAATGCTTGTTTAGGGGCAGCTAGGTGGCTCAGTGAAGACAGCACCAGCCCTAGAGTCAGAAGGACCTGAGTTCAAATCCGAACTTAGACACTTAACACTTATTAACTATGTGACCTGGGGCAAGTCACTTAACCCCAATCTGCCCTGCCTCCCCCCCTCCAAAAAAAAAGGTAAAAAAAAAAAATGCTTGTTGATTGACTAACTCCATGCAACAACAAAACAGCTATCTTTGGCTTCTTAGTATTTTTATAATTAACTGAACCTCCAAAGAAAGCAGTCCCTCCAGCACCAAAGACACATAAGTTAATACAAAGTAATTTACATAATTCTTCCAAATATATCTCTTACAATATAACACATTTTACTGATTAGACTATGAAAATTACTTGAGAACTAGCTAGTAGCACTTAGCAGATGAGTGATAAGGAGCGACAAGATTGTACTATGAAAAATCATTCATTGATACTGAGCAGAAAAAATCATTCTCAATGCTGGGGATAGAAAGACAAAAATGAAACAGTCTCTAAACTCAAGAAGCTTATATTCTATGAGAGTTAATCCCATGAAGTTGGGAATTTGTTGGGAGAAGAAGGTGGAATTTGATTTTCAATTCTGGGAACCAGTCAGTCAACAAACTTTATGAAATGCTTACTATATGCCAAGCACTGTTCTCAGCACTGGGAATATAAAAAGAGGCAAAAGACAATTATTAGCTCTCAATTAGCTTCTCACTAGTTAAAAATTTAAAGGGGCACTAAGCATTAAACACAAGTCTCCTTACAAAAGGGATTGTCAAATGTCTTTCCAGTATTTCCGATGCTTCTTTGATTTTCTATTTAATAATTCCAGGTTGAAAATACAAAAAAAATTTCCAAAATTTATCTCCCCTATCTTGAGAAATTATTAGAAAAGCCTCTGCCAGCCCAGCTGAGTTTTTGAAGTCAATGCCATCGCTTGCATCCCCTATGGTGAGTAGATTAAGTTTCCCGGCACCATCTGTTAAAACCCTTTGCCAATCTAGCTTGGATGACTTCCATAAAGCAGACTGGACAAACTCTCATGATGCCAAGTCATTATGCAGAGGTTCCCAGGGAAGCAGTCCACTGCTGAACCTTGTTTCCTTTTCTCCCCAGCAAACACATTCACCAAATGGTAAAGGGCAAAAAGCAGCAAGTTACTCCTCAGACAGCTAGCTAGAATGCTTTACTGGAGTCTAGGGTAGATGGACCTCATCACAAATTCTGTTATATGAAACTGACACCACCTTTTCCAACACATCATAAGAAGGGGGAAAAAAAGGTAAGGTAGGAACCAATGGAGGGGCTAGTTTAAGCAAGTAAACACTAAGCCAAAGCAAGCTGAGCAGAATCCTAGAGCAATCAAAATAAAGGCTGGGGTGGGGAGTGGCGCCCTGGGCAGAGAGGAGTACATTTGGTAAAAGAGTGGGCTTGAAGGGGAAGAGAGATAAGTTTCGCTGGGGAGGGGATATCTAGTACTAGCTAGTTAATGATGTGAGGATAGAGCTCGGGCAAGAGGCTGGTGGTGGATATTTAGATCTATGGGTCTCCTCAATAGTAATTCAACTCATCCATCAATCCACAAGCATTTATAAACATTGATTATGTGCCAGCTATCATGGTACATGTATTTCGAAACAAATGCAACACAGAGAACAATCTACTCATGGGAAGCTTGAACTCCAATGGGGAACAAAAAAACAAACAAACTTAGAAGCTCACCAAGAAAGAGAGGGTAAAGAGAGAAAGGCAAGGAAAGAATATTGGGGTCTAAGGCCGTGCACTCAAATAAACCCAGACATTAAAGCAAATAATTACACTCAGGTCAATAATGTCATATATACATCACAGTGGCAAAAATAAAGGTTAAGGCAAGATGTGGGGAACAGTAGGTTTGAGGAAGTGAAAGACCTTGGAAGATGAAAAATAACCACAATGTTTTGTGTCTGTCAAATTTCTATGAGAGACTACACCGCGAGGATGGGCAAAGGTCACATCTACAAGTTACTGTCCTCATTGAGAAGAACTAAGAAAGTAAATCAAATACTCCAGGGTCAACCATATTCATGTCTCCAACTGCATCACTACATGCAATTAATTAGTCAAGACATAACCTATTCTGACATTACTACAAAATAAAATGGAGGATGTCGTATGTTGTTCGGTTCTTTTTCAGTTGTGTCCAACTCTCTATGATCCCATCTGGGGTTTTCTTGGCAAAGAGAATGGAGTGGTTTGCCATTTCCTTCTCCAGCTCATTTTACAAATGAGAAACTGAGGCAAACAGGGTTAAGTGACTTGCTCAGGGTCACGTAGCTAGCAATCATCTGAGGCCAGATTTGAACTCAGGAAGATGAGTCTTTCTGACTCCCATCCTGGACTCCCTGTGCCACCTAATTGCCCAAAATGGAGGATGATCTCCCAATGCTCCAGGATTAATGCTGAGACACAGAGCTCCAGAACAGATATTTCAAGGAAATGGACAAGAAAGTTGAGGAACATCTAACTAGCTTTGGCAATAAGCTTAAATGTCTATAGGAAAACTTGTGTGAGGTTCTCAAAAAAAAAAAAAGATACATTCCAGTCTTTTTTGTCAACTGAAACTCTTATCAATCCCCCAAACTTTTAATATCATTTACTACAAATGCAAAAGAACCACCAAAGTAGAAAAGTAATACGCCAGAGAAACTCCCCTCCACTCCCAACTTCAATTGAAAATATCCCAACCGTTTTCTGGGCTAGCTCATCAGTCAGCTGTTCGTTGGCTCGGGTCTTGTCCTCCACTTCCTGTGACTTCTGGTCATAATTGACAGCTAGCTCCTCCAGGGCCTGAAGAACCTCTTTCACCTCATCCTTGGCAGCCTCGTTTTCAATTTGGAGACGAGTCAGCTCCTCCTGGATTTTCTCATAGTCTCTTCGTGTGGAAGCTAAAAGCTTTAAAAAAAAAATTTTTTTTTTAAAGTTTTGGAGGAAGTAAGGACCAGCTACAAAACATATAACAAGACTGATGTTACTACTACAAAATGAGAGCAATAAATTTAGATAATATTCTTTTGAATTTGGGAAATATACTTATTTGTACTTTGTGATTAGAAACCTCGTGCCACTACAGAAGGTTGTACAAACTTTGGTAAGTGCTCATAAAATTCTGAGTGCTAAAAACCCAAAATATGTGAATACAAGAAATACAAGGGAGTGAATCAACATCAAACCCTTGCAAAGCAGATTATTTCCTCATCCCCACTTTGCAGAAGGAATGAGTGAGTCAAACTCCAGTGGGGCAGGGACTATGTTTTATCTAATTGCTGAATCAATGCTTCGAACACAGAAATGTTTGTTAAACTGAATTGGGGGTAAGGAGAGGAAATGATTATATGATAATCAATAAATGGGGGATAAGAGGTAAGAGTAGGATTATATTGGGTTGCTAAAATAGTGCCAAATCTATGTTCCATCTCAAAGGTGGTTGAAAGAGACAGAGAAAGAAAAAGAGAGATAAGTTATAGCTCAAGATGAATGGAGACTTTACTAAATACTAAAGTTGATGTGATTTGATTTCCTCTTGAAGCTACAGCACAGTGCTACTTCAAGCTGTAATTACATATCAAAAAGCATTTCATGTTGTAGTTAACTATTCTGTGTCTGAAACAAACAATTGGCAAGCAGGGTTTAGGGTGGTGTCACAGGACCCAAAGTTTTGTTTATATTAGTTTGGTCCCCAGAGTGAATAAGTCAATGGAAGGTTTACCAATCAGTGAAAAGGAAATGGGCCACCCACTGGAGAAAGTTTATCACAGGCACTTGTTTATACCAAGTAAATCATTTCAACAACAGAGAAGCTAAGGAAGGGAGAGATAGGAGAGAGGTAGAGAGATATCACAGATGCTGCTGACTTTGAATACATTTGAACCTTGGAAAATAAATTAATTATAATATAGTTAACCTACAAGTAGTCCTTATCAAACAAGACTAGCCAATAAAGTGATTGAGAAATTAGTACAATGAATGCCTTTGAAATTCCAATGAGAAAGGCAGTGGAGCTGAAATTAGGAGGAAGGAAATGGCCAGATAAACATTTGTTAGGTAAGAATGAGGGACTGGGGAGGAGAGACTCAAAATCATTTTGTAGGTGCAGTCTATGGAAAATATACTCCGGCGTTATCAGAAGAGGCAAAGCAAGAAGAGATTCTTTAGCACAGGAGAGAAAAATACTAATGCTCCTTCTTTTGACCTACATGACTCTCCTGTTTCCCAAGTACTTGGGAAATAAACGTTATATGACTATATGTTTGAGAAGCACAGTCAACCATAACAGCAAAAACTATCAACTAATTCTTTTAAGACAACTTTAAAAATGTAAGCAAGTATTGTTACAACTGTGCTGGGTTTATTTCCCTTTCTATTTTAGTCTAGTCATTGCTACACAGGCAACGCCAGACTACCCAAAGCCTAGATACCCAGCTGATCTTACAATTCCCTTCTGTCATAATTTGGCTACTTCACAATTGGTAAGCCCCTCCACCAGAGCAAGTGTGCAGCTTTTCTTTTTGGTGAAAAAATTAACTGGGGAAGAAGGTCGAAAGTATACAGAGGAAATTATTTGGGGCTATTATCTTGGATTTAAATTTATTCCTATCTACCTTTCCCATATTAGCATTATAATAAAGAGTATTCTCTATAGAGCAAAACTACAATTAATTCCTATTTTTACAAAACCATAATTTAAGTTGGTGAGTGAATGGGAAGTACAGAAGGTAGGGACATGGCACATTTCTACCTTCTGAGGAGGTCAAAAACATCCTTCTACTTTTAGTGATCTAAAAGCATTCCAGCAAAGGTACCTAACCCTCTGGATTAGCAGCAAAGAGTAATGGCAATCATGATCAGTGTTGATATCTGAGGATAGTTTTAAATGGTGCACAAAATGAATATGGAGGAGTAATAGAAGTTATGTCAGCTGGCGATGAAGAGACAGCAATTCTTGCCCAGAGCAGTAAGATTATCTTATGTGTTCCACCTTCCTCACTTCAAGGACTAACTGCATCTACAGGGAGAAAAAAGAAAGGAAGACAAGGAAGGAAGGAAGGGAGGAAGGGAGAGAAGAAGGAAGGGAGGAAGGAAAGAAGGAAGAAAGGAAAGAAAGAAGGAAGGAAGAAAGGAAAGAAGGAAGGAAAGAAGGAAGAAAGGTAAGAAGCAAGGAAGGAAGGGAGGGAGGGAGAGAGAAGGGAGAGAGGAAAGAAAGAAGGAAGGAAGGGAGGAAGGAAAGAAGGAAGGAAGGAAGGAAACCCTCAAAGTATTAGGAATGTCACAAGCTGAGTTATGCTTCATTTAGTAAATTTCACTCAGGCAGGCATCATCATACTGTCGTAAGATAAAAGAAAATTCAACCAGAAAGTTCCATGAGAGACAAGCAAAGGTGATTTTTAAGTCTTTTGGAAAAGTTGCAATTTGTAGAATTAAACAAAAATTCCAATAACTTTGAATTTTTTGTTTGTCTCTTTACCTCATCCTGATCCAACATCTGCTGCTTTAATTTTTCGGCCAGCTGGCTCTGCTGGTTAATTTCATCATCCTGAAATGAAACAGCACATTTAATTTTTTTTTTACTAGTAATTCTACTTTTGACACCTAAGTTTCCAGAAAACAGCCACTAAGACAACAGCTATAAGCTTGATAATAAATTAAAGAGAAAATTACAAATCTCCTCCCTCCTACTTTTATCTCAGAAGATAAAGTAATTGGCTCCATATTTGTATTTATTTAAAATACCTCTAAATCTACTTTTCATAATGGAGAAAATATCTGAATGTTCTCTGATGTATAATATACTCTACAACCCTAATCCTATTCACTTGGAAACTGCAAAAATACCAAGGTAGTAGAATTGAAAGGGACCTCAGGGACCTTCATGTGATGCATCTTACTATGGCTTATCAGTGAAAGGGAAAATACTTTTTAACCATCCACTCTGTTTTGCAAAGATCCAAAACCCTGACCATTTCAATGATAGAAAAGAGCTGCTGTATATTACTTCTAGTGGCTCTACCAGGACATCTACTGAAAACCCTTTACTTTTAAGTCAATTGGAAAACCTAAGAATCATTATTTTAGAAGCATGGAGGTTGGGGGAGCATCAATTATGGAAAAGGGACTCCTGGGTTGAATGACTAGTCAATTTAGAAAATGCCCAACTCAGCAAAGCTCTGGAAACAGGAGCCTTGATTGACCCAGCATGAATAATGTACAGACATCATTTGCATTTTGGCTGAGAAATGAGAAACAGCAACAGTTTTATAGTTATGGGAAAGGATTTATCTTTGGCAATGAAATATCCCAGTAGAGAAACGAATTCCATTTATAAGTAAGGAATAAAAAAATTCTGAAGGAGCAGAGAGCAGAAGTTAATGCTTGGCTGAGGGGGTGGGGAGAGTGATGAGGAGGAGGCAGCTATTGATCTGATGGTAAGGAATCTTCTCCCTGAGCAAATTCATCATTTTCATTCTCATTTTCTGCCACTAGATGTTGCTGCTGTCAAAGCCTGGACTCTGACTCTTCAAGCCCTTTGTAACTAGAGTGTAAATTTGTTCCCTAGGCTTTCACCTGGTAAGCTATCCACCCCCAGATGTGGGTGGAACAGCAGGCATGAGCTGCCTAGCAGCAGGAGATTAACTCTGCATGCTCCACTATCATTTTAATCATTTCAAATAAAATTTGGAAGCACAGACTTCAAAATGTTACACAAACAACCCTTATTCACATTTGCCTTTCTCTGGGAAATAGGAAGAATCGAAAACAAAAATATTGTCCTAGGACCTGACTGGACACTCATCTAATACCAATCTACAGCAGAGGATGGTTAGGAATTTGACATGCAGAAGCATGTGGCTTTGTTCTGAAAATGGATAGCATGAAGCAGAAGGGGCTTGTTGCTCTCCTGGGGGTTCCATCTAAGAGGCTGACCTTCAAAGCTGTCAACTAACATGCTACGGCTTTTGATGTAGAAATAATATTCTAAAATCAGAGTTTGGCTGCCCATGGCTTCCATTCCCTGTCCACAGTATTATTTCTAATCTCTCCTTTCCATTGGAAGGTTGCCTTTGAAATAACCATTTCTCTACAAGATTTTATACACCAATAAATCTTCAATTATTTCACAAACTATACAGAAGAGTTCTACTACCTAACTCCTACTCCAAATTAGATCTGTGATATAAGTAAGTGCACCAAAAGAAAGCCTCCCAAAATGGTGCTTTTGTTATAAGGATCTGGCACTGTTAGAGCCTTGTTTTCTAAATTTAGAATGTAAGTAACTGGAGAAGGGATGTTTTTGTTAATATTCTTTGGCACTCTGCAGGTGCTGCATAAACACCCAATAAAGTAAAAGAGATAACTATGCAGGGATCAGCCAACTCTTCTCCTGGGACCTAGAAGGGACCATGATGAGTAACAGGTGAGAAGACAAAAGCAGGTAGAATCAGCTGTCTTACTACAGTCAGGGTAGAGTCAAAGAACTAGAACTATTCCACCTACTATGGGACAAGTAATTTTGAGTATATTTGAGATTTCTGAAAATTCAATAGTTAATTCCAAAAATCAGAAGTGAAACATAAACTACAATTTCAGATTGCAGTATAATCCAGAAAAATCTCTTTCATATATTTAATATGCAAAGAGAATATTTCTTAGGGCAGCTAAGTGGTGCAGTGAATAGAGCACGGGCCCTGGAATCAGGAGGACCTGAGTTCAAATCTGGCCTCAGACACAACACTTAGTAGCTGTGTGACCTTGGGCAAGTCACTTAACCCCAATTACCCTGCCTTCACTCCTTTAAAAAAAGAGAGAGAATACTTCTTTCATTCAAGTTCTATTCTGATACCTCCTCATGGCTTCCTCAAAGGCTCTCCTAGAAGAGCATAAGCTTTGGAAGAATCTACCAGGCCTGAAAGTCTATAAGTATGGGCCTGCTAATGGACTGTCCAATGAGGACCAGCCCAGTTATGATCATAGATTAATCACTAGAATGTTGATTCCCTCCTCATTTGTTTTGGCCATAGTACTGTATGGAACTCTCTCTACTATGGTTGGAATCAGAGGGAAATACCCACACCAATGAAATCACAAATATTTTAAGGTATCATTTTCTTAAGGAAATCAAGACATTTCCACACATGATAATAACAGTTCCTTCAGCTCTATATGAATGGTTTCTATACAAAAATCCCATATAGGCAATGAAAGGCAATACCATGTCTACTAACTGAAAGACCAATTGACAAAGCTCTCATGGGAATGAAAGTGCATTACAGATGAACTCGCAAGGGCCAGGTTACACCCAATTTAACTGCTGTAGTTATAAAATAAACTCAGAAAATGACAAACACAGAAGGCTCCCTTAATACAATAGACAATAGGAAAAAAAAGATGTTAAGCATTTATCCCAAACAGAGGATATGTAAGATTAATGGCAGTGTCCACATAACAAAGCTGCTCAATGTCTCAGGAATCCATAGAGCAATTAAGGAAGAATTTCAGTGGAATTAAATTGCACCAAAAATGTCAGTAACCTTTTAATAAGTGAGTTGAAAGAATTCAGAATATGCCAAGCACAAAACATCAATACAGTGCAAAACATCCATTTTTGTTTTGAAGTCCCCTACTTCTAGGATCCCTACCCTTGCCTTCACTAGGGATGTTAAGACATCATTTCCTTCAAGGTCTTTTCTACTCACTCTCCAACAAATACACTGAAACATGCCTATTTGAGCATCAAATGAGTGAGCATAAAATGTAGGTGTCCCAACTCTGCATGTTCAAACATTCTCAACACACCATGCACCAAAACAACAGTTTTCCTATTGCCAAACATTTTGGGCTCCCCACTTTCAGACAGCAAACCCAAAATGAAATGGCCAAATATCCCTTGGTTTGGGGGTTAGAGATGAGGTGGGATGGCCATCTACCTGCAGAATTCAAGAACATATTTTGTTTTTGTTAAGTATTACTCTTTACCTTAAAATTAGGTCTAGTGGGGGTGTGCTCTCCTCCCCTATTCTCGCTGCTCTATCTCCATGAAACAACCAGCAAGTACCACACTAGTAAGTCCAAGCAATCCAATTAAATTTCATTCCAGCTTAGATATCCACTGGTCTAATTTTTGTACCTCCTAGAATTATGGACTGGTAGTGATGGGGGAGAGGCAAGAAGAATCAGTTCACAAACTTCTAGGAATTCTATTGGAAAGCCCTATTCAGATGTAGAGGAAGGAATCATTTAAGCCAAGCCTGAATGCTATACTATTCATGACTGCTTTTTAAACTGGACCATCCCAAATGATAGATTTCTTTGGTATAACAGAGGAACCATCTAGGATATGTTTGCATGCTGATAATCTTGGCTTCTTGCTTGGCATGATTATAAATGTAGGCCTCCCACCAAAGAAATTTTAAGTTCCAAACCTTATCATCCAACTGTCTGTACAAGCAGGTTATCTCCTCATCATACTTCTGTTTCTCCTCTGTGGAAATGCTAGAGACAACAGGGGTCATGTTATCTATGATGGGTGTATTGTCACAGGGTTCCAGATTCTTCTGGTCTTTAGCACTGATCTGTTCATCTTCGGGCACAGCTTCCCCTGTTTAAGAAATAAATCCAAAACCACAACATTAAGAAATACAGTATGTTAAAGGAGGTTTGACACTCAAGGGGAAAAAATGGAAAACATGATTTTGGAAATTGTCATTTATGACAGAGTCAAGGTGAGAAATAAACATTGATTCCCAAAACTTAGCACATAATCAAGAACCATTATCAATCAATCAACTTCATTATTAAGCTCTTATTACATTCCAGGCACTGCTTTAGGTGCTAAAGCATACACAACAAAAATGTAACAGTCCCTGCTTTCAATGAGTTATTTATAATTTCTTCCATTTGGCTAGAAAGAATGCAGCTAATTGTACAAAGCAAGTCTGAAGACAAAAAAAGCTACATGACATCAATCCTGCTATATATATAGATCGCTCCATCCCCAGACAAATTGACAAGTGGATTCTTTGCCTTCATCTTGCCTTGTTAAAAGGGTTTCAGCAGATCCCTCACTATTTCTCTACTCAGTATGCAGCAAAATTCAATGCAGACTGTGGAGGCATGCTAATTGCTAGCTGTGTGAATTCCTTATTAAAAGAAACACCTAAATCAAGGGCCAAACAAGATCTATGATTATCAGAAGACTATCGAACATGAACCTCCTGATTTTCACTGTCCTGAAACCTGGAACACACCTTCATTTATTCTGGATCCTAAATGCTCAAAAGCCTTTTATCACCAGATATTCAAAAATGTTACATTTTGACTTTCTCTGTCCCCCTTTGGAAATGTAGCTCTTCTGGCAGCAGAAACAAGAGCTCAGACATAGCACTTGCCTATAAACTACCTGATAGTTACAGAGAGGTAAATAGCCAACAAATTATGATGCATGAATTATGAAATATTACTATCATAAATAATAATGAAATAGAAATTTCAGAGAAACATGGAAAAATCTTCATGAACTGATGCAGAGTGAAGTGAGCAGAACCTGGAGAACAATTTATATAAAAACATTATAATGGAAAACAACTTTGAAAGACATGAGAACTCTGAACAATGCAATAACTAATTACGATTCCAAAGGATTTATGATGAAGCATATTATCCAGCTCTGGACTGAGAAATGATGAACTTAAAATGCAGAATTAGACATATATTTTCAGACACTGCCAATGTGGAAATTTGTTTTGAGCATTATGAATATTTGCTACAGAGGCTTTATTTTTCTTTCTCCCTTCTTCATTGGTGCAGTGGAAGGGGCAAAGGGGAAAAAGAAAGAATGAGAGAGAAAGAGAGAGAGAGAGAGAGAGAGGGAGGGAAGGAAGGAAGGAAGGAATGAAGAAAGGAAGAAAGGAAGGAAGGAAGGAAGGAAGGAAGGAAGGAAGGAAGGAAGGAAGGAAGGAAGGAAGGAAGAAAAGAAGGAAGGAAGGTTACTAAGGAATTTTTTTTAATGCAGAAAAGAAAGTCTAGAAAGCACAAAGAAAGATAGCTTTGAAAGCTACAGGCTGAGTATATAGGTGTGTGTATATGTGTGTGCATGTATATACACATATACATATATAAAGAGAAAATGACAGAGAAAGGTTTACATAATAAAGAACAGCTTCATGCATGGTTCTTTTTCTCTACTCTTTTTTAGTTCTATGTATATGGAAATAAGGATCTTATTTGATATTTAAATTTACAACAAAAATAAATTTTAAGAGAAAATAACCAGCTCTGTGTGTGTGTGTGTGTGTGTGTGTGTGTGTGTGTGTGTGTGTGTGT
>CM053588.1:206255836-206300279 GCA_028646515.1 Pseudochirops corinnae | reverse complement strand
TTTTTTTTTTTGCTTTTTTTTTTTTTTTTTTTTTTGGAGGGCAATTGGAGTTAAGTGACCTGCTCAAAGTCAAACGGCTAGCAAGTGTGTCAAGTGTCTGAGGTCACATTTGAACTCAGGTCCTCCTGACTCCAGGGCCGGTGCTCTATTCACTGTGCCACCTAGCCACCCCGGCTGACTTTTATCTTAGCTCTTTACTTGACTGTTCCTAGATCTACCTTCTAAGGCAAAGCAAAATAAGTCTAATCTCTCTCCCACGTGATAACCTTGCAAATATTTGGAGACATCTATGATGCTTCACTGTCTTTCCTCTAGCTTTAAAATCTTCATTTTCTTCAGTCCTTAAATGGAATGTTTTCCAGTCTTTCCACCAGTCTGGTTGCCTTCTACTTAGACACTCTCTTGCTTACTATATATGGTATTCTTAAAATATGGTGCCCAGAACTGAGAGACAACCTTATGGATATGACTGCTAGACAGCAGGTTGGAAGTCACCTTCATCCCAGGGAATTACTTTCTGGCTGTCAGATTTTGAGACAGTTAATTTAGCCGTAGTTAACTGCTAACATGGTCTTCTTTCTTCTACCCAATTGTGCCTCACTTCATTATTGGTACTGATATTTTGGACAGTTCCATAGTCAAGGGTGTATGGGACTGCCTGAAACCAGCTAGATGAGAAAACTGGAGCTATATCATAAATGAATCAATCATTGGATGCTTTTTAAAAATTCCTTTTCTAACAGTGGTGACAGCTTGACTTTACTGGAGAGAATGCTGGAGTGAGAAGGCCTAGGTGTGAGTCCTAACCCTGTTCCTAACTCCAAACTATTTAACAAGAAATGGTGCTTGACTGACCTACCTCGTTGGGTTGTCATAGTAACCAAAGAAATAATGCATGCAAAGCACTTCGTAAATTGTCAAGCACAGTGTAAATGTGGACCACCATAGTTTTAATCTCATTTGAATCTGGAAACAACTTTTGTCAATCAGGGAGGAATTCCTACTTCCTACCCCCATTGTCTATGTGAGGAAGTTGAGAGATATTTTAAAACAGAATCCACATTTCTTACTTGTCACAGCCACATGGCGATTTGCTTTTCCTTCATCAATGACATCCATGACTTCTTCAGGGCTTGATACAAATCGTTCTGTGCACCCCTGGAAGAGAGTTGGTCCAGGTTTGACAATGTTTTCATCTAAAGTATCCAAATACTTTCCCATATCATCTTCTTGAGGGATAGACAATTCAGTAAAGCAACAATATGGTTCATACAACTTCCTGTCTTTGCCCAGTGCCAACTTTCTACAGTAAGAGAGCAAAGAATAAACCATCACAGAAGCATCTAGTTTTACTAGATTTGGGGGTATGACTACCTTGAGTTATGCAGAGGGACAGGAAATCAAAAGAAGAAAATTAAAGAGGTAGGGAGGATAAAAGCAGCAGGTTTTTCTTTTTCATTCATCACACTGAAACTTTTTAGCCACCAACTCAACTTTAATTAGACAAACTCGAGTTATGGGATACATTCACTGTTGATATTACTGTAGTACCGAAATTCTTCTGGTCTGCAATAGCAACACCTGCATTGCTTTCCAAGGATAAAAAGGGTGATTCCTTCGATATCCTCTTAAATATCATTATTAGATTTTCTACCAAATTCACAGCTTTTAACTATATGCAAAATCTAATGCTAAAAGAGAGATAAAATTTAGAAAATTAATATTTTTCAAATAATATTAATTATAAAGAGAATAATTTAAAATTCATATACATCTTACAGATGTTTAGGGAGCTTTAAATATTACATAAATAGCTTTAGCAGTGACAAGAAAGACAGATTGCATCACCAATCAAATCTGTGACTTTGAGAAAGTCGCTGAGTGTTTCTGGATCTCAGTTTCCTTATCTGTAAAATGAAGGCTTTGCACTAAATAGGATCTGAGGTCCCTTCCAGATCTAGATCTATGATGTCTTCCTCATACCTTTACATATGGGACTCTGTTTTTATCTTCATGTACAGCCAGGTTTGTCTTGGATACTACCAGGAGGAGAATGACAGCATGCAATGCAAAGAAGAAAAGAAGAATTAAAGAACCATCATTTGGGGCTGGGAAGAGATGGAGAATTGGAAGCAAGTAAAGCAGAACACTAAACAAATCCAATCTCTTTTTAACATTGTACCTTTGAAGGGATAAAATTGCTAAAAGTTTCACGAAGAATAACAAGCCTAAGCAGCTTGCCTGAGGTACATATAGTGAGGTTTGTTTTTTAATAAAACCAAAGATCTCTGGATTTGGTGTCTCAAAGACTCTTTCAGACATCACTCACAGTAACTTGAGGCAGAAAGAAACAAAATAACCTTAAAAAAAACCCACAGTACCTAAATTCCTAAATTAGGTATTTGTCTGCAAATTTAAATGAACATCTCCAGATTGTTTTACCTTCCCTCTTCTCTAGTTACAATACAAGTAAAGGACATGCATTCAGATTACTCACCATCAAGTAAGTCTCTTATTTTGTCCAAGTAGATCTCAAAATATGAAACCTATTTCAAAACAAATAGAGTTTGGTATAGAAATAAAACTTTATATCTACCAAAAATGCCATTAGCTTACTTTTTAAAGGATTGTTATCTAAAGAACGGTAGGGATACTAGAGAAAAGAATCTTAATCAGACTGAACCAGTTCTCTTTTTTCTAAGCCTATCTATTTTCTCCATTGATCTGTTACCTGATTATACACTGACCCTTTTAGTATACACATATATTTACTATATACCGCTACCCTAAACATTTGTATTTCATATTTGTATCCCATGTTAGCAAAATGTTTGCTAACACTAACCTTGTGTACTTGAGAATGTTTTTCTGGATTAGATATATACATAATATAAAACATTCTTGCAAATAGTTTTCAGAAATCAGTAGAACCTGCTAAGAACTCAGTAGACTGAACCCATGGTACATGCTGATTACCTTATCAACCTTGGGCACTCTTGGGTAAGAGTACCTTGGGTACGCTTTCCTTTCTGGGTTTTCATGACATTGCTCCTCTATTGGTCCTCTTCTGACTAGTCTGAATTCCTCTTTAGTCTTCTTTACTGGACCTTAATCTGTGTCACCACTGCCAACTGTGGGCATCCCTTTATAAGTTCTGTCCTGGACTCTTTATATATATATATACATATATATATATATACATTATATATATATACACACATATACACATATATATACATATATATACATATATACATATATATACATATATATATACATATATACATATATATACATATATATACATATATATGTATATATATATATTCTTGGGGTATTACCATCAGTTTCCATCAGTTCAGTTGTCATGTCTATGCTAATGATTCTCAGATCTATGTATTCAGCTCTAGTCTTTCTCTCTCTCTCTCTCTCTCTCTCTCTCTCTCTCTCTCCCCTTTTCTCTCTCTCTCTCTGCTTTTTTGGAGGGGTGAAGGTAAGGCAATTGGGGTTAAGTGACTTGCCCAAGGTCACATGGCATGTGTGTGTGTGTGTGTGTGTGTGTGTGTGTGTGTGTGTGTGTTGAGTATGTGAGTCCAGATTTGAACTCAGGTCCTCCTGACTCCAGGGTGGGTGCTCTATTCACTGTGCCACCTAGCCGCCCTGTCTAGTTCCAACCCTGAATCACCAACTGCCTATTAGAATTTTTCAACTGGATGTCCCCCGGGCAGCTCAAACTCACCAAGTCTAAAATGGATCCCTTTATCTTTTCTCCAAACCCAATCCTCTTCTGAACAATCCTATTATTGTGACAAAGACCGATATTGTTCCAGTCACTCAAATTTAAAAGTTCTATATAAACTCCTCATGCTCATTTGACACATATATCCAAGAAGTTCCCAAATCTTATTGTTTTTACCTCCATAGCTTCTCTTCATTCCCTTCCCTTCATTCACACAACAATCACCCTATCTCTGGTCCTCAGTATCACTCAGCTGGACTATTGTAATAGTCTCTCAGTCTCAAGGAATCTCCCCACCTAGTCTAGCCTCCAAATCACTATATGCTTTCCTAAGGTATGTGTTTGACTATGTTATTCCCCTAACTTAATAAACTCCATGGGCTCCCGATTACCTTTAGGATCAAATATAAACTAATTTGTCAGCACTTAAGTCTCTTCACAAACTGGTCTCTTCCTGCCTTCTGTCTTCTTTTGCTTTCTTCTCTAAAGTTACTAGTAGACCATTTATTCTATATGTATTTGTTATATACTTATTGATATTCAAGCTGTCTTCTACCCTAGAACATAACTTTCTTGAGAAGAACTGTTTTGTTTTATTTTTCTGAAACAACAGGGCTTAACATAATGTCTGACGTGTGGTAAACATTTAATAAATGCTTGCTTGCTTAACTTATCAATGCTCTTCATGCCAGATCACCATGCTAAGAGAGTAGTAGTTGATCTAAAAGAATAATCATTGACTATGTATGTGAACTGATCAATGTTAGTTTATGGAAAGCATAGGGAATGAACTGGAAAAGACTTGGCATAGGTTGCAGTGACTAGACTTGGAAGATCCAGGTGGGGTTAGAGGGCAATATGTTCTCTTGGAAAAAACATGTGATTAGGTATCAGAAGGCATGGATTGACATTCTGGCTCTGTAATAACCATCTGGGTGACCTTGGGCTAATTACTGGGCCTTAGATTCTGTATCTGTCAAACAAGGAAGTTGGACCAGATAATCTTAATGGACTCCTCCAGTTTTGTAATTCTGTACTCTTTCTGCCTACAATAGTTTCTCTCTTCCACAGCACACTTATCTCCCTCTTCTCTTCCTCCCTCTCTCTTTCACTCACATTCAGTCAAAGATTCCCATGAAAGTCAAACAATGGAATAGTGAGGAGAGGTTGAATATTTTCTTTTTAATTCAGACTTTTTGCCAATTTCATTAGGCTTTTTCTTGTGTCTTTGACATTCTGGGTCTATGGGCTTATTTTCATGATTAACACAGAAAATGTGTTCTAGACTACGATCAAACTAGAGATAACTAACAATTACATTAATTGGGATTCTGTTTAGATTTCTAAGTTCAAGTCTAGTTATTTGTTAGATTTAATTAACTTCTCCCAGTTTTATTAAAGTCACTTAGTCTGTCTACAAATTACAATGGGTTGAAACTTTCATAGCTATGTTTGAATTTCACGTCTTCCATTTTATCTCAGGAACCCAAATTTGGCCAATGTTTTCACAGATCAGTGGATATAAAGCAAAGTATGAGACTCTCACTAGAGTTAGCAAATGATTATCCTCTACAGTGCAGATAGAGAGGATTGCTATTCATTAATTTAAGTGTTTTTACTGTGGACACTAGCTATTTTTAGTAATTAGCTGGAAGACACAAACCAACACTGAGAAAGTTCAATTCTCATTGTAAGAGGAAAACTGTCAACAACACATTAATCAAACTTCCATTTCTGCTCTAAGAAATTGCTAACATGTAGTCAATCTTTAATATGTGTATGCTCCAAAAAAAGCTCCAGTAGCTAATTTATCCACTTTTAGCCATCTGTAATTCTAGTCAGTTTCAAAACTAATGAATACAACATTTGTCAAGGAAAAAAAAATCCTAAATCTAAAACTTCAGTCCATGGTGCTTAAAACAAATTCTTCTCTTCCTGTCATGGCTTTTTTTTTTTAAATCTTAATAAGATTCTTAAGGGCAATAATTGGTTCAACATCTCACCCTAGCATTAATAAGGAAGGACTGTGTCAGCATTTTGAAAATTTTAAGTAAAACCACCAAGGAGATATACTAGACACCTAAATTTCAATCTCTTCAAACGAAGTTACAGGCTTCTACTTCCTGCTGCCATTGAGAACCCCAGAAAGACATGAATTAAATACTTATCAGGATTCCGGTCAAAGGGAGGTATAGATGAAAGATATTTTTCTTTCAGGTATAAGCCATAATTGAACAATCAGCTACTACTGTGTTTTAGTGAAACATGGGAAAGTGAGCAGGATAAAAACAAGTACAAAGCCAAGAAGAGATCTGGAAGCTCTCCTTCAATTTGGTTTCACAATTACAGAGTTATGATAAAAGGCAGCAGCCTAACTCAAATACAAATTTGAGGCATGAATTTATACAGGGTGAAAAGTTAAATTAAGGAGACTCTCCAGATGACTCTAGTGAAAACATACAGAAAATGCCACAATTACTGATTTTGCTTTCAATTGGTAGCTCCAGTTAAGTTACATATTTTTATCCTAAATATGCAAATGTCTATTTTTTTCCTCCATTTTATACATGGAGATACAACTAAAGAGTCTGCTCCAATAATAATTTTTAATGACTTTGGTCCAGTCACTTGACATAACTTACAGTTATGTTTCTTGCATTGAAAATATAAAAGGCAGATTCATGATCTTTAATCAGTAGATCAGTCTCAGAACTCAGCTAAAGATCAAAGCCCTGGCACAGTTTTCCTTCTCAAAACCCAACTAAGAGCATTTTCATCTGCACGTACCTTGATATGAAACTCCAGGTTTTCATCCATAGAGTAAATGTGATCAAAGATGTCATGTGCAATTCTTGGAATGATTCCCATAAGTTGATGGTCATGTAGCTTCCCCTAAAGGTATGTAAGCAAAATGGAACAGGTAAATTTAGAAAGCCCTGGAATGGTATATACAAGTGGGAGCAGGGCTGGGTGGGTGAATGTGTGCATGTGTACAGGAGTTTCTTCAAACATACCTTCACTGCATTGTAGCACCTAAGAGAGGACTAGCTATATAGCCTGGTGTATCTGTTTGACACTGAATATATACAAAAGGTAATATTGAATAACTCAGTGAATTATTAATATTTTCTACCAAGAATGGGCATGTTTGTCATTAAACACAAGGATAAGACTCATTGGGAAGCTTAAGTTTTGATATTTTTTTAAATAAAAAAAATTAGATTCATTACTTTAAAGACACACCTCTTATATATAAATATGAGTCTTGGAAAGGCAGCAGGAAA
Source organism: Pseudochirops corinnae (assembly GCA_028646515.1). Taxonomy (NCBI): domain Eukaryota; kingdom Metazoa; phylum Chordata; class Mammalia; order Diprotodontia; family Pseudocheiridae; genus Pseudochirops; species Pseudochirops corinnae. The sequence continues at coordinate 206,293,256 of CM053588.1, read as the reverse complement.
GAATATTTTAAGGGTTTCAGAAACTGACATGATTTATGTACCCTTGGAATAAATATCTTATTCCAAAAGTGCAATAATCAGAACCAACAATCACTGACATGTTTATACACACCAACATTCTGTAATGTCTGAAATAAACATTATAGTTTCAAAGATTTTCAAATCCTTTAAAAAGCCACGGGACATGGCCCATGTCTCCCTTCCCACAGAGTGACCTTCTTTGCTTGGAGAGAAGACATGACTCTAATCATTTTTTGCTACCTTTTCTCCTTTCCCCCCTCCCCCCCATGGGGACCAAGGGTCCAATCAGGAACCATGGTCGTGTGTCCTTTATAGCAAAGGGCCACAACAAACATGTGACCTTCCAGAAAAGGGCCAGAGCAGAGGTGCTTCTCCACACTTGTGCCATGGGATGGACCCTGTTACACTAACAAGACTGGGAAGGCTATCAGGCTGTCATACCTTATGTGGGTAGAACAATCTTTGAAATCCTTTGCTCCCAACTGCTCAAGGAAATAGTGGGTGACCCAAATGCCTAGGACTCTCTCCCTCCTCCTCTACCCTTCCTCACTTCCCTGGATTCCTTCAAGTCTCAGCTAAACGCTCACCTTAAGCAATAACCTTTTCCCAATCTTCCTTAATCTTAGAGTCTTCCCTCCTTCCAGTTTATCATATGTATATCTTGTTTGTGCATAGATGTTTGCATGTTGTCTCCCCCATTAGACTGTGAGCTTCCAGAGGGCAGGAAATATTTTTTGTTTGTTTGTTTGCCTTTCTTTGTATCCACAGCACTTAGCATAGTGCCTGGCACAAAGAACAAGCTTAACAGATGCCTGGTGATGACTTGATAGAGAATCTATTTGGCTTCCTTGAGGCATCCTCTTGCCCCACAGTAATTCACTGGAGTGGGTGCCACAGTTCCTTTTGTAATGTTCAAGACCCAAAAAGCAGCCACCAAACCAATACCAGCATTAATTCAATGGCTGATAACCTCTCTCTCAAGCTCCTTTGTATTTAACTACTTTGTTTTTTGTTTATGTTTTTCGAGGGGGGAAGGCAGGGCAATTGGGGTTAAGTGACTTGCCCAAGGTCACACAACTAGTAAATGTGTCAAGTAACTGAGGTCAAATTTGAACTCCAGTCCTCCTGACTGTGCCACTTAGCTGCCCCTGCATTTAGTTACTTTGAACTGTATTCTCTTTATACTTATTCCTCATGTACTTACATATTTCCTTGCTGTCTCTCTCATTAGAAGGTAAGCTCCTTTCTAGTAGGGACTATTTATGTCACTGTATTTGTATCCCCAGTGCAGAGCATAGAGTCCGGCACATAATAGGCATTTAACAAGTGCTTGATGTTCGATCAAATGATCAATGTTATTGACCCACTTCCTCAACAAGCGTTTGCTGGTTTGAGTTGATTTGGATAATAATTTAAAGTTCAGGAAACACAAAAATACTTTGAGGGGACAATGAGGAAAAAGACTTATCCTGGACCACAGAAAAATTAACCAACTGATTTAAACTAACAAAAAATAGTGTACAACATTTTAGCATCTGATTTCTCCCCAAAGAGGAAGAAAGCTGACAATGTATGTTTTCCTTAAGCTTTTCCCACATTTTCCCAAAGTGACATGAGAATCTGGTAGTGTATAAAGAAAAGTAAAGCACCTATTCCCATTATCACAAGATAGAACTTCTTTTGTTCCACTTCAGTCCCACCCCACAATCTCCCAGGTAGGACAGAATGTTTCAAACCATCAAAGAGAAGATAGGGCAGCCACTCAACTCATCTAAGAATCAAGAATCAATGTACTTCATTAAAAGCATTTGACAATTTGAGGTTCACAACCTAATAGTGTGACAGGCAAAAAAGGACTGGAAAAAGTGGATGTATTTGGAGATTTGTTAATTTAATTCTCTGGGGAGGATTTATTATGTCCCTGTGATGACATACAATGTCTCTATCAGTCGAGAGCTGGATTTTTTAAACTTTTTCTGTTTGAAATTCCTTCAGCACTTCTTGAACTGTGGGTTGCAAAACCATATGGGGTCACAATCCACAGTTTAAGAAACTCTAGAAAAAGTAAGATCTAGGCTGGGGTTGGGGTTGGGGTAGTTGGTTGGGAAATTGTATCCAAAGACATACCTTGAAAAAGAATGACACTACTTATCTTTCCCTTTAGCAGAAGCACCCCCGGACTTGCTTCCCCATGAGTATGAGCTATGAAGACCTGAATCTCCATGTACTACTGTGTTCTATTAGGCATAACACTAATATTATCATGGGTTTAATGCTTTTACTGAAAATCTTCCTTAAATGCTCTACCTTAAGGAGCTAATCTTCCTAATTTCATATAGGCTTAGGCATTTCCCCCTTCAATGGAAGTAATGGAATTATTACGGGATGTTAGACCAAAAGAGGGTAGGAATTAAAATTGAATATTGCGTTGATTTGCATGTGACAGTTTTGACCATTTTTAGGGAATTAACATCCCTCCCTAAAGTCATTTTAAAAATAAGTATTTCTAATACTGAATATAAGTGATTTTTAAAAATCCTACTCATAAAATGGTATAAACCCTGCAGATATTTTGATTTAATTACATTCCAAGTTAGTGGATTACTCCACTATTCCACCATCTGTGTGGGTTGAGCCTGTAGCTTCCCAGGAGGCAGAGAATACTTAATTAGAGAACACCACCAGTGATTAACCCCTCAGAAAGGGGGTAGGTTAGACTATACCCAGGAAGGGAGCTGAAGAAGAACAGTAGCATATCATTACATGAATCCCCCCCAAGCTATCAAATAAGCAACCCATTTTTCCATAAGCCACATTTGAAATAAATGTTGTTCTGATTCAAACCTTAAACCAACAGGGGCAGTCATGAGATGGAATGAACAACCTAGAGTCCAGATTTTTAAATTCAGAGGTAGAATAGAATCCAACTCCTCCTTTTCATTCTTGGCAGGCAAATGGTACTGATTTAGATTCTCTTTAGTTATGTTCTGTGGATTACAAAGGGATTCCACCCACAAAGAACTTAAGATCTTTTAAATTCTATTTGACTCTCTGGACCAAAGGCAGAATTTTAATTTAGGCTATACCTACAGTCAGTTATTCCATATTTTTAATAATGAATAAAGGAAAGAATATTAGATTTAGATATCAAAAGACAGAAGTTTAAGTAACTCCACAATTTGGTAACAGTTCAAGTAACAACTTCTCCAAGTCACAGTTTTTTCATCTGTATAATGTAGTAAGACTTATACTATGCCAAGTATAGATAGTACAATCTATGTACTAATCTATCTACTATCTACTATAGTAATACTAACATTTAATGCTACCTATTTAACAGTGCTGCTGTAAAGACCAAATGAAAAAATGTATGTAAAGCACCATGATCTCACTGAGGTAGGGATATCCCCTCCTCTAATATAGATTAAAATCCTTCCATACCTTACTAGATGGCTTCATGAGTTGCTACGGACAAAAAAATTCATCATCTGGTGATCAACCTATGACTTTCCAAACTCGGCTGGGTTGTTCCTCTGGCAGCAAACAAATAATCTTCTATCTCTTGGACTACATATTCTCTAGGGTTCCTTTCGACTCTGAGGAAGTCTTCTCAGTTTGGTAGTTTATATTCTTGGCATAAGTTCCAAGAATCCAGAGTCCCCCTCCATGTTACAAGGAAGTATTATGATAGGACCACAGTGGAAGGACACACTATACTGTTGTTATTTATTTAACCATTTCAGTTATGTCCAAACTCTCTGCGGCCCCATTCAGGGTATTTGGGCAAAGATATGGGAGTGGTTTGCCATTTCCTTCTCCAGCTCATAGAGTTAAGTGACTTGTCCTGGGTCACATGGCTGGTAAGTGTTTGAGACCAGATTTGAAGTCAGGAAAATGAGTCTTCCTAGCTTCAGGTCACCTAAGCTGCCCCTCACACTATATATACTCTACAATTATTTTTCCAAAACAAGTTTCTAGCTTGCATAGGGATCTCTGAATTAATTGCAATTTAAATAGTCTATTAGATTATTTCACGATTAAAAAATAGAAAAGTCAAAAGTGCTCTATCAAGTAATAAATCATGAAGATCATGAGAATGATAGCTAACATTTACACTTAAAAGTTTTGCAAAATGGTTTCCATACATTATTTCATTTGCTTTCCATAATTCATAGGAATAAGGTATCTTCTTACATTCTATAATCTAAGTGAAACATTTATGGGCTACTAAACATTTAAGGACTTTGAAATCTTCATCTCACAAGCCAAAACACTTCTGGAACAGCAATATTCTCAGGAGATGATTATACATGAGAAAACCCAGGCACGAAAGATGAATCAGACACCACTCCCTGTGAGCCAAATTCCCTCAAATTTTGTTAGTATTGGAGTTTAAAACACAGGACTGAAAACTATCCAATAACATTCCTCCCAATCCCCACCCCAAGCAACTAGTAAGGATTCAAATGGAGAAATACCATCTAAATACTGACCATCATCACCCACAAAAGAAAATCACACACCAAGTTAGTAACAGAACTGAACATGCCATTAAAAATGCCACACCATACCAAGCTGACTCTCTGGTACTGTGGTGTGGCATTTTAGGTCATTTTGAAAAGCTAATTTTATTGTGCAGAGAAAAAAAATCTGAGATTTGGAGAAATTAAATGACTTCCCTGAAGTTAGGTGCTAAGTGGTGGAGTTGACTTGAATCCTTTTTCTTTGTTTGTCTGGTTGCTTTTGGGAGGGGAGAAAGCAGGGCAATTGGGGTTAAGTGACTTGCCCAAGGTCACATGGCTAGTGAGTGTTAAGTGTCTGAGGCTGGATTTGAACTCAGGTCCTCCTGACCCCAGAGCAGGTGCTCTATTCACTGTGCCACCTAGCTGCCCTCGGACCCACATTTTCTGACACTGAAATCTAGTATTCATTCCTTTACATCACAGTATTTTAAAATGGAGTAAGTGATTGCAGCTATATCCTAAAATCAGATTCTGCGTTTGGTCCAGAAAGCCAAAGCCTATGTTTGTTTAAAATCCAGAGAAGAAATCTGCACTTCAGGATTCAACAAAAGTTTTAACTCTATTTCTCTATCTAAGTAAGTGAAATATTCTTCCCTCCCACCCCCAGCCTCAACATGAGTGCTATGTTCTTACCTCCATGGTATGAGTTTTTCCTGAAGAGGTCTGTCCATATGCAAAAATAGTCCCATTGTAACCTTCCAGTACATCTACAGAAAAAGAAAATAAAATGGCCAATCCAGTTATTTCTTTACTTGGTGTAACTTGTTAAATTTTGTGTCATATTTAACATATATTACATCCTTAAACTCTTCAACACGAGAGAACATTTACATTTAAGAACTGAGTCAGAACTATTAGGACCTTCCTTCTCCTTCTCTACTGAAGACCAAATGAGATTGGAAATGGGTTCAGATTAGCGCAAGATGAATCAAAGAATGAGGAGTTCATGAGAATGGACGGGGAAATAGTTTCTCCACAGAGCTCTAAAATCAAGAGGCTTGGAATATATTCTAAAAGACCTTTTGAGGCCCCTTCTACAAATGAGTGTACATGTGTGTGTAAGCCATAACATATTTATCATATATGTTAAAGTTGTATATACTAATATAATAAAGCTGTGTGTATACATATCATATATTTATCATATAGAATAAAGATGTGTATACTAATATAATAAAGCTGTGTGTATATATACATATGCATATGTATATACACACACACACACAACATACATATGTATATACACACATACACATCTTATTAGATTAGCCAAGATAAAGTCACAGGTGCTTTGAATTTCTGGAGAACCAGGCAGAATAGGATTTCTTTTCTGGGATTTAATCTATTTAGAATGCTGCCTCCCAGTTGGATCCTTAGGGAATTCTCTTGTGAAAGTCCACACAAGAGCTTCCAAAGAATGGAATTCTTTCTGGGGTGAGGTAACAAGAGATTTCAGTCTGTAAAACAAGAAACATGGCAACCACTGGCTGAGAGACTAAAAGGAGCTCAGACTTACATTTGAGAACCTCCGGTTTCCTCTGTGACAGTACTAGCAAGCTAGCCAGTCACATTAGCATTGAGATTTAAAAAAAAATTATACAATGAGGGCACTCACTGTGCAAACCCACACACATTGCAGGCCATTTTCCATTTCATACAACGAAAAAGTAAGGCACATGGAAGGAGGATGTTTTTCCTGAAAGAACTGAGTTTATCTGCAAGAAACATTTCAAAGCAGCAGAGGTGATTAAAATATGTTAGTAGTCCTTTTCCCCAGTTACTCTCAAATGCATACAAATATCTCAGAAAGTAAAAAAGAAACATAATTAGTCTCTCTAATGCCAGCTAACCTTGCCTATGGGGAGGAAGTCTTAATCTGCCAAAGGCAGGGGGCAGGGACAGAGAGGTGTGTGCTCTGTGGTGAAAGAAATCAATCAGGCAGGCAATCAGCTCAACCCATTTAGTTGACCAAATAGCTTTTAAGCCTCTGAGAGCTTGATGTGATTTCATGATGCTGATTCAGATTTCCTTTTTCAAAAGTCATCTTATTGATCCCAGGTTGATGGGGTTTGAGCTGAGACAGGAAAGAAAACAAGACTTTTCGATTGGAAGGGCAAGGGAGAGGGGAGAGGAAGGTAATGGGGGGAAATTGCATATAGGAGAGAAAGGAGAGGGGACGATGGAGAGAGGGGAGAAAAGGAGAGGGAACAAAGGCTTGCTAGTTACAGGTAATAAATATATCTAACAACCATGTGGTTTGGGGACAAGGGAAATGTTCAAACATAACTGTCCACAAGAGCTTTCAGAAGGCTGTAAGATTTTTACACTTACCAATCCTTATGAGAGTTCATCTGATGATTGTATTAGTAACCTATAAAAACCCAGTATTTAGGGCCATGGACCCTATCTTCAATTTTCCTTACAATTTTAGCTTATTTATGAGTAAATTTCTTTCAGGCTCTTTAATTCAATTAACCAATCAACAAACACTGGCATACACATAACATACCAGGAACTAACCTGCTGGATTCGTGTTAGTTTCTTTGGCTACTTGAAAATTATAACAAGTACAGATATAAAAATGCTCTAGAAAATTACAAACAAAACATAAATTCCAAATTCAAAGGGGTTTAGAGGCTACCTCATCCAACCTTTTCATTTTGTTTGTAAGGATGGGGAAGAGGGGGTGTCAGTGAGTCACCTCATTCCAGTTAACTGTCATGTCTTAATTGAGTGAGAAGGTATATGACTGATCAGGCAAAGGTGTGAACAAAGCTGAGGCATCACCATGGAATCAATGAAAGACATTTCAAGGGCAGGGAAAGAAAGTGCGGTTTCGCTGAGAGACTTTTCCATGGCCTGTGGGTTGTGCGTAAAACCATCAAGAAGAGGATTCAAGCACCTCGAAGTTTTGTGGTGGAAACCTTCTAGCCAAGCCCCTGAGAAGGAGTTGCTTGGTAGTAAAGTAGAGAGAACCTTGACCTTTTTCCCACCCCCCTCACTAGAGGACAACCTTTTACATTTCTGAGGGCTGGAGGATTTTTAGTCTTCCTATAAATGCCTCAGGATTCCAGAATCTCTGGAAGAGCTGACTCAACGTAATGAGCCAAAAACAAATAAAAGATATTGAGGAATAGCAAATTAAAGACTCTACAAAGAGACCAGGAGAAAAACTATATTATGTCTAAGGGGAGCTTCAGGAATGCCTCATAAAGAGAAGAAAAGGATCCTTAGCAATCAAGAGCTATGAGTTATCACTTGGCCACATGTGCTCTCTTATGCCTACATTTCCAATGTATCGGTGGGACAATATATCAAAGCTTTCTGTGGGGGACGCTTCATAGCAATTATTTTTACTATACCATCTTAGTAAATGTACTTTTCTTAAAAATTAAATCTGATAATTGATAATTATGGGAGAAGCACACTAGCAGGGATTTAAGAGATGTAGTACTAGAAAACTATTGCTACCTCCACTCTTTCAGAGTCCTTTAGAACCCTAAAGGGAAAAGTAGTAGCAAGCTGATCTCTGGAGATCTGGATCCATCTGAACAATCAGTGCCAGTGTGGGTGGGAGGAGTAAGCCCAGAGTATGCACAACAGACAGGCAAATTAAAGGCCTAACTCTAAATCCAGCACTCTTTCTATCCTGTACTTTATGTCCCATTTCATTCTTTTCAGGAAACATTGATTTTAGAGATGGGCATAAGCTACACTGACACAGTAAGAACAACAAAATTTGAGCATTATCAGTGTCAAATAGCTTGGCTGCTAAACTGATTTCTCAATTAAAGGTATATAATCTACAAAATTAAACCTTTCTGCTGAAGTGAAATAGGATCTCTTCATCTTGAACCACTCCTAAAGAGATTAGAAAGAAATCATAAAACACATCTTCACCAGAGTCGATTAGCTCAGTTGACTGGGGCATGTTGTGAGAAGAGTCAGCATGTTCCTTCTTTGCCACTGCCACTCTTGCTCTACCATCACTGATCATAACTCTGCTGCTGTGAAATTTACCTACCCAGATTATATGGCTATCATTCATTCATTCAATCAATCAACAAGCATTTGTCCTCACTGACTTTTAGATTACCCACCCTCTTTCCTTCCCCAATGACTTCAGCACCTGGATTACAGGCTTCCTATTTATCCCATTCCTCAGATTTTGTGATGAGGATTTCAATATTCACAATGATAACACCTTGAACAATAGTTCTCCTTCATTCTCACAATCCCCACATCTCCAATCTCCATCACCACTTTACCTCTGACCGCCACATATAGAAAGAAGCATTCAAACCTTAGACATGACCATCACCAGAAACAGCCCTGTCTCCATGACCCTGAACTCTGAAGTCTTCCTTTCTGGCTATGATCTATCCTTCTACCTCTTCCTGAGGTACCATTCTACAGTAAAAGAACCTAGTTTTGGAATTAAGGGACCTGGGTTCAAATGCTGGCTCCATCACTTCCTCCTTATGATCTTGGGCAAATCATATCACCTCTCTGATACTAAATGATCTCTAAATTTCACTTGAAGTTCTAAATCTATAATCCCCTTGACCAATTCTTTGCCTCAACCCTGATGGTAAGTTTTGTAATTTTTTTTTACCTATTTTACTTTATGTATTTAACAATATTATTCAGAGAAAGGATCCATAAGCTTTCCCAGATTGCCAAAGCAGTCCATGACACAGAAAAGAACCTCTGTGCCAGAGGAATTTATGAAATTTGGCTCACTAGGTTCCTTGGGTTCATGTTATCAAACACCAACTATGCCTGTATGCTTGTATGGAGATGTCTTTTTATTCATCTCTTATTGACTCCCTACCATACTCTCCAATGGCTTGTCCTAAATATTCTCTCCCCTCAAACCCTCAATGTTAGACACAGCCCTTATCTCTCACAACAAAGAATCTTACTTCCAACTTTACTTAAGAGAATAAGGTTCATTGTGAACTCCATCATCTTCCCTCTTCCACACTTGAAATATTCTTTTCATTTTCACTTATCTCTTCCTTTTATTCCAGTCTCAGAGACTGGGGTGACCTTCCTTGCCAAAGCTATTACTTACATTTCTGTCCAGGAACCTATCCCTTCCTATTATCTCTTGAACTTTGCCCTACCTACTTCAATCCCTCCCCTTTCCTTCCCCCTCTCTCCAATTTTTAATAAATTCATCCTTACTGGCTCTTTCCTTGTGGATTAAAACATACCCAAGTTAGGGCGGCTAGGTGGCTTAGTGAATAGAGCACCAGCCCCAGAGTCAGGAGGACCTGAGTTCAAATCCAGCCTCAGACATTTAATACGCGCGTGCGCGCACACACACATACACACACACACACCTATCCGTGTGACCTTGGGCAAGTTGCTTAACCCCAATTGTCCTCCAAAAACCAAAAAGCAAAAAAAAAAAAATTTAAAAATTAAAAAAAATTAAAACATACTTGTTTCCCCTAGCCTCAAAACAAAAACAAAAATACTTGACCATTTATGCTATTGTCCTATGTCTCTTCTCCTCCTTCTAGAAGGCACACTCTGCATTCATTGTCATCATTTCCTCATTGCCCACTCCTCAGCCCCTGAAATCTGACTTTTACCCCATGACTCTTATTGACATTGTTTTCTCCCCATGCTATCACTTAATTGCCAAATCGAATCTTTTTTCTCATTCAACATTTTCCTTGACCTTTGTGCAACATTTGACATTGCTGATCACTCCATTCCTCTTGGTACTCTCTCTTAGCTTCTTTGACATGGTTTTTTCTTGGTTCTATTCTTATCTTTCTGACTATTCCTTCTCCTTTATTAGTTTATTCTCCTCATGCCATCTCTTAAGTGTGAATGTCTCAAAAGCCTCTAGACCTCCTTGTCTTCACTGTCTCTCTTGTGGATTTCATTCATTCATATGATTTCAATGATCACCTTTATGAAGAAGGTCCCCCCAAATCACCTAATCTCTCTGGTCCTCTGTTTCCTCACTGAGGAACTGGGGATAATGATAATAGTTATACCTGTATCAGAGGATAGATAAGAGAGCCAAATGAGACAATGGATGCAGAGGGTTCTGTAAATCTTTATGTGTTGTATAAATGTTGGCTATTATTATTAATTTCATTCTCATATTTTTTATTGAGTTCAATTAGAAAAAGTCATAGGATATGCTGTCATTCTTTTATATTTAATGTTCTGTATACTGTTGTACAAATAAATAAAATAATATCTTTTGGCAATTAAATCAAGTATTGAGATATTATCTCACTTTTAAGGGCTCACCAAAAACATCTTCAGGACAAATTCTTAAGGTCCTAGCTATAAAATATTTTTAGATTCTATTCAGATAATCAAAATAAAGTCACAAGTGCAACAAGTTAGGGTAACAAGAAAGACCTTAAAGCACGGTAGTTCAGTTTAGTGGAAAGAAAACCTGGTTTGAAACACACACACACACACACACACACACACACACACACACACACACACACACACACACACACACACACACACACACACACCCCAAACCTAGGTCTGCAGTAAGAAAAACTGAATTGAAAACTTGACTCTGCTACTTGCATGACCTGTAACAAGTCATCTAACTTTCCTGGGTTTGGGATTTTTTTACTATAAAATTCTGTCTCTGGGGCCCCTCCCTCTCTCTTATATGGAGAGGGTGGATGGTGGACATCAGGAGAGCTCCTCCCAGATCCTCCATTGAAGGTGGACTCCCAGCGTAGTCATCTCATAATTTCCCACTGGATGCAGGACTTCATCTTCCCCTTTCCCTCTCATCTGCTTCCCAGCTTCTTTTTATCTGTTACAAGTTCCTTGAGGACAGGGATTGTTTTTTGTCTTCCTTCCTATCCCAAGCACTTAGTTCAGTGCTTAATAAGTAGGTGCTTAATAAGAATTTATTGACTGACTATAAAATTCAGGGATTAAACTATTAATGTCCTTTCTGGCTCTAAATATAATAACCTTAAAAACTAAAACATACAATTTCAATAACATAATTTTTTCTAAAAATCTTTTCATGAACAAAATCAATGCAGCCAGAATACAGAAAAGAATAAACCAACTGGGGGAAACCATTTCCATTAACTATCCCTGCTGAAAATCTGATATCCATGATATGTTAAAAGTCTATTTTTAAGAGCTAAGAATATTCTGTTAAGAACTGGCATAATTAGTTTAATAATGTTCCAGCATGAACTATAATTACTCCCTAATTACTACAAAAAAACAACTGTTACAAAGAATTTCAATATACATTCATCCACTTCTCTTCTTTATCTTGTCTTACAAGTGATATAAGGTACCCCTTGATTAGTGTAAATAAGTATCCTAACAAGGACATGTTTCTCCTCTAGCTCTCATAACTAATGATGCATATTCTCTTTAACAAGTACATCATTTTTCTTCCTATAACCAGCTGCTTTGTAACAAGCGGCCATTTTTAATCTTTATCTCACATAATGTATAAATATTATGAGTTGAACTGTAAGACACACACATGTCCATCAACTACTGGTGAAGTATGTTTCACTGAGTAAATAAACTGCAGTCTCTATATGATGACTGGTTTCTAAGCAGTAGCCATTCAATGGACTCAAGGAGAACTTGAACAACAGATGTAGGGAATTAACATTAAAAATATATGATCAAGAATCATTTCCTAGTATATAAGAAGTCAAATAACAAACAGTTTTCAAACAATGAAATGCAAATAATGGACATCTAAAATTTTTTTAATGTTATCAATCACTAATAACAGAAATGCAGATTTAAATAATTTTTTAAATGTTTTGCCTCATGCCCATTAAACCACCAAAGATGAAAGTATGTTGGGGAGCAGTAAGAAAAAAGACTCAATATACTGGTAGAAGAATTATAAATTGGCCCAAGTGGTATTTTAGAATACCCCCTTGGAATTACATAAGAAAAGTCACTAAATTATTCATTCCCTTTGAGTTATTTCACTCCTGGACATATATGCAAGGAAGCCAAAGATATAAGGAAAGGTCAACCCTATGAATAACACAATATTCAAGAAATTACTCTTTGCTGCAGCAAAAACAAACCAACCCTGATAATGTGGGTGCTCAATGATTAATGAGGTATATCAATGTAATGGCATAATGCTGTCGTATAAGAAGTGATGGATATGAGGAATTCCACAAAACTTTGGAAGATTTGAGTGAACTGATTCTACATGAAGAAAGTGAACCAGGTAAACAATATGAACAATGACTATGATGTAAATAAAAATAAGACTAAAAAGCAGCTTAACTCAAATGTCAATAAGTCTCAGTCTGAGGAAGAGACAGTGAAACACACTTTTTAAGTATAGAAGTATAGAAGTGAGGAATTAGAGGGCTAACAGGTTGCCTACAAGGTTCCTGACAAGTACATTTCATCAGTTGATTTTGCAGAATAGTTTTTGCTACACAGGAAGTCTTATGAGAAGAATGATATATAGTGGGAATTTATTGTGAACAGATATAAAGATATAGATATAGGATAGAGACCAGAGCTATAATTTCATTGGTATAGGTAATTACCTATGAGGAAACTCCTACCAATATAGTTCAATAATTCTCAGGACCCTAAAATCTTCGAGGTTATATACAGCACTAAGAGGTTGAGTTTCTTGCCAGTAATATGCAGAATTAAAACTTGAACTTGGGTTCTCCTGGCTTTAAAGTCAGCTCATTATCAACCTAACCATACTGCCTCAATTCAAAACCTAATAGAGGTGGATGATCAATAAAGATTTTAATCATATTTAAATTTTTAAAATATCCAAATAAGTACAATTAAACTGGAAAATAGAATATATTTAAGAACTTAGAAAAAGAAAATATCTAGATTTATCTATAAAAAGTGTCCCAAGAGTTTATGTACAGTTTTAAGCTTAAATAGCTTTAACACTGCAGAGGAATATAAATGTATTCATTAAAAACTCAATGGTTTTAAGAAGGTAGGATAATCCATTGCTCCCAAGAGGAAAGAAGAGAGGAGGAAAATAAAATTAAGTATTCTTTACCTTGAATGTAAGATAAGGGAGGCCAAGACCTTGGTTTTTGTGTTCTGGGTTTTCCCTCTTATGGAGAGAATGTTACAGCATCTGAGAACATGGGGAGAAGACAATCACGCCCACCCACCATTGTCCTTGAGGTCAGCTGCCTCCTCTCTCACCCGCTTCCACAGTGAAACAATCACTATGGTAAATGACTTGCAGATCTAGGGTGTCCTGCCAACACTACCCTTGGCAGTGAAGGACCTGTCAAGGCTGGAGCCCTTGGAAGTTTGCAAAGCTAGTTCACTTAGCTGGCTCAAGAGCTGGCTATAGAACAGAAAATAACAGCCCTGCCAAAACAAATAAAAAAGCATGGGGCTTTCATAAAAGAGTCTAACTAAAAACAGCAACAAACTCAAGGGAACAGGCCTATTAAGAAAAAAGAACCTTTTTTCACAAGGTTAAAATAACTATGATGCTGTGGGAGCTCCGACCTATGCCTGGAAAAGTTACATTTTTTTTGAAAAATGGAAGTCTTGAGATTCCAGAACTATTTTTTTCATTTCTTTTCTCCACCTTTACTATCATCCCTAGCCTCCCAACATCCAATGGTATCTTTCTGCAGTACTTGTTTGCCTATTTGGCCAAAGAAATAATCTCCCACAAGGAAAACATGGCAATTATGTAGTTGTCAAAGACTGAAGACTTAGGTCTTCACATCAGGCCCACTGCAGAGCTGGTCCAACTGAACTGTTTTTTAGGTTCAGGATTCCAGAACTAGATGGCACCAGGCACAGAAGCAGTCCATTGATAACCAACCCATCAATTATACAATTAACTAATATTCATGTTGATAACACATTTTACATATTCAGAGAGAAACACTGGGCTCAACCCTGAGGACACTTTGTGATAAAAATTAGTTCTAGTCTATCTAACCACTCTCCACTTATTTTTTTTGGAGTATTAACATACATCATGAGCAAAAATCAAGTGTCATACAAAGATTTGGAGTCATAAGACCTGGGTTGAAATCTAAGCTCTGATACTTAATATCTGTGTGACCTTGGGAGAGTTTCTTCACCTTTCTAGGACACAATTTCTGAACTTGTAAAAAGAGGGGGCAGGATTAGATCATCACTATTTCATTCCCACCATAAATTCTATGAAATATAAGAGTACTATATTCATATCTCTTTTCTCTCAAAAAAGATTTTTAAATCCCCATTTATTATACAAGTTATCAAAAATGTCAGATGAGTTGTTAAAATGGAGAACTAAAAATTAACTGAAGAAATAATCCTGTGACTTGAGATGAATTTCCATAGCCTTTTTCATCTCTGATTCTGGCCTTTAAATATCACAAAGAATTTAGTCCCCAGCTATTCCAGTAACCAGGTAAACAAAGCTGGGTATGCAGAGGAAAAAAGTCTTTTCTAAAATGAATAAGACATTTTAAAAAAGGTTTAGGGAAAAGAGAAAATATAAATAAGAACCCATCACTGGTGGTCTTCTGGGTACTTTGCCTATAACCCATTTTCATGATAGGAAAGGCAAATACACGAAGTAATCAACCTATATCAGCTGTTACACACTTATAATACATTGCAGTGGTTAATTCTCTGTAGCTGGCATTCAGGGAGGAAGGGAGGAAGAGAAAGGGAGAGAAAGAGAGATAAAAACAGAAAGAAAAAGAGAGTGCTTCCTTAGATTTAAACCTGTATTTCTTATGCTGAGGTATATAGCCACTTCCTCTCACTGACTTGATGGGAAGAATATAAAAGAATATAACAATCTTTCACAAAGATGCCCCACTGGTTAGGAAATCTTTCTCTGATAACAAGGTAGAATAAAGCAGTTTGGTGCTAGTAAAGAGGCAAGCTAATGGATAAGGATTTTGATGTCTTAAAAGATTTCTTTCACTACTTCATTCTCTTGCAAAAGGAAAATGTTCTATTATTTCGTGATTATTAGGCCTGTAATTATAATCAGGGCCATTTAATAGTTTCTGAAGGACCAAGAGCACAAAGGGGCCTTAAATAGCTTCAAGGAATGGAGGCTATAATATTATTTTTATTATTGTTTTTGCTGCTTTTGCAGGTATAATTCGGAGGGACTTTCCAATGGAGGCCATCCAACCCGAATCAGAATGTCAGCTCCTAGAGGACAAAGAAGGTATTTAAACTCCTGTAAGAGCAAGCACAGAAGTTAAGAAAAAAAAATTAATAAATTCTGCCTGAAATACTCACCAGCTGTGTGACCTTGGGCAAATCACATAAACTATCAGAGCCTCCCTTTCCTCTTAGAATAAATGGAGGTAATTGTGCATTTTAAATGGTGATAATTATGGCATCTACCTCACAATGTTAATGTGAAGGCAAGATGAGGTAATATACATATGACGCTTTGCAAACTTAAAGCTATATAAATGTGGCTCATAACAGAAGAAGGGTAAAAAAAAATAAATAAGAAAAAAAAAGGAACCCTAGAGTTCATCTATGATCACTTTCTTTAATAAAAAGGAAATTATATATTGAGAACAGTGAGACAAGGACAACTTAAGAAAGGAGAAAAACATATACACACACACACACACACATACACACACACATTAAGAGACTTAAAGGATGAACCTTAGAGAGAAACACAAAAACCTTTTTTGTGTCCATACCCAACACCAGATCAAGCAAAAGCCTAAAACTTCTCTTGGCAGGCTCAGTTGAGCAACCTTGGGCCATCTCCTCTTCCCTTTGCTTTTCAGGTGAAGCCTAAGGACCCTTTTTCAGAATAATATTTAAAAATAATTGAAGGATATGCTAAATTTCAATTAGAGGTCTATCAAAATAAAAATTTAAGTTTTCTCCATCCAACTTCATAGATCCCCTGAAATCTATCCAAATAAGAACACCTATAATAGAACCAAGGAGACCAAAGAAAACTTAGAACTTGACACAGATTTGGACTACTTTATTCAGAGTAAGCCCAGATTCACTCATCATTCTCTCTGCAATTTTCCACAATAATCACACTACTCAGACCATTACAATGATAGCTAGCAGAGCAAAGAACCACTTAGCTACTCCAATATGAATTAGAAAAAATCATGGCCCATTACAGGATTAAATCTAGTTATCTGCACAGCTACCAAAGAGCTGAAGCACACTGTTCAAAGAAATACTGCTGCTGCCCTTCATGAATCTCAATGTACTTAAAACTATCGATGTCTTGTTTTGTTTTTTTAAGAACTAAATCTAGGGGTGGCTAGGTGGAGCACTGAATAAAGCACCAGCCCTGAAGTCAAGAGGACCTGAGTTCAAATGTGTCCTCAGACACTTACTAGCCGTGTGACTTTGGGCAAGTCACTTAACCCCAATTGCCCTCCAAAAATAAAAAAAAGCAAAAAAAAAAAGAACTAAATCTAGCATTTGGGGGAATCAGGAGTAGGTATCCTCTAAAACTGTTCATAGAGGGAGTGATATCCACGAATTTGAAGCAGCAGTTTCCACAGTGTATACATTAAAATAGAAGTGCTGAAGGAGAAAAATGATCATGAAAAGATAAGGAGCAGGAGAGGGCCCCAAGGCTGCTCATCTGTACAGCCTGTGGAGCCTGCCAAGACAAGCTTTCATCTTTTCCCTGATCTGAGATGACAGGTGGAGTAATTTTAAAATGATGCATCTTCCTGCTTATTATTCTGCCACAAACCCATCCTGGTCAAGAGAAAAGGACACATTTCCAAATTGTGAATGTAAGGCTGGGGGCCACCAAGTTTGCCAGGCAAATGCAGGAAAAAGCTGGATGGGAAAGAGGAAAGCACTAAAGGAACATGCTAGGCAGTTCCAAGAGTAAGCCAGAATCTAGCATTTATGAAGCACCTATTATATGCTGGGCATTGTGCTAAGAGCTAGGGATATTTTTAAAAAAAAAAAAAAGGTGAAAAAAAGGTCTCTGCTATTAAGGACCTCACAGACCAAAAGGGGAGACAACACAGAAACAATGATGCCCATACAAGATAAATCTAGGATATGCATTGAGAGAGGATAAAACTGGAGGTAATCTCAGAGGGAAAGCATTAAGATTAAGGGGGGCTGGAAGAAGCTGCCTTTAGGTGAGCCTTGAAGGAAGCCAAGGAAGCAAGGAGCCAGGGAATGATGAAGGAGAGTGTTCCAGGCATGCAGAAGACTAAGTGAAAATGTTCTGAATAAAGAAATGGAGTGGCTAGTGCCAGGAAGAGCCCAAAGATCATCTAACAACCTCACAGGCAATAAGAAAAGGTAAAATATTACATTTTAGGAGAGTGCCCTGGCGGCACAGTTCCAATTAATACTTAAAGGAACCTAAATGACACTTTTTATAATAAGACCCAAGCTCAGATAAAGTAAACCAATTGAAACTGTACCACGGGGATAATATTTGGCATCAAAAGAGACGAACTTTATTCTTCCTCTTAAAGGAAATGGAAAAAACAATAGTTGAGATGGCACGTGTGGTGCATTTTCATGAGTGCTTTATCCGTAATGGACTATGGCTGGAATACTCTCTGGCTGTCCTCTCCTCACTTTTACTTTTAGAATATCTGGCTTCTTTCAAAACTTAGCCCAAATACCACCTTCTGCAGGAAGCCTTTCCCAGGTGACCCAGTTACTACTGTTCTCCTCTCTAAGGTAACCTTCCACCTATATCTATATCTATCTTGTATGTATCTTTATAAGTACAGGTTGTTTCCCTCATCAAAATGTAAGCTTCCTGAAGGCAAGTATTGTTTCGCCTATTCCTTTGTATCACCAGTGCCTGGCACCTGCATAAGCCCTTATTAAAATACTTACTGATTGATCAGTGTTGTGAGACAACAAGACATTGAAGGAGACTCAGGAGACCTGGATTCTTACATTTAGGGAGGGGTATGATCCTGGGCAAGTCATTTCACCTAGGTTGGCCTGAAGTTTGCTCACCTGCAAAATGTGTCTAGGAAAGCTTTGGTGAGCTTTTAGATGTTCTAAAACCCTAGGCTTAGAGATTTCACTTCTCCACTTCTGCCTAACAGGGTCCCTCTATCAAGAGGTCACCAACTAAAGAAATAAAGTGGCTTCCAAAGGAGTTGCAGAGATATTAAGTAACTTATTCAACATTGGCCACAAAGTAAGTGACTGTCAGAGCCAGGAGAGAAATTCAGAATTTCTCAATTAGCAAGTCTTTGCTTATAGCCATATCAGTTACAAGGCAGAAAAGTAACGAAGTGCTCTGGATGCCCTGGACCTTAAGAAAATAAAGCAGCCACACTTACCTTTAACGATTTGCTTAGCACAAGCATTGTAAACCTGTTCTTGGCTTGTGTTGGGTGGTAGTACTCTGTCAAACACATAGGGCTTGCCTTGCTAAAATGAGGAAAGGAGAGAGAAGAGAGAAAAGGAGAGACACACATTAGAAGATAAGAAAATACTCAGGCTAAACATCAGTGCTAATTCAGTAGAATCCAATCCTGTAATCTGTCCATTTAGGACAAACCTATCATAGGGGCCAACATGAAAGACTACACATGAGAATTCATATTCTAAATACATAAAATATGTACCCCATCTGTTCACAGAAATCCAAGCTTTTCTATTCCCAAGTCTTATTCTCCTTTCAGACAGTATACCTGAGAAGCATCAAAGGCATGACTCCAAAGAGTATTTTCCTTTGTTGATGAAAGCCCCTCCACAGTAATGACAACTCTATTCTTTTCCTCTCAATGCTCTGAGTGACCATACACCCAGTCCCCACACAGAACCAAAGCAAAATAAAATTTATCCTTAATGTACAGTGAATAGGACAACTATCTAGGGTCTAAAGTTTTTTTAGGCCAATCAGACAGTAATTACTCAGAAAAGCACTTTTTATAAGGAAAAAAAAAAGATCTGAGGTGTCTAGGTTAAAATCAACGTATAAACCATGTCTCTCCCCCTCATCACCAAGGAAAAGCTGACAATTTCTCCTTTTCAACATACAACTCTACAAACTTCCATTTTGTATTTTCTTTCCCCCATTCAAGACTGCCCATATTTTTTTCACTTTAATCTGATTTTACTCCTATAAAATTGCATGTTTATCTATTTGGAGGTGGGTTTGTGGGGGGGTAGAAAAAAGAAGATGGAATAGAAGAAAACACTGTTATTTGTGCATCTCCTCAATCCTAGGGATGGTCCTGGGCCAAACATTTCCTTAGAGACAGCTCAATCTCTAGATCAGGGCAACAGAATTAAAGGACAAGACATGTTAGTTCTTGTAGACCACTCGCTCATATGTCTAGCTCTATTAGGGACATAACATTTTGGGTTTTATGATTCCATCAAGTGGCACAAAACTGCCAAGGGGTACCCACAAGTTTCTCACCATTGAACCATGTATTGACTCCACAGGACTTCATTTATTTAGCCAGTGTGACTGAATTTTAGTTGTGAAAAAATAAACTGGGTCATATCTATGAGGTCCTTTTCAATATTTCATACTTTAGTATTTCCAGGATTCCTGAAGAACATTAGAATCATGTCTCTATAGAATGGTCAGGACTAAAGTTATTCCATTAAAAATTAGCAATATGACTTAAAATTTTATTGAGGGAAAGAACAATTGATCCTGTTCAAACACCAATCAGCAGTAAAACTCCAATTCTTCCTCCTCCCCTTTATTAGGATGCAAAAAAAAAGATCCCTAAATTAAAATATAGTAAAAAGATCATAAGCACTGTTTAACTCTTTTTTTCCTGATTAAGTTGCATTGATTTTGTGAAATCAGCTTCTCTCTTCAAATGGTATTAGGTATATGCTATTCTCATTGCCAGGACTCAAGGTTTCCTACTTGGAATGATTTTAGGGATTCTGGGAAGGTCCTACTCTGCTCCCTCTCACTGACTGATGCCAGGAATTTCAAGAGAGTTTTAGGACTTCAGCTTAAAGTTTTGCTTCCTATTTAAAATATATCTCTGGAAGAGATGGTACTTGAACTACTAACTGTAATTTTACTACAATGTGGATTTTTTTTTTTTCAGATCCTTGACTGACCAAAATTCCTAAAGGTTAGGGAGTCACTGGTTGTACTGTGTTTTGCAGGAAAAATGGGGTTAGAGTATAGAAAGGCATACATAACTGGGGTTCTAAGAAACTTTGCCTACTTCATAGTTATGTATAGAACCAGTCCACTTCACAAGTCAGGTAAAATTTGACTTTCTGTGATTTGCACCACTGAAATGAATAGTCTCAAGTACAAATGTTAACCTGGATCTGAGATTTCATTAGTATAGGGAATTTTCCCTAAGAATGCATATCAATAAATTTTCTTTAAAAAGAATACACATCAACAACAGTTTTGCAATGTATAGTCTTAGAGAGTTGTCTAGAACAAAGATATAGCTACAGTGCCTTGCCCAGAGCAACGCAACCAAGGTGCGTTACTGGTGGGCCTTGAACTCAGGTCTTCTTGACTCTGAAGATGGTCTCTACCTGCTGTCCCACATCAACTTTCTCACCCCTAAATTATCTTAATTTATCAGCATTCCATGTTCTTTCTGGCTTCACCTATTTATCAATTTAATAACAGAAAAATGAAGCAAAGAGTGTAGTGAACAAATAGGTATTTGACTAACTATTCACTGAACACATTGGAAAGAAACAGAAATGCAGCTTATGGTTCATTTAAAACAAATCTGACATGCTTACAAATTTGATTATAATCACCAAGATGAATCATCTTGACCGCAACAATATTCTGGTTTGGGGGACGGGATCAAGGCAAAAATGCTAAGCTATTAAATATTGTACAGAGGAAGAAAAAGATGTCCTGTTAGATTTCCGGATCTTTTTTCAGAATTTACATTAGTAAGAGAGTGGGAAGAGAAGAAAGGAAGTCCAAATATATTCCCTGAGCTTCAGTCAAATGGTAGGCACCATTTGTCAAGTGCCAAAGAAGTAATATAGCAATTTCCTATAACCTGTTATTAACTGCCAAAAAGGAAACCGCTTAAGAATCATTACAACTCTATATTGAAAAAAGGAAGAAATTAGAAAATGAACACTTACAAAATCTATCTTGTCAGTACTAAACATTAACAGAATAACAATGGAGCCAAAAATTAAAACATCGTTGTTACATTTCCTTCCTTATCTTGAATTGGTAAGTAGGGGTTCATTTTAAGTGAATGTGAAAATCTTACTTGACAGAATCCATTCAGGTATTTCATTTTGGTTTTGGAAAAACTGAGGGACAGCATAATAGAGTGGATAGAGAGCTAGCCAGGAAGATCTGGATTCAAATTCCTGGGTCATTCTGTGTCATTTGACACATTCTGACTGTGTGACCCTGGGCAAGTCATTTAACATTTCAGTGCTCTTAGCAACTCTCTTTTTTTTTTTGGAGGCAGGAAGGAAGGCAGGGCAATTGGTAAAGGTCATACAAGGTCACACAGCTAGTCTGTGTCAAGTGTCTGAGGCTGGATTTGAACTCAGATCCTCCTGACTTCTGGGCCCATGCTCTATTCACTGTGCTACCTAGCTGCCCTTTAGAAATTCTCATTAAGACAGTCATAGAAACAGGGTCAAACAGGGTCAAATAGACAGATAGTTTTAGACATTTCTTGCACCAATGAAATCACAGATCTAATCACTATTCTTTTTGAAGGGGGTGTCTTTGGCCAAGATCTAGTCAATAGCTGCCACAAATGACCTTTCATTTGGGTACTATTATGGAAAATTTCACTGACTAGATGCAGGGGACTCTAAAGAAGGATTCTCTCTCATCTGGAATATGATGGGTTTCCCCTTATCACAGATCCAGCTTCAAAGTCACACTTTTTACAAAAATAATAAAAAGAAAGAAGTCAGTGAAGAAAAAAGAAAAGTGTGTCAATCCTAGAATATTCTGGGGTGGGAGGAAAGGGAAGTGTGACTGCTTCATGAAGATAGTAGATCTCATGTAACTAAAAATAAGGGACAATGAATTTTCCCCAAGGCAGTTAAGTTCCATAAAAGAACAGGAAGAAAGGTTTCTATTTGCCAAGCAAAAATGAACACTGTAGTCAGCATTCCTGAAATGTGCATCTGGATCAGATTTCTTCTATTGGTTACTGTTTATCTGAAGAAAAGCCAGCTCATCTTTTTTGATCAGCTCCTAGCATTCATTTTCAGCACCAACACCCACATATACTTTAAGGACAGCTCTGCTGCAATGTTCTTGCATGTTATTAGATGGCACTAACTAGCATCTTCCAGGATTTTAAATCGGGTCAACGGTTTCTTTTCTTAAGGATTCCTGAAGTAATCCTACTGTCTAGCAAGGTGACATTTCATTTAGTAGGACTTTTTATTCTGATCTAGTACAGGAACAAAACAAAGCTGCAACTTAAGTTGCTCAGTATCTAATAAAGTAAGTTTGATTTTAATCAACAATTGAAATATCAAATGTCTGATTTCAGTTAATTTTATTCCAATGGAAGTAATTTTTTGTTGTTATTTGATAAATTATAGGACCATAGGATATAGAACTGGAAAGTGAAATAAAGATCATCTATTATGACCAGTCCCTTCATTTTACAGCTTGATGCATATTCTTTGAAACTCAAAATTTGATGTGGATGTTATTTTTTTTAAATCTAGAATTAGTAGCTTTAAAATTTTTCTCAGATCTTCTCTCTACACTCAGAAAGTTATAGGGTAACTTAGCTATTTCATTTACCCCAGTTAATTGAAGCATATACCTGTATGTCACTAGAAGGAAAGTTAATGGGGGAGGGAAATTTTTGCCAGAAATAATCATTACCAAGACATTTAAATGGTTTTGTTTAATTTTTAAAATGCATGGTTTTTTTTATCCATGAAATATATTAAGATTGCTGAGATTGTTTTTTATATAGAATCATGTAGTATTTGTTGATAGGAACAATTTTATTTCTGTCTTTGGATCCCAAATAGTTTGGGTTTTTTTTGCATAGAAGATAATTTAAAATTTTTCTTAAACTGAAATGTTTGTTGAATGCTTACATTTAAAATTAGACTTTTCAGTATGACACAAGAAACTTAAGATAAATAAAAATCTTCAACTTCACTCTTCCTGCTTATTCATAAATAGGACAAAGAAAGAGAAGTTTTCCTACTTTCCTAAGATTTCCATAAAACTCCTTGATTTGGAATGTATTAACTACTTCAAACAAAGAAAATATTCCTTCTGGGGTGGCTAGGTGGCGGAGTGAATAGAGCACCCATCCTGGAGGCAGGAGGACCTGAATTCAAATCCGACCTCAAACACTCGACACTAGCCATGTGACCTTGGGCAAGTCACTTAACCCCAATTGCCCTGCCTTCCTCCCTTCAAAAAAGAATAAATAAATACACACACACACACACACACACACACACATTTCTTCTTCACCTGAAGAGGCAATTGCTGTCAAAGCTGGATTAACACACCTCACTAGTCTCTGAAAAATCCACACGTGTTAAGTCACTAGTATAACTTTTTTAACTTTATGAATGCAAACATGTGTTTCTTGAATGAGTCATTTGGGGTCTTGAAGAACATTAAATGGCTATTATAGTGGTTGGTTGCTAAATGACCATTATAACCAAATCTTCTATACAGAAGATAAAAACTGACCCTGGTCCTGAATACTGATAATATTGCTAAGAAAATGAATTTGGGTTTTTTGTATACCTGTTGTAACCTATTCATAAAATATTTCTTGAAAGCTACAAGAATATGTTGTTTCAAGTTGTGGTATGTGAGTGTAATGGAATACTATTGTGCTATAAGAAATGAGGACCAGATGGACTTCATAATAACATGGAAAGACTTATATAAACTGATACTGAGTGAGAGGAGCAGAACCAGGAGAATATTGTACATAATTACAGACACATTGCATCTATGATGACTAACTTTGAGAGACTGGGCTCCTCTGAGACCCTGCAAAAGTTTCATCACAGAAAAAGGCTATCCACCTCCAGAGAAAGAATTACAGACCCTGAATGCAGATTGAAGCAAATGACTTGATCTCTTCTCTTTTTTTGTTTTTGTTGTTATTGTTTTTTTGTCTTATTTTTTGTCTTTTTTGGAGAAGGGAAAGGCAGGTCAGTTGGGGTTAAGTGACTTGCCCAAGGTCACACAATTAGCAAGTGTTAAGTGTTTGAGACCGAATTTGAACTTAGGCCCTCCTGACTCCAGGGCCGGTGCTCTCTCTATTCACTGCATCACCTAGCTGCCGCTTTTGTTTCTTTTCTTCTTTCTCCTTGTTCATTCCATTGGTTATAATCTTTCTTTACAACCTGACTAATGTTTAATATGAAGGTATTTGTAGAACCTATATTGAATTGCATGCCGCCATGGGGGGGAGAGAGGAGAGGAAGAGGGAGAAAATTTGGAACTCAAAAGCTTGTGGAACTGAATGTTGCAACTAACTTTTTAAAAGAGTATATTGCTTCAAATAAAGAGGCATCATGATATCATAGAAAGAGTATAGGATTTAGAGTCAGAGAACTTGTGTTCAAATACAGGAAATGCTGTATTTGTGACCTTGGACAAATCACTTAAGTAATCTTAGCATCTGTTTCCCAGTGTGTAAAATGAAGGTGTTGGACTAGATGACCTGTAAAGACCAATAGAGTTCCACTAGACATTTTGATATTATAGTCACTATTCCATGATTATATTTTCAATTTTTTGTTGTTGTTCAGTCATTTTTCAGTCACATTCGACTCTTTGTGACCCCATTTGAGGTTTTCTTGGCAAAGATACTGGAATGGTTAACTACTTCCTTCTCTGGATCATTTTACAGATGAAGAAATTGAGGCAAACAGGGTTAAGTGACTTTCCCAAGGTCACGTAGCTAGTAAGTGTCAAATCTGCTGAGCTCAGGAAGATGAGTCTTCCTGACTTAATGACTCTAGCCACTGTGCCACCTAGCTGCATGTCCATTCTGATGCCATGTGGCATAATGGATAGGGTTGCCAATGTTAAACATTTTCCACACTTATTCTAATAAACATGATATTTAGATAACTGGTTTTTCTCTCCAAATACCTTTAACCATGGAAATAGAAGCTCTGTGTATGATACTGTAAGAAAAGAGTGCTGGGTATGGAGTCTGAATACCTGGCTGCAGATCCCAAGTTTGTTGCTTACTCTTTACATGACTTTAAGCAAGTCCTTTAGCCTTTCTGACCTGTTTCCTGATTTGTAAAATGAGAAGCCAGCTTAAATGATCCCTGAGCTCCCTTTCACCTCTAAATCTATGAATTTGTAAGCAGGAAGATCTGGATTCAAATCCTGCCTAACACTTTTGAGCTGTGTAGACATTTTCTCCACTGACAAAAATCACAGATCTTTCACATATTTGCTTTTCTTCAGTTCAAAGTAACATTTACATAGGTTAAAAAGTTAAATAAAACAAATCTTAAAAATAATTAAATTGCTTGAATAGAGCTTTAAAATACTAAAAATGCAGTTTTATACACACTGACTTCAAATACCCAAGTTTTCAACCACCTAGCAAATTAATAAGGGCCCCCAAATACCTCATAATAATGATTTTTAAACTTCCATGGCTTTATGTTGATGCATCTAGCTAGAATGTGCACTTTGGAAGAAAGGTATGTTACCACAATGGATGCACAAATGCAGCTCTACTCAGATAATAACGTGGATTATTAAACGCCAAATCCTCTGAGATTAAGCATTAAATCATTCCTCAGGGGACACAGCTGGGTATAGTAAACAAAGGTTGTGAGATCACCAAAGCAGCTAAATAATTAGGGAAAGCAATGTGTCCATAAGAAGCTAAAATCCAGAATTGTAGGGGATAAATGATCCAAAGAAGATAATGTCTTCAAGAAAGATAATCTACCTTCTGCTAATTAAGAATTACTGAAGTGGGTAAACTCCTAAAACAAAAGCCTAAAACACCAGATCCGGATTGCTTCAAATAAAGGCTTGCACAGTTGATGGAAGGGAAATTCTGATTGCTATAGTCACATACCAATTAATTAGTCTTGAAGATGGAAGAAAACCAAGAAGCCATTTAGTTCAAACCTCTAATTTTTTAAAATGAGGATTCTGAGGCCCAGGGGAGTGAGGTTAAACGACTTGCCCAGAGGTCACAAATGGTACAGCCAGGATTTGGACCTACAGCCTCTTAAATCCAAGCATAGTGCTTTTCCACTACGCCATCTTGTCTCCTATTCATGCATGCCCTTCTCTTGATGAAAATGAAGTCTGCCTACTTTTATGGTAATGGCCTGATTTACAGTAATGCTTATCAGTGCATAGCTAAGATTGATAATAATTGTCAGCATTCATATGGTGTTTCAAAGGTTTGCTTTACAAATGTTATCTTATTTGAGTCTCACAACAACCCTACTGGGCCAACCTGGTTGCCTCTAGCTTGCTAGAAATCCTACACAAACAAGAAATGTTGCTTCTGCACACCTTTAGCCACATTTCTGAATAAAAGATTCTGAACCTGCAATTCAGATCAATCTCAGAACAGAGGGAAAAGTAAAGAAACACGTAGACCACCTTGCCAGTACAATTAAAACTATTCAGATCCTTGATTCAAATGCAACTCCAGAACTTGAAAGAGAGATTGTTTTCCAACCTGGAGAGCACAAGGGAGATGAAACATTTGAAGGGTCAGAAAATGGAAACTATGCAGAAAAAGTGACACCCAGTTACAGGGGATTCCACTGTTTTTGGCTCCTAAATATATGGAAAGGATCAAAAGAAACTTCTTCACCTTTTTAGTCCCATACATCTAGATACCAGGTTGCCCTGGAAATTTTCCTTTCCATTAATGTCACAAAATTAATTTGTCCTGAGGTGATTTGTATCATTTCATCTTTTAAAGTTCTTGAAACCTCTCAAACCAACTTTAGAGATTTTTAATTCCAGATTAGTCCAGATTCCAAAGCGTTTCTTTGGTGCCTTGTGCTTTTAAAGCACTCAAAGATAATATATTGATGTCTTCAGCATTAGAGCCCACTGTCATGTTTTCAATGTATATCGATGCAACTAAACTCCAGGGTACTTTAAGGTCTTCAGAGAATTCCTTTGAATTTAGACAAAAGATTTCAAGGGCATTTATAGGAAAGCATAAAGAAAGTCAAGTTCAGTTGTCATTATACAGAAGGCTCATATTTTGTGCTCTAGGTTCCAATTATGAAATTGGAATTCTTGTTCGAGTGTGGATTAGACTAGACAGGCTCCAGGGTAATCGTGATGCTGTGAATTGAGATTAATTATTTCTCAGGAGGGAAGGCTGAGAATCAACATAGTAGTTAGTCTCCCTGGGCAATACAGTTTTGCTACAAAGAAGTCAGTCATTTGATCAAAGTTATTCTTTCATCTAGTAAGGACTAAAAAGCCTAAAAGTGCAATGAAAAGGATTTAGGCTACTATGTCTAAGCCTGTGAGATAGGGCACACAGCTTCATCCAATTCAGCCGGAATGGGGAGGAGCGGGAAGGTGGGAGAGGAATGCCACCAGCCATAAAATAATCTGCCTCCAGCTGATCCTTTGTGTGAAGTAAATAGCCAGTATGGAAGCATCAGCTTCCTCTTCTCTCTTTGTCGTCTTCCTTCTCCTGATCCACATATAATTTCTTACTTTTGACTTTCCACCAATAAATTCAGATAGCAATAGCCCCTAGATCTGACATTTCTTGACTCCTCTGAATCTCAGGCTTTGAATTTTAGTTAGGATTTGTGCCTTTGATCGATCTGTTGATGCCCCAAACTTGGACTATTCCTAAGGGTATCTTCCTGAGGTTTGTAGACTTTCTTAGATTGTTTATTTACTAATCTCTTGTGCTAAGCCTAGCATGGGTTGGTCCTTCCTGAAGGGTTGGCTAGATACAACACAAAGTTTAAGGAATGTTTTTTTTTTGTCAACTAACAAGATCCATCTGTATACTGTATTTCCTGTAATACTGTATTTCCTGAAGGTAGAAGACTGAGCTAATTATTTTCCTTCACAAGACCATTTGTATTGCCATCATTAAGTAAAGTGCCCATCTGTAAACCCTTCACAAAATTCCTCCAATTCCTTACCATGCCATGGTTACGACCTTGAACCCCTCAAGATTATGCCAAAGAAGCAATTGCCCTGGTAGATCCTTCCAAGTTGTAAAGCCCTTGAGCATAGTGCAGGCAAAAGACTATATGTCTGTCATAAAGTTCAAAGAGATTTATCTACTAGACTGGAGGGTCAAGTACCAGGTAATAAAGTTTTCAGCTTATAAAGACAATCTACTAAAATATGGGCAAAGTTTCAATCTTGTCCATTGACAGAACAAAACTGTAACAAAACTACAGCTCTCTGAGGAACTGAGATATGTGCCATGCTCTCAAGACAAAAAGAGATGTATCACGACTCTATAGTCCCTGGACTCAACTGAGAAGATTATGATCTTGGTAAAGGGGAAAGACTAATATATAAATGAGATAAAGAACTAATAATATAAAGTAGTATACATGATAAAACCTTATTGGCACCCATCTGTGATTTCATCTGCTTCAATGTGCTGATGAAAACTCATCTATAACTTCATATTTGATGCAGATTCTGCTCATCTAGGCCCATAAATCCTTTTCTGAACTGCTTTCCCCTATGCTGGATCTCTTGACACTGTATGGATACCAATGAAACACGTAGGCTATGTAGTAGTCATCCTGGGCTCCTGCCACATGACCAGCCCACCTCCTTTTTCAGTCACAGTTCTCTTATATGAATGACAGATGTCATAGGAATTCAGAAGAGATAGATCTCACTCTAGGCTAAGGCAGTGAGGAAGGGTTCCACTGAGACAAAGAGACCCGAATGAAGGGTAGGACTTAGAAATGTAGGAAAGTCACAGCTGTTGTACAGATCAGATTTTGATGCAAAGAGTTGAAATTTTTAAATAAAAATCACAGAATCAGAATTTTGATACTGGAAATTATAATTATTGAAATGATGTTAGAGACCAATCCTTTTATAGCCAAAGAAAACAGGCTTAGGAAAGTGAAGAGACTTGGCCAAGATAACATGCCTAATTAGTGACGAAGCTCAAAACAGACAGAACCTAGGTTTCATGAACTTGTCTAGCACTCTGTTTTTTAAAATATAAATTTGGTTTGGCTGAACATGAGGAGAGTTCATTGAGGACTGAAATAATGTCTTCATCTTTATGCTGAGGACTGGGATTGATGCTGTTTATGTCTTTATGCTTCTCTACCTACTTTTTACATTACATTGCACATAGTAGGTGCTTAATGACTAAATAAGAAGAAATGAACAAAAACAAGCTCCAAAATTTTATCATCCTCAATTCAACACTGGACTACCATCATTTTCCTAGGGTTTCCCCCCCCCAAATCCCAAATGATTTCTCAATTTGTAATTTTAAACCAAAGGAAGAAAAAATGGGCTTTCTACTTAAAACAGCAACTATTCCACTTTGGAATACAAATTTCAGAGAATGTAAAAGTTGGAACGAATCCTAAATATCATGTACTTAATCTTCAAGCTAATGCATTAATCCTTCCTCCAACATTTCTGTCAAGTGTTTAACAAGCCTTTACTTGTTTCTATGATGCGGTATTGAATTAACACTTCACAAGGAAACCCATTCCATTTTAACAGCTGTTATAGAATCCTTCCTTCCTAAATTTTCCTGAAACTTGCCTTCCTCCAATGTGCAGTTTGGAAAACTCTTTCCTCCCAACTTTGTGAGAAAGTTAAAGTGTTATTCCTTTAAACATCAAACTTTTACTAAGCTCCTACTATATATGTGTGACATAGATAAGAAAACTGATTTTCACAAAGCATATGATAAGTGCCATCAATATTCACCATCAATATGCAGCATGTTTGTGAATGGATGTAAGAGGAAGAGCTCAGAGCTAGGTCTTGGCAGCCAGAAGCCATGTGGTGTGGTAGATAGATCACTGGATTCTGAAGTCAGGGCGACATGTCTCAGACATTTTACTAGGGTGACCCTTTCTTCAGTTTCCTCATCTGTAAAATGAGGAAGTTGGACTCAGTGACCTCTAATGTGTCTCCAGCTCTACACCTATGATCCTGTGATATAATTCCAGATGCAATGTTCTTTGCACTACATTACCCTGTTCCTTAGAGTACGCCAAATTCCCCTTCCATGTGACAATCATGCAGAGATTTGAAGGCAGCTTTCCCTATCACCATTGAGTCTTTTCTCTAGCTGAATAATTGCTGAGTGGAGCAACCCCTGGGCAGAAGGAAACTGCCCCACTATGACCAATGACCAATGACCCCTACTAACAGGGCATACGGAGCAGCCTAGCTGAAGAAGGAAGGCATCCTGAAAGAGAGGAAGCAGCATATGCCAAGCA
Organism: Pseudochirops corinnae; assembly: GCA_028646515.1. Taxonomy (NCBI): domain Eukaryota; kingdom Metazoa; phylum Chordata; class Mammalia; order Diprotodontia; family Pseudocheiridae; genus Pseudochirops; species Pseudochirops corinnae. The sequence goes on along the minus strand of CM053588.1, from coordinate 206,262,324 downwards.
TGTTAAAGCACCATCACTCCCTCCCTTCGCCCTGCTGCAAAGAGCCCAAGACACTGAATTTATGTAAGAGCCCTTAGAACAGCAGTCCCTCCCATACCATTGGTGTTATTTCCACCCCACCCTCCTGCAAGCCCTGCAGCCATCATCCAGGGAAACCACCCTTATGGACACATAATCTGGCAACTGCCTTACCTCCCCAGAAACCACTTCTAGCGGCAACTAGATGGTGCAGTGGATAGCGCACTGACCCTGAAGCCAGGAGCGCCAGCGTTCAAATCCAGCCTCAGACACTTACTTAGCTGTGTGACCCAGGAGGGAGGGGGAGTACACATCTGGTGAAGACTTGGAAAGAGAGTTCTCATTAGCAGTTTTAGACACTGTCAAACAATGCAGTGTTAGAAATAGATGTGGTTTTAATCTGTAGAAATTACATTAAAGAAGATTTGCAGTTACAATCTATGTGTTTTCTCACCCTGTTAGAATGTGAGCACCTATAGAGCCAGGACTATCATGCTTTTCTAAAAAAAATCTTGCTTTTTCTAAATTTGCATGTTACAGGTAATAATTTTTAAAATTCATTTCCAGACTAACTCTGTTTAGTTCCTTCAGTTGTTCTTCATTGTTTTCTAGACCCTTTAAGATCCTTCCTCTGGTTGTATTGCAGGAACACCTGTCAATGACTTTTTAAAATGTGGCACTTATAACCAAACAAAACACTCCAGATAAGATCTGAGTGCAGTATAAAGTACAGTGAGTCCCTTCTGTCCTTCATACTTGACACTATACTTTTATTAATGTAGCCTAAGAATGCAATAGCTTGTTTTGGCAATGTCACTTCAAAATACAGTATGGCTTCCCATTGCACTTTTGGTCTAAAACTCCTAGAGTAAAGGAGCTGCTTCAAAGTCACATCCCCTAATGAGAACCATGGAAAGGAATCGTTGCCATACACAGAGCTATCCTCAGGGCACAGGCACAGGGACTGATCATTTCAGCCTGGTGCTTTGGAGCCCCATGGAGCTGAAAGTGGGGGAGTGAAAAGTTGCCTAGGGCGACTTGAAACAGCAGCAGGAAAGAAGGAGTGTAGAGACATTGCTAACTAGCAGAGAAAAAAAAAAATCCCTAAGGCACTCATACACAATGAATAAGTTAACTTTGTTGTACTCAACCTCGTACTGCCTATGTCACAAAGCAGTTGTGAGGAATGTGGTTTACAAACCTTAGAGCCTTTTATAAATGTTGTAAGGTATACAATGTGGGGGGGAAGGGGAGGACTGAATTTAGGCCTGGGATAAAAAGAGTATTAGGTACTACTACTATTACTTCTGTGCTAACATCCTATTCTAGAGTTTTACCATGATTGCAGGATCTAGTTCATAGTTCTAGAGCCTGACGGGACCTCAAAAGTCAACTAATCCAAGCTTTTCATTTTATAGATGAAGAGAGTAAGTCCCATGAATTTGCCCAAGGTCACAGAGGGAGCAAGCATCAAAGGTAGGATTTGCACGAGAATGCATGTTCTCAAAGGGTAGTATGGTAAGGCTGAAAGTTCTGGCAGATTGTCCCAATTTGGAAGGTCTTTGAGAATGGGTTCAGTGATCAAATGTATATCTGTCATGAGAGGATCAGCCTAGCTAAATTCAGAGAGCTACATTACTAGAAGGTTGGCCAACAGATGGTTCATGTCTTTTAGACACAGAACTTCATGAAACCCTGCTGGATTCTAATTTGCCTCAGCCGAGGAAATACCAAGAACAATGAAATCACAGATCCTTGACATATTAGAACAAAATGATATCATTAATATTGTTATTAAAATTAAAATAGGAACTAGGCATAGTTAGTTTGGACATCTATGAATTAATAAAAAGCATTTATCAAATATGCTATGCAAAGCACTGTGCTGGGAATACATTAGGAAAGCAAACCATCCTTGTTCTGAAGGAGCATATATTCTAATAGGGAAAGAAAACACATATAGATTTCAGCTGCAAATCAGATGGAAAAGTCATGTGGTCCTTACGGTACAGAGGCAAAGTAGATGGTAATACATCTTTTTTAATGTAATTTCCACAGATAGAACATATCCATTTCAGACACTGCATCATTTGATAGTGCCTAAGACTTTGCTGGTGAGATCTTTCTTTTCCATTCTAAATCTTCACTAGATGTGGTTTCTGAGAAGGCAGAGACTACAGAAGTGTTAGAAGAAGGAGAGAGACAGAGACAGAAACAGAGAAACAGAGACGGAGACAGACAGACAGACAGACAGAGAGAATAAAAGGGGTTATTTGAGAGAGAATAAAAGAAGTTGTTTCAAATTTGGAGAAGGGTACTTGTTGCCAGGCAGTCAGTTCCAGTCTCATACATGTTACTTTATTAGTACAAACAGTAGTGATTTTACTTTAAATAATAAAAATGGTGATATTTACTATTAATATAAATTCCTTTTAACTGACTATCCCCTTGTGCAATGATATTCCTCCTCAACACTGCCTCTTAGTTTGTTCAAGATTTAACTCAAATCCCACCTTCTACAGGAAGACCTTCTTGTACCTCTCTGCCCTGCCACCCAAACCCATTCCCAACTGCTCATGCCTTCTCTTACATTGCCTTCCATTTACTTGGTATAAAGTTTATTATGTAATCTAACTGTATACACAGTCTCCCTCATTAGAACATAAGCTTCTTGTGGGCAGGGTCTGTTTTTGCCTGATTGTTTTGTTGATTCCATTTGCTTAGCACAGTGCCTCGTCCATACTAAGTGTTTAATAAATGCTTGTTGATCTACTGAATAGTTTAGTCTCATCTAATTTTGTCAAAAACTGTTTCTCCATGATGGATTTTGGTATTCCTTTTGGATATATAGTGATAACATATACTTGCTCTTCCCACAAGGTTGTAGATTTGTAACGGCGAATTTACTTTTTAAAAATCCTAAGAGTAGGCAATCCATAAACCTTAGATGGAGGTGAACTAGAGGGAAACAATTAAGCTCGATTTAGAGATTGTGAGGGTTTTGACAATCTGAAATAACATATCTAAAACATTAATAGCAAAGCAGAGATTTCTTAGGTGAATGTGGAAGTCTATTTACAAAATAACTTGCCTAGCATGACATATATTATTGAACCTACAGAATACTTTGCAAGAGAACTCTTACTACTTAGGGGAATAGATGAGAGAGAGAGAAGAGCCAAAGGGCTGGAGTAAAAGGCTTTGATAGATTCCCTCCATGTTCTCTCTTATATTAAATGACTCAAGCAGAACAACAGTGCCTGATTGATTACACACAGCATTACAAGGCATTGCTAGTGAGCTATGAAAAAAGCATGGGACTTGGAATCAAGAAACTTAGGGTTTATTTTTTTTCTCCCACCCCCACCCCCAAACCCCAACACTTGCTGGCTGTGGTACTGTTTAACTCCTCCAAATTTCAGTTTGCGCAGTCTGTAAAATGATGATAACAGCACTTTGCATTATTTACTCACAAAGCAAGAGTGAAGAAGGAACATTTTTAGTCTTATAGTCCAGTATGATGAGATATTTTCACTGTTTTTAATAATAAAAAGAATAATGATAAGTTACACTGAAGGACTAACAAGGCCACCCTAGATTTGTGTGCATTTCTCTCTTCCACGGTCATGAACTGCATGCACCTTTCTAGCTTGAACCTCAAAATTCAAGCTTAAAGTATTATCAGTGACATGATTAGAATCATAGGTTCAAAAAGGAGCAGCAAGGGGCCTTTGGAGGTCATCTAGTTCAATCTTCTCATTTTTTTCAGATAAGGGAACAAAAATCCAGAAAGTATAAGTTACTTCCCCAACATCAGAAAGATAATACATAGCATAGCTGGGATTTCAAATCGGTTCTTCTGACTCCAAATCCTGAAGTCTTTCCTGTAAGCCAGTGGTTCTCAACCTGTGGGTCGTGATGCCTTTGGGGGTTGAACGACCCTTTCACAGCGGTCACCTAAGACCTGAGACACCGCTCCCCTATCCATCTCCAGGCAGGTCTGCCCACATGCAGATACACCCACATACAAGTATTAAAGGGTCGCAGCATTAGGAAGGTTGAGAACCACTGCTCTAAGCCATGACACATCTGTTTGATTATTATGTCACTAGGCTTATCAATATTTCCATATTTGCATTTTCCTATAATATTCTATGATACTGCTAATGCCCAGGAATGGATTCCAGAATGTCTTAAGTTGAATGGAAGCATAAGTAAAGAAATAATCTATTGACTGGCTGATTGTTGACCTGGTTCCTTGAGCATAATAGATGCTCAGTAAACATTTGTTGTTAATTATTCACACCAGCAAGAGGAGCAGGAATCTAGAGAACTTAGCTGATAGGAAACAAAGACCAGGAATATAAGGACTGGAACGTTAACCATCTTCTCCCATCACCATCACTAAGAGTGATGGAGTAGTATAAACACATTATCCTTTCTACCACCAGGTTCTTCCTTTCAAACTTAAAATTATAAGCATAGCTGACTGGCCTGAAGATTGCTAAGCAAAAGACAACTTAATATTTCACATGGTAGCTTCTCACAATACAACTCATTATGTGGTTATACCTTCCACATCGCAGGGGTTAGGGATGTAGCATCCCTGCAATCTGTAAAATCTGGTTAAATCCCTCCCTTGGTACCCAAAAAGAAGTCTGAATTTTTTTTAATTTTTCTTTTCTTTTATGAGTGTTTACAGTACCGTATTGTAAAATTTGGGTTAAGCATTTAGTAACAGGCTATATTATGCAATACTATACCTATATTTTATGCATTTCTGAGTTTCTAAACTTTTTCTGTGTCATCTGCTGCCCTTTATGTGTTGTCTGTGGCTTCTGCAAAATTCTTCCAAAATTCCCATTTAATTTCTTACACTGACATATGATATAGTGAAACAACAATGAGCAAAATCACAATGTGGAAGGGATATATATATAGATCAGGTTCCTACTTATAAGCCACTGCTTAATCACCATTAAAATGGGACCCCAGGTTAGCAAAGCCTTGCAAAAGTGGCATATTTTGGTATTCTTAAACCATTTGGCCTGGTAAATGCCAATAAACCAGCTACTGATTAAAAAACCCCAGACTATCTGCAAGGCCACTGGCCACACTAACCCTGAAGGTTATGCACCATAATTCTGTGCCTCTCACTGCTTTTCCACGTTCCCAAGCGCACTTTTTCATCTTCCCCTACCTATACTATTGTCAAGGGATCTGGATACATGTGAGTTCCCTCCAACCAGGACGGTACTAGAAAGGTTCACCTCCTTTATTCACACCTCCATAGGACCCTTAGGAAGTTTCTTGTTATCTTCTGTAGGCAAAGTTGAAAATTACTGAAGTACAGTATCCAATGAAACAGGTTCATAAAGTAACAATTAGGTTCTACCAAAGTTAGCAGAGACTGACCTGATTTTAACAGCGTACAGTATAAAAGAAAATAAACAGATTATGAAGGAGCTGCCCATGTCTTTGCCTTTCTTTGTATATCTAGTAGTATCTAGTAGAAGCTTAATAAATACTTGTTGGCTAACTGATTGACCTTATATGACTTGTTCCTAAAAGAATACCAAGCTAAAATAGTCTTTTTCCTATCAAACGAAAAAATAAAAGCAAAACCCAACTGAGATGTTACACAGACACAGAATACGACTAAAATCTAGACAGTTAAGAAAAAAAGACCCCAGGGGGGCGGAGCCAAGATGGAGGCGTAGCAGCAGCAACATATCACAGCTCTCACATAGCCACCCCAAAATACCCATAAAATAGGACTCTAAACCAATCCTAGAACTCCAAAACGCACACAAAGACACTTCCCACTAAAGTCAGCTCAGCTACAAGGAACCATATCAGCAATGCAAACCGAAACCAGCCTGGCCTGAAGCCACGGCTGTGCCCCGGGGGCGGCTGGAGGGGAGCAGCAGCGGAGGAGCCTCTCAGGTGAGCGGATTAACTCCAGCTGTGAAAGGGGGAGATAAGCAGTCCAGCCGAAAGGCCTCCAGAGCGGAAAAGCGCAAAGGCAGAGGTTTTGCACCCGCCTCCACGTTGTAGCTTCCCGCCCGCGGCCTGCAGATGTCAGGAGGACTGAGCGATTGTTCTCGGGCCAAGAGCTCTTGTGTTGAGTGGCCTGGATCTGGATCGCGGTCTTGGGCCTCGGTTCTGGAGTCTTCACTATCCAGTCAGCTGGAAGTAAACAGGAAGAATTCCCAGCCTCTTCCTGAGAGCTACGGCAGCCGGGAGGACCCCAGCGATTTGGGACAGAGCTTTTCCTTCTGGAAGCAGAGCCCCACAGAGATTTTTAAAAAAATCACGGACTGAGCAACCATGAGTAAGAATAAGCATAAGAAGCAAAGTAAGAACAGCTCCCAAACCCTAGATTCCTTCTTTGGAGAAAAGAAAGATCATGGGAGACAGAGGGAGGAGGAGAGCACAGCCAGAGCACCCCCACCAGACGCCTCCAATAA
>CM053588.1:206209529-206255336 GCA_028646515.1 Pseudochirops corinnae | reverse complement strand
TCAAAATCTTGTGGAAATGAATAATGCAAACTATAATAAAATTAAAAAAAAAAAAGAACAGGAACTGCAGCCTATCTATCTTTGTGCTTCCAGCATGTATACAGAAGGTTCTTAATAAATGTTTACTAAACTGAAAAAAAAAAAGACCCCAATAAGGCATGTCAATGGTAACAATTCAAAAGTGATAATAAAGGAAAATAATATTGTAGGTCTAAGGCATTTAATGAAGACTATTTGCAGTCTTGCTCCAAAGAATGAAATATGTGCCTCAAAAATATGGTGCTTATTTCCATATGTTCTGTATGTTTTTCATTTCATGTCAAAATAAATGGAAATCCCTAGCTCATAATCCTTTGTCTCCTAAATCCCTAGCACTTCTAGCCATGGTAAAGTTGCTACTGCAGTAATTATAAGTTGACTCTGTCAGAATACATTCTGACTAAGTTCATATGTCCAGCCTCAGTTGCAATACTAGAGAAAACAAACCTTAAGATGACAGGGTTAGTCTCTGTGTTTCATACATTTCAAGCAGATACATAAAGAAGTACTGCTCTTAGTTACTTCAGCAGCCCTGGTTTTTTGCCAGGTGTGGTCCCAAGAGCAAACATTCCATACCTAAGAGAAGGAAAAAAAGCACTTCCATGGAAGAGAGTTTGTAGGTTTTATTTGGCCAAAAGTCAAACACCTAAGAAAATTCTAAATGCTCTTGCAGGGACAGAGTGACCTAATCTCCACACTGCCACTAAGTTATTCAACCAATTTACCCAAGAAAAAATCTCCCAGTCATGATCACTCTCACAGATCCTGCAGGCAACAGAAGATTGGCTCAGCACCACCTGTTTTGTTCACTGATGACACACATTGAATCTTCTTCCTTATGAAGAAAAAGAAGGCTTTTTGGCCAATTCTAGGGAAGGAAGGAGTATATATACCTACCAAAAATGAAACATAAATAGCACTTTCTGGATCCTGCTACATTCTGAGTAATGACCACTCTTCAGAAATACTTCAGTGAAGATAGTTTCAATAACAACCCTATCTATAACCCTTTCTTCTTGCATAGAACCTTTGTATTTTTCATAGGGATTGCACACAAGCACTTTGTATTTTTCCTAGGGCACACACACACACACACACACAAACACACACACGCACACACACACACACACGCACACACACAATCTCATTTGATACCACAGCCTATAGATAGGTACAGCTGAAATATTCCTCCTTTCATAATAGAAAAACTGACCAAAAAAAAATTGGTGAAATGCTTAGCCTAATACCATATAGTACATCCCTCCTGACTCTAAACAAAGATACCAAATCTTCTGTTGTGGCATTTAAAGCTATTTATTTATTTTATTTTATTTTTAATTTATGGAATAAAACAAGCATTTCCATAATATAGTATAATAATAAAAAAAAAGATTGCACGTGAAACTGCATATCTGTTATTTACAACTTGCTATTCCTTTTTAAATATATAATAAAATTATCTTGTAAATTTCTTTTTTTCCCTTTTTTCCTCCCCCCAGAGATGGTTACCATTAGAAACAATTGTGCATATATATATATATATATATATATATATATATATATAAAATCATTCTATACATACTCCTGTTTATCAGTTCTTTCTCTGGATTTAGATAGCATCTTCCTTTATATGTCCTTTATAGTTAATTTAAGTATTTATAATAGGTAAAGTGATTTATTCACTCTATTTACAATGTGAGTCTTGTCAACCTTAATCCCATATTTCTTATTTTTCTTTTTTGTTACTCTGTGTCCAAGCCCAACTAACCTACTTACTGTTTTTCACGTATAACATTGCATCTTTCAGTTTGTCTCATGCCTGGAATGCACTCCCTCTTCAACCTAGAATCCCTAGTTTTCTCAGTTCATTGGCTCCTACTCATTCCCTAAAAAAATTATTTTATATATATTTTGTACTTACTTATCTGTGGGAGCAGGTAATAAATGCTTATTGAACTAACCATACATGTTGTTTTCTCCCAAATAGAATATAAACTCCATGAAGGCAAGAACTATTTTTTTTTTTAGTCTATGATCCTAAGCACCTGGAAATTAGTAGTTAGTTGTAAACAAGAGTTTTGTTTTCCTGAAACTATCCATTTTTTCCACCCCAAATCTCCCTTTTAACTGTTTCTCTGAGTACCTATTTAGAATTTTTACTTTATATTACTGTCCATTAGAGAATTTCAGCATGCATTTGCAATTAATATATGCAACTTGCTTGATTACAAAGTAAATATCTATAAGTTATGAAAAAAATGGAATTTTCTGGCTTCCAATCTACTTGTATTTTTTAAATGATGCTCATGAAAAGGACCCACATATGCAAAAATATTTTAGTATGGAATTAGAAACTGAGAGGGTGCCCGTCAAGTGGTACGTGGCTCAGGGTCAGGTCAATCTGCTAACTTTGGTAGAACTTAATTGTTACTTTATGGATTTGTTTCATTGGATACTGTACTTTGGCAATTTTCAACTTTGCCCACAGAAGGTAACAGGAAATTTCCTAAGGGTGCTATGTAGGTGTGAAGAAAGAAGGTGAACCTAAGGGATCTCACACTTATCCAGATCCCTTGATACTAGCATAGGTAGGGGAAGATGAAAAAGTGGGATTGGGAACATGGAAAAGCATTGGGAGGGTCAAAATGACAGTGGACACCCTTCAGGGTTAGTGTGGCCAGTGATTTTCAAGATAGTCTGGGTTTTTTAATCAGTAGCTTGATTATTTACTCCTGGAAAAAATACAACCGCCATCTAGAGTTGCTTCCAGGACTCCCACCATCCATCACTGAAGCCAAAGATTTCTTAGGCAATGAGGAAGTTGGCCACATATGGTACTTGCCATAGGGTACCAGGTTCCAATGACTTCCTTAAAGTAATAATAACAACACAAATTTAAAAAGAACTTTCAAGTTTACAAAATGCTGTCTTCATAACCACCCTGTAAGAGATATTGTGCCAGTTTTGTTATCCTCATTATGTCTATGAGGGAACTGGGCACATGGCTTGTCCAGAGTCCCATAGCTTCAGAGGATTAGAGCTGGACTGGGAGCAAGAACTCTCAGTTCTTCACTTAAGTCTCTTTCTTACTCCACCACGCTCAATAGTCAAAGCCAAAAATCATTCTTTGGATACCTCTTTTTTTGTCCCAGCTTTCAAATGCACATTTGATGGGGATTTCAATAGGAGAGAGTATGCCTCTTTTTTATTCATTCCCTTGTTGAGAAAAATACTGTGGTACTGTGGGGAAAGAACTGGGTTCAAACTCTGACTGTGCTTGCTGCCTGTGCTATCCTAGGCAAGTCATTTCATTTCTCTAGGTCTATGTCTTCCTTTGTAAAGTGAAAAAGATAAGATCTTCAAGGTCCATTCCAGTTTGACTATGTAATAGACTCCGTATCATATCAATGGACCACACTAGAGGATGCCTCCCCTCCCAATAAAAATGGTCTTTAGGGCAACATTTTCCTCCTTTTATCCTCTTAAAGCTTCACTCAGATGTTTTCTTCTTCAATCAACCAACAAACAAGCATTTATTTTCTACTGTGAGCGAGGCATTGTGCTGAGTGTTGGAGATACACATCCAAAGAATGAAATAATTGCCTCTCTAGGAACTCAGCATTTTAATAGAGGAGACAACAAATAAATGTGGGTGTGCATATACAGAATAAATGCAAAGATAATAAATGCAAATAAATACAGTGTAGTAGTACAAGGGTTCTAGACCTGGGATCTATGAACTTGGGTTTTAAAAATATTAGATTTTTTTTAAAGTTCAGAGACCCCAGGTTAAGAATCTTTGTGTTAGTGCTTTCCCTCTCTAACTACATTGGTTCTATAATTACCTTATTTCTATGAAATTAGGTTCTTCTGTTATCCTATATATTTTATTCTGTGCGTTTAAAAACATTATTCTAAAAAAAAGAATATGGTTCACCAGACTACCAAATGCATCCATAGTACAAAAAAGGTCAAGAACTTTTAGAATAGCAGTTGGGCTTTGGGGAAGGAGGGCACAAGACCTCCTTGGTTCTTAAGAGATTCTACTAACCAGGAATTGTTTCAAAAAATAGTTTGCGTTCATCAAGATTTCCTCAGCCTCAACTGAAGACTTAGCGGCAAAACACTTGGGCTCTGTCTCAACACATTTCTATTCTAAGACAGCAACTGGGAAGCAAGAACACAACAAGAGAAGTCAATTGGCACAGAGGAGTGCCTTTTTTTAGGAAAAAATGTCATTTCAAATCAATCTAAAATAGCCCAGCAAGTGCTGGTTTAAATTGGGTCTCACAGCGTTACAACATGGGTTACCTATATCACTCTGGTCTGCTTTCATGGATATTTGAAACTAACTTCTGAAATTCTGGAAACTTTCCAGCTAAACCCCCATAAGCCCACTTTAAAGAGCTATTTCATATCATCAAAAAATCACCAAGAATTTTGGAAGCCAATTGAGTCTCAATACCCAGGTACTCTCTGCCACCTTTCACAGCAGAATGTCATTTGTGGTTCAGAAGCAATTTCCTTGTTTATCACCTTAGAAAAGGTATGTTTGTTCTCTCCTTTGGCCATGCTCTTCTGGTCTCATTAAATATTTACATATCTTCATGGACACTGACATAATCACTCTATCAGATTCTCTCTCTCTCTCTCTCTCTCTCTCTCTCACACACACACACACACACACACACACACACACACACACACACGGTTTCCCCTATATCTTCTTACATATCCATAGCTATTTTTCCAATATCTAAACATTACTCACACGCAGATCTCTTGAATTTAGAAGTCTCCCAGATACTAGTCACTAACTTGGAGTCACAGGTAAGACATTGATATAGGAATTTTCACATGCCACTCATTAGCTAGCTTTTTTTTCTTCACATAGGGAATTGACAATACTCTAAGCCTGTGGTTTATAGAAGTGAGCAATCTGCAATAGAAAAGAGAATCATTCCACTTGATTTTCCTACATATATGAAAATATATGCTCACATTTATATACAAAATATTTTTGAAGTAAGTAATGCATTATTGTCTCTATTTTTATAATTAAGGATCCTACAAGTTGGGTGCCTTGCTCAGGGTCACATACCTAATAAGTGGTGGAGCCAATATTCAAAACTGGGTCTTCTGACAGCTCCTTCATTCTCTACATGACACAACACGATCTCACATGGGGGACAATCTATAAGACCACAAATGTATATCTCTCAGTTCTCTTCAGAACCTACCTCAACTAATTTTGGCCACTTAAGAGATATGGGTCTGTTAATGATTTACCTGAACAGTTTATAAATCCAGAAGTGAAGACAGAGTTGATCAACGTTTTAGGAAGAAGTAGGTGGAAAATATGAAGTAGGTGTGGGACTTCTTGGGCTATGACTACTATTATCCTTTGTCATTTTCATTAATTTCTTGTCCCATCTGGAACCAAAATATCTGAGCACACTGGGACAGAAGCAGGAAGTAGAGGTAGAAGGGCAAGAAAGAGCGAGTGAGCCTAGGATCTTCTCCCCATATTTACTCCAACAGTACAACAATGACAAAGGGTGACAACTCTAAGCTATTTCTCCAGGAAAGTCTTCTTTGGAAGTTAAAAGCTTTCAGATTTTGCCTCACAGTGGATTCATTGTATTTGCAAATTATTAAATGATCTACAGATGAAGAAGTATTGAAAACTACTGTTCTAGATTAGCATTTAAGTTCCAAATTACAAAGATACACCACAGCCCTACCACTCCTGTGCCATGAAACTCCCTCCCACCCCCCTGAATATCTGGGTTCAAATTCTGGCTCTTCCAATTACAGTACAACCTTGAACAAAACACCTAATCTCTCTGGGCCTCAATTTTCCATAACATAAGGAGGGTGGACTGGACTATTGCTAAGGTCCTTCCCACTTCTAAATTTTATGGTCCTATGACCCTCCATTTTTAAAAAAAGCATTCTTCCACTATATTTATTCACCCTTATGTGCAACACATATTATATATTTTAAGTCAATGGGCAAAATCAGTTTATGTCAATAAAGTCACTGTCTGGTTCTTCTTATCATTCATTTTTTAGTTGGATGGCACCGAAAGTTTAGTAGATGTCTCCTAACTTTATTGGGAGTCCTAAGTCATTACTGGGAATATCTAAGAGCTGTGACTCAGAACAGAGCTTAGAAGGTGCTTGTTTGATCATAATGAGCCGAGGCAGAAAACACAAAGTTTCAGAAAATACCAAAAGGAAAATTAATCCTCCCAAGACTCATGCCCAAGAACATAGCAGTGGAAGGGCACAGGGGCAAACTCATTAAATCCACAAAAATGACAATTCTAATGTGATTGGCTCTCCAAGATTCCCATTAGATATCACCAACAGAACAGAGAGCAAGGTCTAGGTGAACACTGAGGAAGAAGTTCAAACTGGTTCCTGGTAATGCTGTTTCTATTAGTCCTGAATGAACTATAGACCTGAAACAATTACTGAAGTGAGCTAGCAATTTGTTCCTCACTTACTAAATTAATGCACAAAATCATGTTTTAAAAAAAAGTTAAATAAGACGCTGTCTTCCTGTTTCATGCAGCCATGTATGGGGGGGCGGGTAAATAAAAGAGAGGGTATAGCCTGCTGGATAGAGAATTGGTTGTGGAACCAGGAAGACCTGTGTTCAGGTCTTACCTTTCACATTTATTGCCTGTGTAATCCTGGGCAAGTAGGTCATCTCACCTCTCAGTGGCATGAATCTAGTCATACTGAATCAGAAAGTCACACATTAACATTATTTATATTCTAATGGACTTTTATATATTTTGGCAAACATTTTACAATTACATTTTAATCTGGTTCAGGTCACACTTCAAAGTTTTGTCCTTCATATATGGCCACTTGCTGTGAGTTTTACACCACTGAATACTGGTAACTTTCTAAGAATATAAATTGCAGAGAAGGTGTTCGCCTTCATTGGTAGATGGAATCACTTCACTAGGGAGGAGTTCACTATATCAGTGAAATCACAGGGTCACTCTCTAGCTTTAAAAAACAAAAAACAAAAAGTCAAAGGGAATTAACAAAAACATTATCACCCCAAAATAAGCTCTAAAATCACCTCTAAAATAAGCTCTAACTTGGCCCTTACTTAGCACATTCCACCTTGTGCTACGTTAAGCATCTTTTAATAGACCTACTCTGACTCCCTTACTAGGTTATCAGCCCATTAAGCTGAAGGGTCATGTCTTATGTTGTTGCATTATCAGTCTCTAGCACAGTACTGTGTGCGTAATGGACCTTGAGTAAATGTGTTGATGAAGAAAATATCTTTATCTGTCTTTTGTTGTTCTTCAGTTAGTTCAGTTGTATCTGACTCTGTGATCCTATTTGGGGGTTTTCTTTGCAGAGATACAAAAGTTTCCCATTTCCTTCTCCAGTTCAATTTACAAATGAGGAAACTGGGGCCAAAAGTTAAGTGACTTACACAGGATCACTGATTCCAGGCCCAGCTGTCATCTAGAAGGGTTTAATAATACAGCTCTAGAGCAGATGTTGGGTTTGCTGGACACTTCAAGCTCCTTTCTGGTCTGATTATCATCACTCTAACATTAAAATAAACTCTACAATCCCAGTCCAAAATCTGCCCATCTAAGTTACAAGTCATAAGTGATCACGAAATATGTAATGGCATTGAAAGACTTAAAGCTTCTTATTGGAACAACAACCAACTGTAACTTCAGAGGCCCAAGAGGGAAGCCTACCTCCCACCAGAGAGATGAGGAACTACAGGTGCAGAGTGAGGCACGTGTTATTAGACATGCCAAACATGTTCATTTGTACTCTGTTACATGGGAGGGATGGGAGGGTTTTACTGGGGGGATGTGGTTGTTGAGAAGTATCGGTGTAAAAAGGGGCATCCAGGAGACATTTTTTTGAAATGAAATACAAGTAGTAGTTTGGAGGAAGGTGGATTGACCAAGGGAATTCAAGAGCTGATTTCCAGCGAGGTGATGCGCTATATAACATGAGGACTCTAGTCAGGAAGACCTGAATTCAAATTCAGCTTCAGACACCCTCTACACCTGAAGTGAAATCCAGCCTCAGATGCCTCCTAGCTGTGTGACCCCAGGCAAGTTATATAACCTCTGTCTAACTCAGTTTTCTCAGCTGTAAAGTGGGGCTGATAACAGCATCTACTTCCCATTGTTGGTGTGAGGATCAAACCAGATAATATTTGTAAAGTGTCTAAACACAATGCCAGGCACATTGTAAATACTTAAATGCTTGATTCCTTCCCTTCCTGTAGTGATTATAGGATAAGTTACTGGCAAAACCAGTGGGAAGTAGACCTGCTCTAGTCATAGACACTACCAAATCTTGCTGAGATGGCACAATTCAATGACAGGGTGGTGCAGTAAGTAGAGTACTGGTCCTTGAATCAGGAGGACCTGAGTTCAAATCTGGCCTCAGACACTTAGCACTTCCTAGCTGTGTGAACTTGGGCAAGTCACTTAACTCCAATTGCGCTGCCTTCCCCCCTTGAAAAAAAAAAAGACAATTCAAAGACAGGGGCCACTTTAAATGCTTCTAGATTGTAGAGGCTAGATCAAAAGCTCCCTCAGCCTCCAGGAGCTCAGAGATATGAGACAGTTACATTCTTCCTTCCCTCTTCCCATTTCTCTTCTCACATAAGAATTCTCTTGACCATGAACCCCAGGAAGCCAGTGGCCCCTGAGCCCACTCTTCTGCTACTGCCACCAGTGCTCTAATTTAAGAAGGAAGTGACTACCATATAGAAAGCAGCAGGTGACTTTCTCCTTCCTTCCCCAATCCAATTCCCATCCCCAAACTGTGCAAGTGATTTAAAGGCACAACTAGCTTATGTCCCAGAACAGGATCAACACTCATTTCTCCACTTTTGAAAGGAGAAACTAGATCCAGGAGAATGCCTAGTTACTATGGAGACAGACACTCAGGAAAAAGTAACATGGAGAGAGAGAAACAGAGACAGAAAATTGTTTCAAATCCCATAAATAAGTGGGGGAATGCTTGTGTGACCCTAGTCAATCCCACAGACTGGATTTTACCCTTCTTTCCTATGATTTTATAGTTGGATGCTTTTGGCTTTTAGACTTTAGAGAGGGCAAAATTTCTACAAGAAATGTAAGACGTCTTCAGCTACGTGAAGGTCATTTCTGCACTCTATTTTTTGTAGTGAAAACAGTCTTTGTGAGGAAGATTGGCATGTATAGCAATAGGATTGACTATTTTCATTGATGTAGTATGCATAAATTTGTCCTTCTTTTCTGATATTAAAGGAGGCTAGTTGCTTTCTGTGTGCCCAACAATGGTTCAGGAAGTAATTTCCATCAACGTCCTACTCTAATGTCTTACTGTGAAACAGATGTGACCCTGGGTTCTAGAACACTGTGTCAATGGAATAGAAGAAAGTGTAACAGCTTTCTATCAGGCCCCTCCTAGATCCAGGCAAGCCTAAGGCTTCTATGCTCTATAGTCATAAGTTTTTTAATGGAAATTCATGAAAAAGGACACACACAAAAAGGGGAAGAGACAAGATTTGAATTTTTTTAAAATAACAAATTTTCAACTCATCCTTTTCTGTGCAAATGACCTAATTACTAAAGAAAATTCATCTTTCATGCATCATCCCAATCTGTATTACATACAATGAGATTATTCAAATGTTCTTGTATAACAGATTAACTGTAATATTTCTTTAACTGCAATACTTCTTAAATTTAAGGTTTCCTTTGAACTTGAAACTATCCTTTTCCCATACTCCCGGTCAAAAAAAAAACCCCTGCTTTCTTCTTTTCATCCTCTGGGGACTGACCAAACTGGAAAATTTCAAATAGAAATGCAGTGACAGACTGTTTTGTCTGAAAAAAGTCTGAGGCCTTGTTCTCTGTCTCTAGATTAGAATACATTTTTCCTTAACATAGAGAATGGCTTCTCTGCCCTCATTATTCAAGAACATAGCTCCTGCAGTCCCCTTTTTAAAAAACGCTATCTCCTACAGGAAGCAAGCCAGGATTCAACGGCAAGACTTCCAGCAAGAAGGCATAAAGAGATATTTCATCTCGGCCCAATACCCGCCCCCCCCCCACCTCAATATAAGAACTACACTGAATAAAGCAATAAAAACAGCAATAACAAGATGAAATCTCATCAATCTTCTACAAGTAAATTCCTACAGAAAACGAAAAGAAAAGAAATAAGAGAAGGCTGCATCACCAGCTCTTGGCTACTAATTCTTTCCTGTGCTCTCTGCTGACCACCCCAAGTGCTGACCCTAAGCTCTGAGCTCCACATAGCTAGGGTATCATCTGTCATTGCTTCTCAGTCTCCCCTCTTCATGATCCAGCCTGATTCTACCACCCCTTAATAGAGGAAGGTCCTTGAATTCACCTAGACCCAGTGGTCTGGATGGAAGAGAGGCCCTTAAGTTCTGGTTTTGCTCCAATATTACCTAGTATAAAAGGGAACTGGGATCTGGGAAGGAGGCCAAGTGAAAGGATAAGATAAGCCTCAAAGAGCTAGAAAGGCATATTTTTTAAAGGGGCAAAAAAACTATACTTGGGTGGGGGAGTAAGGAAAGAGAATTCTGGCAAGATATCTGAACAAAAAGGTCACAAGAGCTATAACCAACAGCCTCTGAGACCAGACTCAATGTCCTTTCCGCTGTATGACATCGCTTCCCTCAGTAAAGGATTTAAAGTAAATGACAGAGAAACTCTGGGGAAAAAAAGAATAGCAGATTTGGAACTCAATTTAGTAATTGCCCTTTTCTCCATGGTACACAAAATTAAACAGATCATAATATAATTTTTTTAATTCAAAAGAAAACATTTAAAAGTTATAAAATGATTGACAATAGGTTAGGTTTGCAATTTACAAATTGCTTTCTTCACAAAAAAAAATCCCATGAGATATATGGAACAGATATTATTATCCTCGTTTGACATTTTGCTTTATTCTCCAGTATTTGGGGACAATCATACTACCAGGACAGGCCTGAATTGAAAGTGATATACATTTTATATCCAAAAATCTACCCTTAAGAAAATGGAGCAATCTTAAGGGATGATGCAGGGATTTTTTTTTCTTCCTAATGGGTTCTGTAATCATATATCAGAGTGATTCATCTACCCTCTTCTAACTCTCCTCCGTCAATCTCAGAGACAATTATTCAGTAAGGCAGAATAGGAACAAAATGTTCACTCACTATCCTGCAGATTAATCTCTCACCCCTCTTTTCCTACCTGTTTGACCTTAAGAAAATTATTTAACCTCTCTGAGCCTCGGTCTCCTTATCTATAAAAGGAGGTTGGATTAATTGATCTGTGAGGTGCCTCTAGTTCTAAATTTATGATCCTGCTGAATTATACATTATGAATCAGGAAAACACTTGGTAATCATTCTAGTCTAGTGGATAAGATGGAGGGATGTGGACTAAAGAAAAGTAGAATTAGGTCAATTCAGAATTGGCTAGATGATTTGACCTAAAGACTATCATTAATAGGTTGAGGGAAGCTTGGAAAGAGATTTCTAGTGGAGTGACCCAGTAATGTGTGTGTGTGTGTGTGTGTGTGTGTGTGTGTGTGTGTGTGTGTGTGTGTGTATTCAACATTTAAACCAATGGCTTGAGGATAAAGGCACCGGTGCCATATTCATCAAATTTACTAATGATACAAAAATGAGTAGGGAGATGACTAATATTTGGATGGTAGTTATGATCCAGAGAGAGCTCAAAAATCTTGAGTAATAGGTTGAATATGAGAAGACATTCTCATATTCTCAACTTAAATGATATAATTATACATATACTTGGGTTAAAAAACCACCATCACAAATACAAGATGCCATATTATGGCTAGACAACAGTTGATCATGAAAAGATATGCGGGACTGAAGCAATTAAAAGCTCAATTTGATCTTAGACTGCACCAAGGGAGATATAGCGTCTAAGAAATGAGAATGCTGTCTTCTTACCCCAATCAAACTAAATTTGGACTACAGGCAGTTCTGCTATAATGGAACATATACATTGAGCTGTAAGTAAACACAATAATAATAATAAACACAATAAAAAACATATACACTGAGCTGTGCAAAATTTCACAATAAAAACCAAAGAACGTAAGGGAAAGATGGGGTTAGAAGTATGTCACCTAATAATGTCTATTGAATTGGAACAAATTCACATTCTTGAAAAATGCCTTACAACAGAACTGACTGCTCTTTGTTCAATTCAATTCAATTTCATTCAATTCCAGGAATCGTATTTTAGAAAGAATATAGAAAATCTGATGGCTGACTAAAATAGTAAAGGACTATACTGTACTGTACTGTATGAGGACAGTTTTAAGGAAATGCAGTGCTTTGAAGAAGAGAAGACTTGGAAAAACATGATGTTTGCCTTCAAGCATTTGAAGGACCATCATGAGCAAAAGGGATTGATCACTCTTGTTCTGCTTTGTACCAAAGGGCAGCACTAAGGATAATGGGTAGAATATCAAGAGGTAGATTATGTCTGAAAATAAAGCAAAACTTCCTATCAAATCAGATTATTCAGGAGTAGAATAAGTTGCCCTGGATCTCCTCACTGTGCCTTCAAGCAAAAGCTGGATATGAACTGGTGTGGGATGCTGTAGGGAGGATCCTTGGTCAAGAACAGATTGGACTAGGGTGACCTTTGAGGTCTTTTTCAATACAGAAACTCTATAATTAGTCTTCTAGTGCACCATGGACATAGGAGGAAAAGAATAAATTAGAGTGGTAGGGAGTAAGTCATTTAGTGGGGGAAATACTAGTGGGGGAAAGTTTGACTGACAAACTTTCTAGAGAGTGAGAAGGGACCATAAGACTATGTAACTATTTCATAAATCAGCCCCACAATCATTATCCTCTTATACTTAGCCTGCTACTTCTGAGAAAATCAAGAAAAATGCAAGAAGGCAACTCTTGAACTAGCTCTCAAGGAGAAATCCCAGCTGAATCAAAGTCCCAACCCTAATGAGCTGGTGGTGGAGAAAGAATCTGCTTCAGGGTCCCTCAATCTGTACTGTCTATTCCAGTTGGCAGTCAGTGTTTCTCATGGAGAGAAGAGAAGGAGGAAAAGGAACACATACTCTTTCAACAAGTTTCCGAATTGTCTCAGAGCTTGTTTCTTCTTCTGTAACAATACAAATACAGGGGGCAGCTAGGTGGCACAGTGAATAGAGCACCCTGGAGTCAGGAGGACCTGAGTTCAAATCTGGCCTCAGACACTTAACACTTACTAGCCGTGTGACCTTGGGCAAGTAACTTAACCCCAATTGCCCTGCCCTCCCCCCTTCAAAAGCAAACAAAACAAAAAAAAAACCAACATAAATACAAATAATAATAATAATCAAGATAATAATTTTTATAATACTTTATGGTTCACAAAGTAATTTACACATATTATCTCATCTGTAAAAGGCCAGGGTAGGACTTAATGATGCCTAGGACCCTTCTAGTTCTATTAATCTTTGAATCTACAAAATGAATTTAATTGGTTTCATTAATTCAATTGGCATAAAGCTGGTATTAATGAGCTTAAAAATAACCACATGAGCTGCTTAGCTTTGCTCTCTCCACAACCACACACCCTTAATTCAACTAGTTGTAGCTCAGAAATGCATACTGATGGTCATAAGTAATTGGCATCTTTTTTATATGTGAAGGATAAGACATTAACTACTTTTACTATGTTGTGGCAAGATAGTATGTCCAGCTGCTGGCCTTCATCTTTTTGGCAGGCCCACAAAAGAAGAGTAGGAGTATTGGGGAAGAAATCAGGGAGCAGAAATGCTTTCCAAAGAATATATCTGTAAGATCAAGTGAGGAAGAATAGTGACCCGCCCCCTTCTTGGTACCATGAGAAGTGTAGCTCACTGGATGAAATAGGTGTGCCCTTGGAAGTTTGTGGGCAAGTCAAATTATTGCAAGAAAAGTCATTTTATGTTCAGTGATAGAACTGGATGTTAAAATGACTTCTATAGTAAATCCTCTTGTAAAGCAGAGGACCCTTTTCTAAAGCAGTCACTCCCTAATTTATCAGTTATATAAATACAGATTTCCCTAAAACATGACTTGTTCAAAGAAAAAGTAATTAACATAGGAATCATTTTCCTCCCCTTTCTCCATATAATTTTCATCCTTGATGCACGCACAGAAAATTTAAATTTGGAATTAAATCGGAATAGAAGAGATACAATTTTTAGTTCCTAAAAATCATACCTACACAGCACCTCCATGATCCACGAGGTTGAGAGTCTGGTGAGGAATACTTCAATAGCCTGTTGCTTCACCCACTATTTTCACATTGTAACAAACAAAACAGGAGTAGGAGAGTGGTGAGAGGGGTCCATCATGGAGAAAAACTCAAGATTGAAGGGAAAACCCATTCCTTTCTCATAGCAGATACAGTACTAAGCCTGGAGTCAGGAAAACCTGAGTTCAAATCCAGCCTTACATACTTCCTGTGTTACCCTGGGCAAGTCACTTAAGCTCTGTCTCCCTCAGTTTCCTTAACTGTAAAATGGGTTTAATAATAGTTCCTATCTCCCAGGGTTGTTGTGAAATTCAAATGAAAGAATATTTGTAAAGCACTTAGCACAGTGCCCGGCACGTGGTAGATGCTTAATAAATGCTTCTTTCCTTCCTTCACTTCCCTTTATAGAACAAAACAATCCAACATTGTAAAGTATTATTTAACTCTGATAAACAGCCCACTGCCACAGAAGAAAGAAATAGAACCAAGCTAACATGCCCCAAAGTGAGCTGTGATAGGCACTGTGGTACAGTGGAAAGAATACTAGATTTGGAGCCAAAGAACTGGGATTTAAAAGTGGGCTCAACCACTTACTACCTGGGGGCAGCTAGGGGGTGCAGTGAATAGAGCACTGGCCCTGGAGTCAGGAGGACCTGAGTTCAAATCTAGCCTCAGATACTTAACATTTACTAGCCATGCGACCTTGAGCAAGTCACTTGATCCCAATTGCCCGGCCTTCCCCCCTCCAAAAAGCAATATATATATAAAATTTTCTTTTGTATCCCCAGTGCTTAGTGCAGTGACTGGCACTTGACAAATGCTTGATGATTGATATACTGAAGGGCTAATTGAATGAAAATATATATCATCCAATGCCCCTTCTAGCTCTAAAGTCACAAACATATGAATACCTGAATTTCATGCATGAGTTACTAATAAAGGCAAAGCAATCCCTTAGGGCTAGAGGTTGGCAACCAAATGCTCAAAGACATCTCAGAAGCCCAGTAATCAAAGAGTCTTAAGCTACCCAGAAATTTAAAATATAGCAAATCTTAAAATAAGGGTGCTTAGGCACAATTAACACACTGGGCTAAGACAAGAAGGAAGTGGTTCAGCCTGTAATTAAACATAATTACTAGTATCCTCTAATTGGTTGGGGAAATAGGATTCTCTCAGTTGACAGGCTATAATTCTAATGCATAAGAGAGAATGCTGAAGCCCTAACTGACCTCAGCCTGTGGATCCTCAGCATACACATAGTTTAATGGCCAAATTAATTCTGCAATTAGTTCTGAGATGACTCAAAGGAGCTTTCAGCACTTAGCTTAGAATTATAAAGTGCTAAAACTAGAAGAGACCTTAGAGATCATCTAGTCCAACATACTCATTAACAGATTAGAAACATGGACCCAAAGAGATGAAGTGACTGGAATAGGATCACACAGTCAGTAAGAGATCTGGGAATAGAGTCTAGATTTCTATCTCCTGCTCCAGGGCTTTTTCTACCACTTGCTGTTCATATATGTAGAAGGGACATGAATGAAGCATGCTCAAATATGCCCTTAATGGTTCCAGTTGGCCAACTTTGGGGTCCTGCTTCCTGCCAAGCATGATTCGGGGACTCACAATGGGAAGTGAAAGAGTCCCCTATTTAGATGAAATACAGGAGCTGAGGAGTCCTTAGATATACAAAAAGAGGTACTGAAACATCTGCCTTTTCCTTTTCCTTGGCTGAAAAATGTAGGAAACAGTCCAACCTGTATCTCAAGAGTCACATGAGAGAAAGGGCAAGTACCCTGCTTCCTGACTTGGCCTCCATGCATCCTTGAGTACATGACCACTTCAGTCCCTTGTATATTTGTCCTGATATCAGGTGAAGGAATATCCCATGGTGAGTATGCCTAGCACAAGCAGAAATCCTGTGAGTACCAAATATTGTGAAGGTCCCAGGAAGTCTGAGAATGCTAAAGATTTGATGAGCCTAAAATGGCAGTAGCTGATGGTAGGGCAAGGTCTGTATCAAAGAGGCCAGCCACTAGAAAGAGAATTGGCTCAGCCTATCCCTAGAGATGATCAGGGAAGGCCAAGACAAGGTAAAATGTAAGATGTCCTGATGAGATTTAACTCCCAGCCTCCCAACAGACTGTAACAGTAGTTCTAAGTTGGGTTACTGAGGTTTGTTTAAATTGTTCTGTTCATATGTGTTATGATTCCCTCTATATTTAGCATTTCTTTCTGTGTTGGAATGAACTACTTATTCCATACTTAATTCATAGTGAACAATCAATGTGGCTTTCAATCTTCTTCCTTTCCTTCTTTCTTTCCTTTTTCCTTTCCTCCTTCCTTCCTTTCTTCTCTCCTTCCTTCCTTTCTTTTTTTGGAGGACTGAAGCCCTAGACTTGAGTCATAAGAAAATTATCCCCAGAAATAGAAATCAAGCTTTCCCAGGACTGAATCTAATCCACAAAACATGATACCTGGGTACAAAACAGGGAGAGACAAGTAGACCCAACCCCTGTAAATCCCAGCTGCAGTGTTATCAAGGCTAGATATACATAATGCTTTACAACTGTAGACATTGCATAGAGTTGGAAATGCTTAAAACCAATCTTTTTCCCCCTCTTCAAGTGAAGAATTCACAGTTCTGTTTAAGAAAGGGGAAGGGATCTTCAAGACCGAAAGCCCAAAACTGTTGGTATCTTCCCAGTTAGTGACAAAGACAATAATGTGTTAGAGTAATTAAGAAAGGGAGAGGCCACTTTTGACTAGGATGGTCAGAAAAGGATTCCCCAAAGAGATGTCATTTGAGCTGGAAAAGTAACATGGATAGAATTTGGTAGAAGGGGGAGCAAATCGATTTCCAAAGGGGAAAAGGCAATGGAAAAAAGCTTATACTGAGAACAGTGATTAAAGTGACTTGGCTGGAGTGGAATGTTCTTAAAGGGGAGCCATGAGAGAAAGACTTGGAAAGGTACCTTGTAATTGGTCTTCATTGATGTGCAAAGGGATTTCAACTTTCACCTATAAGCAACAGAAAGCCAATAAAGCTTTCTGATAAGGGAATTGGCATCATTTTCTTCCTTGTTTTAAGATTACTCTGGTGGAAGGTATTTGGGTTTGGATGAGAAGAAACTAGAGCAGTTTCCTAACTGAAGATCCAGAGATCCCCTGGGGTGTCCATGGATAGATTCCAAAGGGTCCATGAACTTTGATAAGAAAGAAAAAATGCATCTATATTTCCACTAACCCCTAACTGTAATTAAGCATTTCTTACTATTATACATGCAAACAATAAACCATGGTAGTATGAGGTTTCACAAGCCTGCCAAAGGGGTCCATAACATAAGAAAGGTTAAGAACCTCTTGGACTAGAGTGAGGCAGGTAAGTTAAACTGCTCTTAGAGTAGTATAAGTATGACATGTAAGAGTCTAAACTAGTATGGAGGCAGCAAGACTGGGAAGGAACTAATTGAGAGATTTGAAAAACTTAAGATCTTGTTAAATGACTAGATGTTAAAGGGAAGGGAAGAGTCCAAAACGATTCTGAAAGCTGTTGTATCATTGATATAAATGACGATGTCACGGAGAGAAGCCTTTTTGGAGAAAAAAAGTGAGTTTGCTTCTGAAAGTGGGCAAGTCTAAGGCAGAAGTGTCAAATCCCCTACCTGATCATATGTATTCCATCCCACTCCAGAATGCTGACTGAACCAGACTGAAATATAACTGAGAAATAATAAATAAAAATACAATAAAATCTAGATATCACATTTTAAAACTATGGCAATATGCAACCCCACAAGGATCCTCATTTATGGATTAGGGACCCCCATTTCTGTTTTGAGTTTGAGACCACTGGTCTAAAGGATAGCAGACACTGACATTTAGGGAAAAGTACACTATTCTTATGAAAATACAAATTTTGCCAGCTGGGGAACTCCATAGGTGTTCTATATGCCTTGCACCAACACAAATCAATAATTCCTAGAGAGTCTTTCGAGGGATACAGAGGCTGACTTGCCCAGGATCACACAGTTAAGAGTATCAGAGACAAGATTTAAACCAAGATCTTCCCGATTCAAAGTCCTTCATTCTACCCATTACATGAAGCTCCCTCTCCTCTATAATTAGAAACCTTAGCTAAGACACAATTTCATCCTGGGCATCGCAAGAGAGATTATGGAATTAATGGGAGATGAACACAAAACATCCGGAAGTGAGTAAATACAAAAAATCCTCTATCATGAGTCAATAAAAACTTATTTGGGCTTAAAGCCTGGGGCCATTCTCCAGTCTGAGTCTCACATATCTAATATTGAGAGAAAATAAGCCTTAGACTACTTATCAGAGGCTCGATCACAAATAATAGCAACAATTTTCACATATGTAACGTGAAATAATGCTTTAAAGTTTACAAAATGTTTTCCTCATAGCACTGCCACTAAGTAGTGAAGGTATTATTATTTCCACTTTATAAATAAAGAATCTGAGACCCAAATAGAATGATTTGTCAAGGGTGAAAGTGGCAGCTGAGGCAGAATGAGGCTAAGGGAACCAGGGCTTTTCCTAGGTTTCTGAAATTGAGAAGGACATGCTTCTTCTTTTGGTGGTCCAGCAACATTCCTTTCTGCTGTTTTCTGTGCTTTATGGTCTCACTGGCCCTGTACCACAACATCTTATGTTATTCTCACTACAGCTAAGTGTTCAGGAAGATGAACAAATCAGCATGAGATGGTAAAAAGAGCAACAGACTCCAAATTATGGAGTGCTGAATTTTAGTCTCAGCTCTGCCAACAAATAAGTGTGTGATCTTGGGTAAGTAAGATCAGTTCTCTGGATCATGGAGAATCCCTCATCTTTAAAATGAGGGGGGTAGACTAGATGATCTCCTAGATTCCTTTCAGTTATATTATTATATGATGCTATAACTTGGGCAAGACTTAACACAAATGAATGGCTCAGGGATGGCAGACATTCCAGTGTCAACTAGGAGAGAAATGTTATTATCGTTACTATTATTGTTGTTCAGTCATGTCTGACTCTTCATGACCCTGGATGGGATTTTCTTGGCAAAGATCCTGGAATAGTTTGCCATTCCTTCCTCCAGCGGAGTAAGGCAAACAGAGGTTAAGTGATTTTTGCCCAGGGATACACAGATAGGGAGTGTCAGAGGCTGATCTGGACTCAGGTCTCTCTGACGCTAGGCCCAACACCCTATCCATTGAGCCATCTACTAGCCGTCTCTTACTACTATTGCCATTTATAATAATAGCTACCATTTCTATGCCATTTTAAGGTTTGCAAAGCAATGACTACTTATTACCTCATCTATTTTAGTGGGGGCTTACACAGTCCCTCGTGGCACACTGCATAGGGTGCCCTGGAACTCAGCTTGAAGCTACTCCTGGACTCATTATATTTAGTATCAGTGTTATGAGAAGAAAACTCTCTGCAGGGAAAGCTTTCTCTCTCAGCCCAATAAGAATGCCAGAAGCTATGAAGCTGCTGCACTAATAGCAATCCAGATAATTCATTTGAGTGGGAAAGATGTACTGAAAAGCCCATTAATCTACTTTCCAGAGATTTGTGCTGAAGATTACTGTGCATCAGTTACTTAGCTCTTCTATGTGTATTTCTATATCAAAATGATGGAATGAAGATTATACCACAAGTGTTCAATCTTTGAGTAATCGAGCCCCTTCTATAGGATTAACACCATGCTTTTGGAGAAGGGAGGATAAGAAGATAAAATGGGGGGAGGAGGAGCACATAAATCTAAGACGTGCCCCACTCCCGAAAGTCTGCAGTCTATTTTGGGAGACAAGTCCAACATAAGAAATGATGAAACAAGGTGCCAAATTGTGGAGTACATCAGGTTTTAAGTGCTATTTGCATGTAAGAGAAGAAAGAGCTCCTGTAAGGCTGGAGGAGTCTAGGAACATTTAATTGAAGAGGTAGATCTTGACCAACAGGTGTGTGACTCTGAGCAGGTTACTTGGCCTCTCTCATCTGTAGAACAAGGGGGCCATACATGATGGTTCCTAAAGTCTATTTCAGTTCTAAATCTATAATTCTACGATTTGACTCTCGGGCTACAGAAATTCCGAACACTTGCTGTCTCCCACATTTCAACTGCTTAGTTAGCATCCACAGCCTAAGATGCCTTTCACTCTGGATAATTTTAAATTAATGAATTTCATTTTTTTAACATTATCAATATTTCCAAATGTAGCCACTCTCCCAATGAAACTTTCCCTCCCTTTTAACTAAGAAAAACAGTTAAGTAAAACCAAACCATCCATATGCATCTTCAATTTATGACTTCATGAAATATATATAGGTTAAAGAAATTCCAAAGGTAATAATTTGAAAACCAAAGTCAAGAAATCATCCTAATAATACTAAGTCAACATGATGTCAACATTCTTCTGCATAAGCCTGGTGTAGAAACCAAGGACACAGAGCCATCCCCACAGGCTTCATCAGAACCCTAGTTAGGAATTCTTTCACTTGAATAGAGTTTGACAGTGGCACAAAGACAAGTCAGGAGTGAAGGTTTAGTAGCAACAGTGTAACAGAAGCAAATCTCCCTGCAGGATGACCTATGCCAGCAATACACAGCCATGCCTCCAAAGAGACTGGGAGGGGAAGGTGGACCTAAGGATAGGGGCAATCACAGTAACAGGACTGGGAGTGGGGGAGGGGGTGGGCGGAGTGAGGTGAGGGGTATGGAAAAGAAGGTAAATTTGTGCCACCAATGCTCAGTTTGGAGAGGGAAAGCAATCCCTGAGGAGAACAAGTCAGGGGGAGTATCAAAGGAGCAAGCATCTGCCTAAGCTCTGGAACAAGGCTCCAGTGGCCTTGACCCAGTTACTATACTACAACCATCCCATTTTATCTCAGAAGATGACATTCCCTCATTAAAGTCTCACTTAAAGAAATGGTATAAGAAAACACAGTTCCTTACTGCAAGAATTCTAAGGTCTCTCTACAAAATCCTCCCCCCTTCTCCCTCCAAAGCTTCAGAATATACTAGAACATACTTGACCTGTATTTCCTAAGCCAGAAGAGAAATAAATAGTGACTACTGCTGAGAAGTGAGGAAAAGAAGAGAAGAAAAACCTTATGGATGATGGCTTTGCCCAAGTACTAGGAAAGCAACTGAAATAAAACCAACCAACACATAGTCCTTTTGTTGACGCTGCAAAGTATTTCTCCCAAAAAGTGACTTTATCATGAAAGAAAATCAAGTAGTAGTAGTGGTGGTGGTAGCCGCTGCTGCTGTTGCTACTGCAAGTACTACTACTACTACTACTACTACTACTACTATTACTACCACTACTACCACCACCACCACTACTACTACTACTACTATTGCTACTACGACTACTACGACTACTACGACTACTACTACGACTACTACCACTACTACTACTACTACTACTACTACTACTACTACTACTACTACTACTACCACCACCACTGCTACCCCCACTATTCCCAACATAAAAGCTTACATTTGCAATATGCTTTATGGTTCACCAAATACCTTACAGGTATCACATGGCTGAAAGAAGTCTGTTATCACATAAGTACTTACATATTACATCGCATTCTAACTATGTGCTTTGAGCCCAAGAGTCCCAGAAAAGGCAACAGCTGACAGTGTATATGCCCCAAACATCGGTCACAACCAAGACTTCTGACAGCATCACTTCTCCAGCACAAGAGGCACTTGAGATGTGTCCATTGGCCACACCCATCACCTCTGCCATCTGGGTAGGAGTAGGCACACATTCCCCAGGCTCCCACTAAACAATTCCCACAGTAATGGATTTGTATGTTAGATTTCGGGCCACATTTGGGTCCAGGAAAGAAAAGCCAAGGAAAATTTGTTTATATATGTTTATTACTATGTAAATATTCAGAAGTCAAGGAAACAAATACATTTTGAACCTGAGGCAGCTATACACAGAGAGAAAAGAAAGGAATGCAAAGCTAAAATTAACCTCATGCTGGCACCAAGTTAACAATCCCATTTTTAGAAAAATGCTTCCATTCTCCCATCTAATTTTACATCCACATTTGCTTCTGTTTGTACCAAGACATCTCAGATAATGATAGGGCCAGAAACTAGACATCTGATTTCAACACTTCAAGAGGCAATGCAGAAATTGCCCTCTACTAATGCAGGTCAGTACCTTCTCTGAATTGTATAGTCTAAAAATTGCCTAGAGTATAGAGAAATTAAGTGATTTGCCCAGGGTCCTTGATATCTGAGGCAGAATTTGAAACCAGGTTGTCCTGTCTTTAAGATTTGCTTTCTTTTTGTTTTCTTTTTGGAGAGGAGAAGGCAGGGCAATTAGGGTTAAGTGACTTGCACAGGGTCACACAGCTCTATTCATCTTGCCACCTAGCCGCCCTTAAGATTTGCTTTCTAATCCATGCTGGCTCTCACATATACCTTTAAATCAAAACATTGTCAAATTCTTCAATTAAATAAGTTAAAGGACAAGGGGGATGTTAATATCAAACTCAACTAAACATCCCCACACAACCTTTGAGAGTAAAGTTCTAAGGGGACTGAAATTCAAAGAAGGAATAGTGGGGTTCTAGGATATAGAATTCTATAAACCTATCAGTACTAGACACTATGAGACATGCAGAAGAAATCTGACTTAGTCCTGCCCCCAAGGAGTTTACAATCAAGTTGTGAATCATGTGAAACATTGTTTCACAAATGCATGAAGTAAAGTTGGTTTCATACACAGTCTTCATTAAGTCCATGTGTTCTTTCAAATTTTAAATATTTTAAACTTTAAATACTATGACTTGGAGCATGTAAGAAAATCTATCATTTTTCTAGTACATTTTCTTCTCACAGCTGGTAAGAACTTTCACCCTGACCACCAATATACCTGCTCATATACACATACACATATACATTCAACATATACATATGCACGGTTCATAGAATAAAAAGACCACAGATTTAGAGCTGAAAAGAGAACTTAGAGGTTATCAGATCCAATCTACCCAACATACAGATGAGGTCACTGAGGCCCAGAGAGATTAAATGGCTTGTCCCTGGGCAGATAGGCAGGTAGTATACAGCTTATTCAGTTAACAATATATTTTTTTCTTCATCACATAAGCTACAGTAAGAATACATTGTATACAACTCCATAGTATACTCTCTAAAACATCAATACGTTTGTTTTAAAATGTCATTCACAGACTGATTCAATCACTCTACAAATAAATGAAGACGTCTGCAAGGACTTTGTGAAGGTCATGTATACTAATGTGATGATACTGGTAAAAGCTGTAACTTGAGTCATAACAGTTAGGGAAGAGGGGATTGTAAAGATACTAATCGTGTAGGAGGGGCAATAAATTTTATCAAACTGAAGAGTAACAAAACTAAAATTTCATGGTGAACCTAATCTAACCACTTCACCCAAAACCACAATATTCCAGTAGCCCTTAGTTAGAATCAGTAAATAAATTCATAACATAACTCATGGATGAGAAACTCACTCAAGGTTCATCTCATGAAAGAAAGGTGAGGTAATGTGAAACCACTTTAAACTTCAGTTAGAAAAGTTGGTTCAAAATATCCTATTCTATGTAAACAATAGTGACCCTTAAAAAAACAAACTAAACACCTAAAGTAACTTTTAAAAGAAGTAGCTCTCTGAAGTGGGCTGTTATAGTGTTGCTAAGAGGAATCAGTCGAGAAGTATGGACTGTGCAATCTGTGAAAGCACTTCATACGTGTTTGAGACAGAGCTTACATTTAATGTATTTTTTTAAGTGGACTTGGCAATAAGAAGCAACATCAAAGCAGTTATTTAAGAGATAACAGCTTTGGAAAAGGGAAGTGGTAGTAGCCCCAGTGAAAGCCCAAGTGACATGCAGAAGTATCTATATACCAACAGACCTAGAGAAAGTCTCCTAGTATGTCGGGTACACTTCTTTCAGAGAATATATGGGAGAAGACATGGAAAAGAGATACATAGAATGACTTCTGTTGAAAGAATCATCCTGTTCAATCATCACATTAAATTACCAATCTCAAAGTAATCCAGAATTCTTCTCTCTCCTCCACTGTCT
The DNA here is from genome assembly GCA_028646515.1 of Pseudochirops corinnae. NCBI lineage: Eukaryota > Metazoa > Chordata > Mammalia > Diprotodontia > Pseudocheiridae > Pseudochirops > Pseudochirops corinnae. Next base: position 206,230,882 of record CM053588.1, on the reverse strand, counting down.
ATGGTTCAGTTGCCCCGCCTCATGGCCCACTGCTTCTTTCCTATTCATCTCTTTCTTTCCCTTCACACATGGCCACCACTCTAGTTCAATCCCTCACCACCATCACCACCTGTCAGGTTTGTTGTAATATCTTGCTTGCTGGGTTCTCAACTTATGATTTCTCTCTTCAACTTTCTCCATACAATGATTAAAATGTTTTTTTCTAAGTACCAGAAGCACTTGCTAAGGCAATAAGGATTTCACTCTACATCCTGAAAAAATTTCAATGGTCCCTAATTGCCTCTAGGATAAAATAGCAACTCTTCACTTTGATACTTGAAGTCATTCATCACAGGACTATAGATTACATTTGTAGGTTTTTTTCCACACTGTTGTCCTTCGCCTACTACATGTTCCAGCCATATTGGCCTCCGTGCAATTCACTGAATTTGACATTCCAGTTCTCACCTCCTCCATTCTCCATAGGCCAAATGCACATTCTTCTCACCTCTGGCTCTCTCAATCTTCACTGTCCATCAAGGCTGAGCTTATAAACTCAGACATGAGCTCCTACGTGAAGCCTTTCCTCATCTCCCTAATTCTTAGTGGTCTCCTCAAATTATCTTGCATATATTTTTCAGGCTGCCTGCATTCCCCATTAGCACAGTAAGCTCCTTGAGGACAGAAGTTGTTTTTTACTTTGTTGCTTAACACAATAAGTTTAAATAAATGTGTAGTGAATTAAAGATCTGGATGGTTTTCCATTTATGCCAAAGGATAGTTTATCTATATCCATGAAGCAACAGATTCACTGAAATACTGAAGGATTGTTTTAGAAGGGATACTAGCTGTTTTAGTATCTCATACAAAAATTTCAGCTCTAACACCAAGTCTTTTCAGAAGGTGATTAGAACTAGAAAGTAGAGATATTTAATGCCGTATATAATAGTGGCTATGGAAATCACTGAATACAGCGTTCGGTTTCCACACTAAATACTGCTACATTTGAAGAAAGTTTTAGTCAAGTAACTGAGAAACTTGCTTCTGATCAGAAAAATAGATTCACAGGTTTCCATGTGACAAAATTAGAGATGTCCTTGGGGCTATAATCTTTTTCTTTGGCTCCTCCATATGGAAGAAAAAGACTAAGAACCTGATGTTCAAAACCTGATTACTGAACAGCCAATCTAAAGTCATTCTTGAGATTAGGGGAAAGGAGCAGATAAAACTCCCCTTCCTAAGAGATAGCCAAATTTCAGGCCAGACTGTGATTCAAACTTGAGAGGCTCTGCCCCACCCCCAATTAGAAGCAGCGCTGAGATGGATCTGACAGTTGAGGCTCTAAATTAAATTTAACGGAGTTAAGGGAGAAAAAAGACACCAGAAGCTAGGGAGGAAATGACTCCAGACTTCCAAAAGGGTTCTTGACACAAGGTAGGCCCAAGGCAGAGAATTTAGAATTGGAAGGTACCTTCAAAGTCATCAAATTCAACCCCCTTATTTATAGATGGGAAAGTGGCAGCCCTGAAAGGTTGGGTGATTTGCCCAAAACTGCACAGCACTAACAACTGACAGAAGTTCTTCCATCTTCAAATCCAGTATACTTTCCACTGTACCACAAATGCCTCCCTGGGGTAGAAGGGAAAGACCGGAAAGCCTGGATGTTCAGGCTGTCTATGTAAGCAAGGCACCATTCCCTACCTCATAACAGTTTAGCCTAATTGACATAATACAATTACCTTATGGGGAAGTAATCAATATTCTTGAATGTTGGATTTAACTAAACTCAACTATAAGGTGACACAATATAGGCCCTTCTTGGACTCCAGGAAAAAAGAACTGCACAGAATCTCGGAACTGGAAGCCCCCTCAGAGGCCAGGCCATGTCATCCCAAAGGACCAACCTTTGACAATGCATTTCACTTTTAGGCAACTCTATCATTAGGAAGTAGGAGATTTTTCATTCAATTGACCCCAAAGCTGCTTCTTCCAACTATTGCTTCCAGTTCTGCTTACTGGGACCAAAGAGAACAACTTTGAGAGAACAAATCATATACCCTGTTAGAATTGGGGGGGCAGGGAGAGGAGGATGTTTAACTACTTGCTCTCTGAAAAGCCCAATATACTTTTATTTCTACTTTACATCATTATATTTTGCATTATTAATGTTTTCTCCATCATTTTCTTAATATGAGACAATCATCAAAACAATTAAATCAAGTCCTAATTAATTTATAGCATTTCTCAGTTCAGCTCACCCTGAAAGTTTAACCCAAAGACCTGGCTCTAACACAACACTGTCTGCCAGTCTTCTCTTCTCCAGGCTGAACATCCCCAGTTCCTTTCCCCTTTCCATGCCCATCCTAGCTTCTCTATTTTGGATAAACTCCAGTTGACCAATGTTCTTTGTTAAGTGTGGGACACAAAACTGAACAATGGGGCAAAATACATCAGGAGACCACCACTCGTTCACAATACTGTGCTTTATTAATGTAGTAAAAGACCACATTAGGGTTTTGGGCTTCCATGTCACACTACCGACTCATACTGAGGTTTCTGGGAAATAGTAAAAATAGCTAGAATTTACATAGACCTTTAAGGTTCACAAAGTGATTTACATATGTTATCTCATTTGAGCCTCACCAAAATCCTGTGAAGTATGAGTTATTATTATCACCATTTTATAGATGACAAAACTGAGACTGAGAAAAGTTAAGTTCCTTGCCCAGGGACACACAACTACTAAGTGTCTACAATAGAATTCACATGGCGACCTTCCTGACTCCAAGTCTATCACTCAATCTCCTGCACTTGTGGCCTCAATGTCACATGCACTTCTAAATCCATAAGTGTGGCCTTTTGACTGAATCCAAATTTTAAATTTAATTTTAATTTGCATTCAGGCAAAAGGTCAAAAATTTGATTTTAAATTTAATTTTAAAATTTGGGATTCAGTCTAAAGGCCACACTTAAGGATTTAGAAGGCCACCTGTGGCCTGAAGGCTGCAGGGTCCCCACCCCTATACCTTTTCCATCTAGGGGGAAAAAAAAGTTGTTTCAGTCTTCTACTTAGGTGGCAGAAGAAAGATCACTCTGTGAGTGAAGAAAAGAAGCCAAGATGGTTATACCTCATGGCATCGTACTGCATTATAGGTTGTCTCCTCTTCACCTTCCCACTTCTGTCAGATGAGTGACAAAAAACACAAGAGAGAAGCAGTCCTTCCTTCATTGGCTTTTGGAACAAATTCTTCCGAAGGCATTTTTATCAGCCCAGAGCTATTTGGTGTCTTGATAATGTATTCAGAGCCTTATAAACATTCTAATCAAAGTCAATATGTGAAATTGAGTCAAAATAATTCAAACAAGCTATGAATATATTCATGCAGGAACTCCCTCCATCCCCTTCCCCTGATGAAACTGCAACTCTTTCACATTTCAGCAGATAGTCTTTATGAGTCGCTGAGGCAAAAAAAAAAAACAAACCACCTTTTTTTTTCCTAATCAGTTTGCCTCTTGGAGATGAGCTACTCCAGCTTCAGCTAGATTGGAGCTGAGACAAGAAATACACAAAGCACTTTTCCAGCTTTAAGAACCCAAGGCTACCTCCATATCACTCCCCTCCATGACTCTAGAATGTTGACTCCTCTGTCCAGGTTAGAAAAGAAAACCAGTTGCAAAATCCCAAGAAAATCTTCCTCATTGCATTCACTACGTCAAAATAAATGGATTGTAAGTATTGGAGGAACAGAAAGGATGAAGTAAAGAAGGGTGTTTCAATAGCTTTTAACCTATCTGCAGTATCTGATACTGTTAACTACCTTCTCCTCCTGGATACTCTTTCTTTTTTGGATTGTCATGATATCTCTCTTGGTTCTCCCTGACCATTCCTCAGTTTCCTTTGCTGGATGATCAACCATATTATGCCCTCTACATTGGGGGTGTGCCACAAAGTTTTGTTCTGAGCCCTCTTTCCTCTCTACATTCTCTCACATCAGCTCCCATTAGTTTAAGTCAAGTACAGTGCCAGGCACTGAAAACGTGCTTAATAAATATGTGTTGATCTGTGATATGCAAATGACTCCCAGATCCAACCCTAGGTTCTCTCCTGAGACCTAGACCCACATCACCATTTCAAACTGGATGTCCCAAAGGCTTATCAGACTCCCCATGTTCAAAATACAACTCACTTGTCTTTCTCTTCTGAATTCCATTACTTTTGTCAAGGGCACCCACATTCTTCCAGTTAACCAAGTTCAAAACCTAATTTTATCTTTGACTCTTGCAAATTTAGTCGCTTGTACTTCCCAACTATACCTTTAGGGCAGCTAGGTGGCACAATGGATAGAGCTCCAGGCCTAGATTCACAAAGACTGAGGGCAAATCTGGACTCAGACACTTACTAGCTGTGGGACCCTGGGCATGTCACTTAACTCTGTATGCCTCAGTTTTCTCATCTGTAAAATAATCTGGAGAAGGAAATGGCAAACCATTCTAGTGACTTTGTCAAGAAAAGCACAAAGGGGGTCACGAAGAGTCGGAAACTCCAGGATAATGACAATAATAAATGTCCCTTTAAGTGAACATCCAGTATTCTAGTACAGGTCTTATCACCTCTTACTGTACTATTGCATTAATAGCCTGACATTTTGAAAAACTGTATTTCAACATAATTGGTTTCCTTTATAATCTGACATATTTTATTTTATGCATTTGAAAACACTTGTCTGAGAAGGGTTCTATAGGTTTCACCATACTGCCAAAGGGATTCATGATAGAGAAAGAACCCCTGATCTAATCCAAAACCTTTATCCTGCAGATAAGGAAACCTAGAGAGAGAAGTGACATCTCCCAGGTAATAAAGTCCATAGAGGCTGGATTCAGATCCTTGTCCTTTGACTCCAAATCCAGGGTTTTTTTCACACTGCTAATATCCTAACTCTTGTCTCAGGACAGACTACAAGACTTAGTGGGTATAGTCTGCTTCTAGATTATGTCATGAAGCATTTAGGTGGTTCAATGGAAGAAGTTCTTGGCTCAGAGTCAGAAAGCCCTGAGTTCAAATCTTGCCTCAGACACATACTATCTGTATGACCCTGGGAAAGTCATTTAACTTCTGTTTACTTCAGTTTCCCCAGTGACAAAATAGAGATAATAATATTACCTGCCTCCCAGAGTAGTCAAATAAGACCATATTTGTAAAGCACTTACCACAGTGCCTGGCATACATAAAAACTTACTAAATGATTGTTTCCTTCCTTCCATGACTGATTTATGAAGCAGAGCATCTTAAATACATATTTTGCTTCTTTTTAAAAGTGAGGTAATTGGTTATGTGCAGAATATATTCATTAAATGTAAATTTTCCCTCTGACTGGGGGATATTTGGTTAATACATAATTGTGAGCTGTGAAATATTATTGCTTTTCTCCTCTTGTATTTCTGCTCTAGTTCTGATAAGTACATTTTTAATGAGAAAAAATATTTTAGGGGGTTGGGTAAGAGGAATTATGTAAGGGCTGCAGTAAAACAATGCTCTGTGTATTTGGGCATCAGAAGATAACACCACCTGACTGGAGCCACCACAAAAACACACCTCTGGCAAACCCTGCCAATTATTTCTTCCTTAGGGCCATGGCTCCCTATGGCTTCAGTTAATCAGAGAAAGCTGTTAGACCCAATGTTTGCCACAAATGGGAGGTCCCAGCATGTCCCTGAATATAAGAAGAAAAAAAGAGAAACAAATCTAAGACAGCAGCCCCTCAATTTAAAGACCTGCCAGCCATATCATAGGTTCCTCTGTGATAACACACTCAAGACTTCAGTTAAATGCAAATTCTAACTTGGCATGACACATTAAACCATTAGCAACCATTATCACCTTGGGTCAAGTTCATTATCACTAGAAAGCTGGCAAGGAGCAGCCCCAAAAGGAATAGACAAAGAATAATTAAGCTTTGATGGGGGGAGGGGCAGGGAAGGAGAGGATGCAGTAGGGTTGAGACACCACACATTAAATAAAGTTTAGAGAAACCCACATCATCACCACCTACAACAACCCCCACGGAAAATGGAGACACTTGGCACCCAGTACCTGAGATTGGCAAGGAAGATACCAAAAGAAAGCAGAGGTTAACAGAAAGAAGTATGAAAAGTTCCTTTTCCTTTACAATTTAACCTGGGGCTCAATAAAGTTAACCTTGACTAAGTGCAATGACTTCTAGAGAAACCTCCCACTGCTGAGAATACCCAACAGGACCCTTTCAAAAGTATCTTTCAAAAACTTGGATTTGATTCTGTTGAGCTGCCTATTTTATTCTACAGTTATCTATTCTCCCTAACCCTTTGTGGTTCTAGTGTTTCCATGTTTATTAACCCTCCTATTTCCTCAGAAGGAGCACTGAATTTGGAATCCAAAGACCTGGGTTTAAATCTCAGTTGTACTATTAGTACCCTGCATGACTCTGGGACAGTCACTTACCCTCTCTAGGTCTTTGGCCTTCACTTTTAAAATAAAAGGGTACATGGGAAGACTTCTAAGACCCCTACTAGCTCTAAATATATGATCCTTCCCACTCCACTCCCTACTGTGACTGTGGGTATATAAAATTAAGAAGACCCTAAATTTAAAAAGAAATTGAGCCAGGGTGCAATAAACAATATTTAAATGGATGTATTTAAATTTAATGCATCCATTTAAATATAAATATTTCAATAGAGAAAAATAAATAATACATATGAACAAGAAAGCAGCCCAGCCTTCATCTCCTTTTACATACAAACTAATCTGAAGTGTCAGATCACCACAGAGGATTCGAGGAGAGAAATAGCTGACAGCCACATGACAAAGGCATCTGAAATACACAAAGGCCAATGAAGAGTATACACATGCCCATGCCAAATGAATTAGCTGACATTAAACATGCTCCTCAGATTCTTAGAACTAATGGTGCCAATTATTTAATCACCAAGGGTCCATATGGGTATGCTACTAGAATCTCACCAAAAGTCTGTTTCTGTTTGTTTTTTCTTAACTTTATTTTTGAAAAGTCCAGAGTTGAGCACTTTTGCTTGCCAATGAGCAGTCTCCATCTTGTCCATCTGCACATGGCCATTTTCTGTATAGAGATGGTAACAAATTCAAATGAAGCACAATGGTCCATTGGACTTCAGACCAGACAGTGGCATCTCCCAGCTGGCTCATATCTTAACTCAAATCCAATACATATGTTACTTAATAAAGATTTATTAAGTGCCTACCATATGTAGGGCAGCATAGAGAGCTGTCCTCCAAGGCAAGAAGTTCTGCCTCTGACACTTACTGGTTATATGGAAACTCTAAGATGGGAAGCTGTAGAGAAGATTCCAACCTGCTTTGGGAGAAGGAGTTTCCTGTCTATAGCAATAAAATCATAAGTTCAGTCCTCCAAAAAGGAACATATGTAGGAGGAAGCTGATAATGTGGACAAAGTACAGGGCCTGAAGTCAGGAAGCCCTGTCTTCAATTCCTACCTTGATACATTAGCTGGATTCTCACAGGGAGCTCCCCAAGACTTCACAGAGCATTGACAAATAGACTTGGGGCAGGGATGGAGTGGGATGAGAGGGGTGACCATAAAAAATAAGACAGTTTCACAGACCACATATAATCAGTCTTAATAAGAAATTTATCTCTCCTATTATACAGGTATTTCTAGCACTCAAAATCCAGACACATATAGACTATATAATCTGTATGGCCAGAAGAAAATGAGCTTCCTGCCCTCTCTCTCCTCTCTCCACAGTTTTCTACATCTCCCTCTTCCAAGTTTATTTAGTTTTGATGCACCCAAAATCTTGCTAGAAAAATAAGAGCCTTACACCAAAACTCTCCCAGAAATAGCATCAGAGTATTAGTGAGAATAAGGAATTGTGTGGTACGGAGGTGAAAGCAGACACACATACGTTGTACCATTTGCTGAGGTAGGGAAGGATTCCCTGGGCCTATTTCACCAACAATAGTGCAAACAAGTAATAGGTGACTGCACTAGCACTTCTCTCTGGATATTTAGGAAAGGTAGATACCCTACACAGTGGTCAAAGAGTGCCATGAAAGCAAATGGAGGGAGTTCAGCAGAAAGACCAGCTGAGGCTCAGAGGAGCAATGCAATCACTGTGCCTAGGGTATTTGGTCCCAGGCATTTCTTCTACTTACTTCATCAAGTATTTTTCATGGAGTAAAGGAAGGAGCAAAAATCAGGGGTATTTGGGCCAGGAACCATACAAAGTCTGCAGCAGAATTAGAGAAGCAAGCAAGATGAAAGTGGTGGTCAGCTCCAGTCTGACACTGCCTATCAGATTTGTACTAGCTGAGCTGACTTCTGACTTCTGGGCCAGAGAGAAGGATGCCTAGTAACAGCCTTTGGGCATCCATAACAGAGATGAGACTTAAAGAAGTGTTCTGTCCTCTACTGACAGAGCTCTATTGTTGATTTCTTCTAATGAAACCATTTCCTTCCCATTAGCAATTCCAAAAGACTTTTCCACAGCAGCCCCTAAACTGGATAGTGACAAGTAAGTCCCATCTAGCTCTGCTGCTGCCACACATGCTGGGCTGTTAGCACAGCGAAGGCTTTCATAGCTCATGCTAATTCTTAGGGGCAGAAAAATATCCAAGAATAGTTTTTAATCAGTCTGGGAAACCCTGAAGCTTCCTTTTCCTTTCAGCTTAAGAAGGAAGGAAAGAAATATTTATAGACTACCTACTATGTGTATGTGCTTAGCACTGAGCTAAGCACTTTATAAATAAAATCTCATTTATAAATAAAATCTCATTGCCTTATAGAAAGTTCATGCCCAGAACAAAATACAAGCAAATATATGAGATTAACTTGGGAGTAGGATTGCAAAATGATTGGCAATTTTCTGGCTTGGTCTCTGTTTTATTCTTATAATGTAGTTAACATTTAGATAACACAAATTGCTTTACATTTTATTTATCTCATTTGATCCTCGCAACAACCCTTTAAAATAGAAACTGTTTATTATCCAACTTTATAGCAGGGGAAACTGAGGCTGAGATAAGTGACTTGACCAGGGTCACATTGCTAACAAGTGAATTTGAATTCCTTCTTCAGAGGGCAGGGTTCGATACACTGTGTCTCCGAGCTGTCAAGAATCAGACCAGTTGTTTTTGTTGTTTCAGTTTTGGTAACACCACTTAAGAGCAGCTTTCTAGATGGCAGGAGCCACACTGACAAGGCGATAGGTATAGCAAAGCAGCCGGGAATGCAAAAAGATAGAAACTGGATTGTAGAAAGGAGTCTTGGGCATTCTGATCTCATTTTGTTCAGCAATTCAATCAAGCACAGCCAAGAGAGACAATAACTGTTGGAATGGATCTTTCCATAAACAAGCAAGAAAATGTTTTTGTGCTTAAAAGATTGTCTTCAAGATGTTTGTTATTTTACTAAAATTCATGAGCTCTAATACTTCACACAAAGTTTAATTTCTCCTTGACATATACTGTGAGGTAGAGAGTACTCAGAGGGAGAGGCAGGAGACCCAGATTTTAGTTTCTACTCTACTACTAAGTGAGTGATTCAGTCATCTTGAATAAACCACATTCTCCTCTGAACTTCAGATTACTCCTAGTAAAATAAGGGGTAAGACTAGATAGTATTTCAATTCTTTCCCATATAAACTTCATTCTACACTTCTAAATTGTGGATTTCTCAGATTTTTTTTTTGCTTAAAGTGAATTGTCATTATGACATAAAGTACAATCCCAAAAGAGCTAAATTATAAATTAAAATTATTCAAACTCAGCCCTGTAGTTTCTTTTCTGAAAAGGAAATGCATGCTATTTAATTATCTTAATTGCCTTGTGATTAGAATCAGCAGGAAATGTTCTCTCCAATTCCTGGTTCCCTGGCATTTTCTCAGCAACTGGGCTATAGAAATACAGTACCATTATAACCTGTAGCTTTACTACTTTGATTTCCAAAGAATGACAGTTCTATTTCTTCTCCTCTCTTACTAATTGAGCTTAGATGGAATTGTGAGAAATCAACAACAGTATCCTTTCAAAGTACATGCACTTCAAAAAACTAAAGGTTTGTGGATTAAGAAATACAATTTTTTAAAAATAGTGAATTCCTCCATTCTCTCCTTCTAAAGATGCACATGGCATACTTGACAGGCAGCTAGCCTCTGAGGCAAGAAGATGTGGGTCTTAACTTTGACACTTATTGGCTATGTGACCTTGGGTAAGTCACTTAACCTCAGAGTGCTCTAGTCCAGAGATGTCAAATTCAAATAGAAATGGGGGCCCTCTAATCCATAGATAAGCATCCCTAAAGGCCACAGGTTGACTTAATTTTCAAATGTAACATTATCTGTTTTTGTTATATTTTTTTTTGTTAAATATTTCTCAGTTACATTTTAATCTGAATCACTGGCACTAATGAGTGTTGTGGACTGCAGATAGTCCACTGCAAAGTGTGTGTCTCTTCTCCTTTAAGCAGGTAAGATACTAGGTTGCTGAAAAGGTGCTAACCGGCCTTGGTAGCAGGAGTTTCTTCATCCCCAAAGTTCCCTAGATCATCACCATCAGAGTCCCTACCTCTAGTTTTTTAGTTTGTTTTGTCCTGGGCAGGAAATGCAGGGCTTGGGGATGTGGTGTTATTTTCAACAGTGCTACTAATTGAAGGTATAAACTTTTGAAGAGGAAGGTAGAACTGGAAAGCAAACAGATAATAAGATGATGCTGAGGAATATAATTTCAATTTCTGGCTATAATTTCATATATATGAATGATAGATTTTTGGTAAAGGATTGTAAAAAGACATTTAAATGCCTCTCAGATTTAAAAATCTAATCAAAGAGATCTTTAAACTGAAACTAGAAGGAATAGGAAAAGAAACTGTCCATATACAGCCACCAAGCCAGATACTACAGAGGACAGCTAGAAAAATGCAGGAACAATAACAGCAGAGTAGATCAGTAACCCTCAGGACTTCCTGGTAATTCATCTTTATGAAGAGGAACAGTAATACAATTTGTGGCCTCATGTCTATGCATAATGTACACAGAATATAGGTGATAAATAAGGTGAACTAGAAATACTGACAAGAGGAAGTATTTTTGACTTCAGGATTTATGAAGTTGTGGCTCATGACTAACATAAATTTTTTTTTTTTGCTTTTTGGAGGTCAATTGGGGTCAAGTGACTTGCCCAAGGTCACACAGCTAGTTTTTGTGTTCGGTGTCTGGGGGTCGCATTTGAACTCAGGTCCTCTTGACTCCAGGGCCAGTGCTCTATTCACTGCGCCACCTAGCCACCCCTAATATAACTTTTAAGTTAATTAATAGCATATCTCATATTTATGCAGTGCTTTAAAATTTGTAAAAACAATGTACGTACATGTGTAAACCTAGCTTTGATTGACCCTCTCACAGAAACTAAGTATATTATAACTATAAAGGAAGACTAGAATCTTAGACAGTAGCAGTTAAAACTTTCATGGCTAAGAGAGTCTATGAGGCACAGAGATAAAGTGCAAAGAGAATCTCCCTTCTAAGAGACTGTGTGAGTTAACTGTCATCAAAAAGAGTCTGAAGAGATTAACTTTTATTCTATGAAGAAAACATCCCAAGAAGAGACTTGAATTCTCATCCTGAAAGAGCTAAAAAGAATGATAGTTCCCGTGTCTCTGGAGAAGTTAACAGTTGGAGATTATCATTATAGAGACCTAGCTGTGAGCTTTCTCATAGTTGACACATTGTTGAAATATTTAAATATATCATTGTATTGTTTTCACATACTTCTGTGAAAACATTGTATTACCAATAACACTGATGTTTGTCTAAGCCTATGAGATCAGGGTTTGATATTGAGGTTGGGGGGGGTATGAAAAAGGGGGAGAGGAAGAGAGGGATAGAAACAAAGAGAGACAGAGAGAGAGAGGAAGGGAGGGAAGGAGAGAGGGAAAGAGAAAGGGAGGAAGGGAGAGAGGGAGAGAGGGAGAGAGGGAGAGAGAGAGAGAGAGAGAGAGAGAGAGAGAGGGAGGGAGAGAGAGGAGTGAAAGTTTATGAGAAAAAAAGGTTTGCTGGTTTGTTTCCAAACTGGAATTGTAGCTCAAGAAAATAATAGCTACTTGGAAGCATTATTATGAGGATCAAATGAGGTAAAAACATAAATCACTTTACAAACCTTAAAATGTTATATAAATGCTAGTTATTAAGAGTGTATTTCTATTAGTGAATGAGGAAATATAAGAACATGCCCCTTGACTGAATCAAAGCTTTATAGATTAAGAGGTGGAAGACTTTTAAGGCCACTGCGTTCAACCCCTCATTTTATGCATGGGGATTGAGGCAGAGAAAAGCAAAGCAACTTGGCCAGGATCACAGTGATAGATGGTACGTGGCTGAGGTGGGATTTAAACTAAGCTCATCCCGACTTCGAGTCTAGCTAGTGTCCTATCTACTATGCCATACTATGTCTAATGCGTCAGAATCTAGGGTGAGAATTAACAAGGAAATGATCCTCTAGCAGAGGGGGGTCAGCATGACTGTGAACCAGAACTCCACACATAGCATACCTGACATCCATATAGGCTACCTGTGGAAGTGTTGCCTGGAAGCACAGACCTTATCTGAAAGGAACACATTAGATATAAAAGGGATAGTGGTGCATCATTGTCAAGATGATATGCTCACCATTGAGAACGTCCACAGACTGGGAGAGGCAAGTGTTATGAAGAGCATTTGGGTAAGGATTGGTGGAAAATACTACAGATGACACAACCAGAAGGAAGAACTGGATGGTGAGTTCCAGAAACAGAACACAAAACTGGCATGGTACAGGATTGAAGAGGTGCTTAAAAATCTGGTCATTTGCTTCTAAAAGCAGAACAGCTTTGACTTTTTTTATCTTTTTTTTTAAACATTTTTGACTTGCCTATTTGTTAATTTCATTTTTTAAGAAGGTAATGAAAATACTGAGGAAAACTGCTATCCTTAACCATATCCAAAACAATAAGGAAAAACTATAATGGAAACCTTGAGAGGAAGTGAACATCTTAGAGTTCAGGACAGGTAGGAAGGGGAAAGTCAGAGGTAGTTTGGTGTAAAACCCAAATTTAGGGAGAGATGTCAAAGATTAAAAGAAAGTAATGGTAGGATCCCATGTTCCAAAATTCTACAAGGGAAGTCAATCAAAGAGGAATAGAATGCTCTCAAGAATAAAATTCTGATGACACAAACACAAATTATTCTGGTGAGACAGAAAGGAGAGAGCTGTAAAAGGGACTCACTACTCAGAGAAGCTCATAAGCACCTTACCTCTTGTCACTAAGTCTGCTCACACTAAGCATCTGTTAGCTTCTCCCAAAACAGTCTTTCTTCATGCAGAGATGGAAGAGGCTTAGAACTATGCCACTGAAATGTACAAATCCAACAGCCATCATAATTGGGATTATTCTTTGGAGATCAGCACTAATACTCCAAATCACTTAACTTCTCTAGAGAGTTACATAGATTGGGGTATATTTAGTTCTGCCTGGTCCTAAATTCCTCTATGTACTTACAATTCAAGACACATTTCATGACACAGAATTATCTCTGAAAGTCTATACTTAGGGGTCCCTTTGCCCTCCCCCTTACTCCTTCACATTCATAAGACTATAGATTTGGAAGATTTCTTAGAGGCCATCTAATCTAACCCTCAAATTTTATAGATTAGGAAACAAATCCAAAACAGTATTTATATAATTAGTAATGGGATTTGAACTACTCCTCCTAACTTCAGGTCTAGCACTCTATCCCCTACACCAAACTGTTCCTACTCTTCAGCCACTATGTGCATACTTTGTGACCAGTCTCTCTTATCTTGTACTCTCCCCCTCTCCACCATTCATGCACTCAACCACTTCACACTGTTATAAATTCACCCAGGGATCTCATGCTACCATGTCAACATGCCATCAACAGCATCAAGAGAATGTCTTGATGCTCTTTCATAGCCCAAGGATAATTAATGACTGGTGACAGCTGCAAGAATGCTGAGCTTTCCTAGCATATTGTCTGCCTATCCGCAGGGTTCTTAATTTTAACCTTAGCCTTAACCTTAACCAGTCATCATCCAAAGAGACCAAATACGTCAATGAATATACCCAATAAGCATAGGGAACTCACTTCAGAGGTATGATTGAGACTTCGTGAGATATGATTTACTGAGTTTTAATTTGTTTAGGACATACAGCTGATAGAAGCAAGGCAAGGTCATTGAGAACAAATACAAACGAGTAGCAAGAATATTAAGAAGTAGAAAGAGCTTAGAGTGGCAGGGAATTCTATGGACAAAAAAGAGACCTTAAAAAAAGCTACATTGGGGATAAGAGGAAGATTAAGGCAGAGTTCACTGCTCAGAGTGGTAGAACAATGGTAATGGAGAGAAGGCAAAACTACTCAACTGTTACTGTTAGGCTTTTTTTTTCTTTACCAGTTAGAACAACCTTTGGAAAAGAAAGACTTGAGTTCAAATCTGAATGACCATGGGGAAGTCGCATAATTTGTTTGCCTCAGTTTCCTCAACTGTAAAATCAGATAATAGTAGTACTTACCACCAAGGGTTATTACGAGGGTCAAGTGAGATCACATTTGCTTCACACAGTACCTGGTATATAGTTGGCACAGGCACCATATAAATACTTATTCCCTTCCACTTTGCTTTCATATACAAATATACATATGTATACATATGTGTATATGTGCATGTGTAAGTGTGTCTATACACCTTTAGAGAGATAGATAACTTTTTTGACTTCAGAATCAGAATCTAAAAAGATTCTACATCAGTGGGCTGAATCTAATATAATGAAATGTATAGTGAAAAGGTGAAAAGTCCTATGTTCATAGATCTAGAGCTGGAAAAGACCTTAAAGGTCCTTTCCATCTTGTAGTCCAACCTTCTCATTCTGGGTGAATACCAACTCTGCTCCCCCTTAAGGCTGTAAATAGATCAATCATTTTTAAGTGCTTACTACCTGCTGAGCACCATGCTAAGCACTAGAAATACAAATACAAGTAAGGAAGATAATGTCTGCCCTCAAGAAGCTTACGTTCTAAGAAGGGAAGGTGACAAGTAAAAGGGAGATAAATTAAGGTTCAGACATGGATGAAAAGATGGGGATAATGACCAGAAGGCAGGTGATGGTGGTGTGGACATGGCAGGGAAGTATGTGGCATAGTTCTTGGATAATCCATGAACTAGGCAGCTAGGAGTGGAGAACCTGGGACCTCAAGGCTACATGTGGCCTTCTAGGTCTTTGGGTACAGCCTTTTGACTGAGTCCAAGTTTTATAGAACAAATTCTTTTATTAAGGGGATTTGTTCAAAGAAGTTTGGATTCAGTGAAAGGGTCTCACTTGAGGACCTAGAGGGCCACATGTGGCCTCAAGGCCTCTGATTCCCCACCCCGACTGCTAGCTTCTGTCACCCAACATTTCTTATCAACCTTTGTTCCAGAGTTAGGAGCTGTTGTGAATAGACAGAAAGACAGATATGCACATACTAACAAGGCTAAACTTGGTACTGGGTTTTATATACAATTATATACAGTTCGCCATGAGTTTAGATTGCTATTATTGATTTGATGTTTTTGTTTTGATTAATAACAATAAATTATAATAATATCAATGTATTATATTAATAATATTATATATTATAATTGTTTATTATTCCCTCAAATCCCAGCCCCCACACTGGTCACTTGTATGGCCTTGGATATTCATTGCATTTCTCTTGATCTTAGTTCCTCATCTCAGTTTTCTCTCATCAAAAAGAATGAGACTGACTAGATGACCCCTTGGGTCCCTTCCAGTGCAAGAGTTATGATCTTCAGGTTTGGAAAATGACTGACCTGGAGACTGAGGGTAAGGTAAAGAAACTGTTAACTCTAATCTTGGAGTCATAGGGAAAAAATTTTGGTGTCTTTTGTCTTTAATGTCTTCATAAGTAAAAGGTGAATTCCTATAACAACAACAGAAAAACGCAAAAGGCTTAGTATGTCTTCACACCTGCACACTACTCTAAAGCACAGTAAAAGGAATTCCTATTTACATAGCCCTTTATTCATTTATATGTTTTAAAATGTTTTGCACCTATCATTTCACCTGGTCTTCATAATAGCTTTTTGAGACAGATGGTATTATTAATCTCCTTTTTACAGATGAGACAACTGAGTCTCAAAGAGAAATTTGACTTAGCCAAGGTCACACAGCTAGTATATGGTCACAAGATCATAGATATAGGGATGGAAAATACACTCAGATATTATTGTCCAACCCCCTTGTTTTACAGGTGAGAAAAGTGAGGTCGAGGGAGGTTAAGTAACTTGCCCAAAGCAACACAGAGCAGTGGCAGAGGTAGGATTTGAATACAGGTTCTCCAGTTATAGAGTTCTTGCCAGTGCACCATGGTCCTAGGACTGAAGTCCAGCTCTTTAAACTTCAAATCCAGTATTCTAATAGACGTGCACTTTTGAATATCATGCAAAATAAAATATTACTGCTGTATTCGGATGTTCACACATATAAAGACTTCCTCTGAATGGTCAATGGGCTAAAGAAATACATGGTTCACACGTGGGCATCTAAACAAGAACCACCTTTGTATGCTAAATGACAAGAATGGTTTAGGAATATAAATATAAAACTGCCTTCAATCTAATTAGCCCCCAGTCACCCGCACTAGTGATAGATCCACAATAGTGATCATATTTTCTTTCCTCAGGAGAGAAAATCAAATCCTATTACAAAGTACTGAATTTAATTACAATAAATTCTGAATGAGGTTTAGTTTAATAAGATGTCCAAGTTATTCTATCATATTGAAATGTTATAATCAAAATATTTGTAAGGCCCAGCCATTGGATCAGTAAAAATTCATTAGATCTTCCCACCCATAAAGTGCTACTCTGCCTCCTGTAACCCAGGGGGGAAACTCTGGCAGGTCCTCCCTCTCAAGCTAGAAAAGCTTCAAGGATATACTGTGCAACAGACTGTCATCCCAGCCTCAACCTGGCTAAATGTGTATGATAATGGGAGGTGAGAGTGAAGGACAAAAGGTTAAGAGCACTTCTTCCTACTATGCCTGGATCTGGAGAACAGGTTTGAGAGTCACAGAACCTAAGCTCTATCACTTATAGATCCGTGCTAGCACGACTCTGGACAAATCACCGCACCTATCTCTTCCTCAGTTAATTCATCTGCAAAATAAGAATCTTGGCAACTGGTCCCATCACTTCCTGGCAAAAAGAGGGAGAAGAAATAGAATGAGTATCGGATTTCATACTCTTGGGCTCAAAGATCACTGCAGATGGCAGCTGCAGCCATGAAATTAAAAGATGCTTGCTCCCTGGAAGGAAAGCTGCAAATCTGGACAACATACTAAAAAGCAGAGACATCACCGTGCCAGAAAAGGCCTGTATAGTCAAAACTATGGTTTTTTCCAATAGCAACATATGGCTCTGAGAACTGGACCATAAGAAAAGTTGAGTGCTACCTAAATGACATTTTCAAATTGTGGTGCTGGAGACAACTTGAGAGTTCCTTGGACAGCAAGGAGATCAAATCAGTCAACACTTCGAGAAATTAATGCCAACAATTCACTGGAAGGTCAAATACTGAATCTGAAGCTTAAATACTTTGGCCACATAATGAGAAGACAGGACTCATTGGAAAAGACTCTGGTGTTGGGAAAGAATGAAGGCAAAAGGAGAAGGGGACAACAGAGGATGAGACGGATAGATAATGTCATGGAAGCAACTAACATGAACTTGGACAGAGTTCAAGAGACACTGGAGGATAGTAGAGCCTGGTGTGCTGTGCATGGGGTCACCTAGACTTGGACACAACTGAATGACTCAATAGCCACAAAAATAAGGACAAAGGACTGGGCGGCCTCTGAGGTTCCTTCCAGCTTTAAGTTTATGATTCTATAATCTTTGACTAAGTCACTTTACCTCTCTGGCTCTCTGTAAAATGTGCGGTCGGACTAGGTGGCCCCTGGGGCCCCACCCCAACTCTAAATCTGTGATTCTACAGTAACTAACTTGTTGGCCCAAGCACCTCATTAAATCATGTACCAAGGCACAGAATGGTGACTGTAAAGGCAGGGGGAGTCCTCACACCAGTGAAATCACGGATCTTCTCAAGTATTCCATATGGAGAGTTATTTGCTGCCACGGTACATAATCTATACCTATATAACTTTGCCCATCCTTCTCCTCTCCAGCCCCCCCCCCAAAAAAAAGGAAAAGAAGAAAGCCACAGGATTTTGCCTCCCATATGCTTCAAAGGAGGGGGGAAAGTCCTTTCTATGAACTGCTTCAAAGCCAGATGTCCGTCAGTATATAAACACTTGGTAAGCAGAAAGAAAAAATTGCTACTAAACATAAGCAGGGACACCTCTGACACCTTATGTGTTTCCATGGTCTGGGTTAAATGCACAGCTGAACTCCCAAATCAAGTAGTCCTTCAGACATATTTATGCAGAAGAGCATTTCAAATACATTATTTTTAAAATGCAAAAAGATCTTAAAACATTTTTCCTGTAGCAAGATCCATATAGCTTTACAGGCAACTAATTTATTTTATAAGGGTTAGAATAAGGTAAGAACTGCGAATGCAGTGGCACCATACAAAGACAAGCAGGCCATTTATTTTTTTTCCAATTTTATTTTATTAAATTTGTTTATCTACTTTTAGTTTACAACATTCAGTTCCACAATCCCTTGAGTTCCAAATTCCACCCACCCACCATGGTGACATGCAATCAAATATAGGTTCTACAACTATCTTCGCATTAGGCATTAGTCAAGTGTAAAGAAGAATTATAACCAATGAGGTAAAAAAAACAAGAAAGAAGGAATGAAACAAAACTAAACACAAAAGAGAGAGCAAGTAGTTTGTTTCAATCTGCATTCAAACTCTGTAGTTCTTTTCTCCAGATGTGGATATCCCTTTCCATCATGAGTCTTTTGGAGTTGTCTTATAACCTTGCATTGCTGAGATGAGCCCAGTCTATCAAAGTTAGTCGTCACACATATGATGTGCCTGTGATTGTGTATAATGTTCTCCTGGTTCTGTTCTCCTCACTCAGCATCAGTTTATATAAATCTCTCCAGGTTATGCACCTCATTTCTTATAGCACAAGAGTATTGCTTTACATTCATATACCACAATTTGTTTAGCCATTCCCCAATTGATGGGCATCCCCTTGATCTCCAATTCTTAGCCACCACTAAAAGAGCTGCTATAAATATTTTTGTGCAAATGGATCTTCCTCCCACTTGTATGATTTCTTTAGGATATAGCCCTAGAAGTGGTATTGCTGGGTCAAAGGATATGCACTTTTTATAGCCCTTTGGGCATAGTTCCAAATTGCTCTCCGGAATGGTTGGATCAGTTCACAACTCCACCAACAATGCATTAGTTTTCCAATTTTTCCACATCCTCTCCAGCATTTATCATTTTCCTGTTGTGTCATCTTAGTCAATCTGACCAGTGAGGTGTGGTACCTCAGAGCTGTTTTGATTTGCATTTCTCTAATCAATAGTGATTTATAGCATTTTTTTGTATGTTTATAGACATCTTTAATTTCTTCCTCTGAAAACTAGCAGGCCATTTAACATGCTGCTTTAGCTATACATTCAAGGCTAATGTCAAAGAAATGATGGAAGTGGGGCAGAAAGATGTAATAATTGACAGAAAACTCTCTGGGAGTCAGGAAGTCCTCTAAGTGACCCTGGTCAAGTCATTTAAAGTCATTTAAAGTCTCTGGGCTTCAGTTCCTTTATACGAAAAATGTAGGGGTTGGACTCAGTGATCTCAAACTATGATCCTACCACTTTTCAATTAAAGACCAAGGCAGGAAGAAAGGTAGGAAATCAAAGGAGAAAAAAAGAGAACCTTTCATCTGTAAACTTTGGGTAAGGCAAAAGTTAGGTCTATCCCTTCTGAGATATAAGGAGAATTTTTTGCCTGACTTTTATCAATCAGTGTCTGTCAGGACTAATGATTTTTTAAATTTTAATATCAGGGAGACTGCCATACAATCTATGGCATACAAGTGAGACCACTAATGAACTTAGTGACCTGAGAAGAAGCTTATCACTAATAAAAGTGGGGCCATTGTCACTGGAACATCTAGGGACAACTCCATTGCCTTAATTACTTGGTAAAGAAAGTGGAGTAATATCTCTGCTACCTAACATTCTGCGAAGTGGAATTTATATTTAACTGGAATTTTTTTTGGAGGGGTATCTACAATATGGTAAAATGAATCTATAGTAATTGTATCTTAAAAATGTACAGAATGGGGAGGTTTTCCTAGAAAATGATACTTTCTGAAGTTCAAGATAAAATCCTACTCTACCTTTTACCCTCAATTCTAGAGCAGGAAACTGAATTTTCTGCAGATAAAAGTAAACAACAAAGAGGAATATTAATCCTGCCTGGATTTTGTGTCCCCAGGGGAGGGTTTTAATATTATATAAAATAGGTTTGGGCAAGATGGATGTAGAAGCAGTGGGACAAAGTGAATATAGGGCCAGCCTCAGAATCAGGAAAAATTGAGTTCAAAAGTCCTGCCTTTGATACATATTAGCTTTATAACCATGGACAAAATCATTTAATATCTCAGTGCTCCCCAGACAACTCTCAAAGGCAAGTTACAAATGAGTTGGCTTATCTGCATCCATGTTTGGAATTCTCCTACCAAGAGTAACCTGCTCTGATGAAAACACAAGTTCAGCCCCACTCAAAAACAAAAACAGAATCCAAAATTGTTTTCCCCCCTAAAACATCTGGCTCACTAAGCATAGAGTTACTGCCCCCCCACCCCCACCCCATCAAAAGCTTTTCCACAGGCATGGGATTCCAAAGATAAAGGGCTTATTTACATAAAATAATGCTCTTCTAAGCAACCTCTGGATAAAAGAAAAGGTTAAATTCTACAGTGAAGCTTCAGTATTGAGAGTATTTTATCATATGCTAATTCCTTGAAAGTTTGTAATCCATGTATATAGCATTATCTCTAGACTATTCTCTACATGAAATACAAGAGATTTACTATCCTAATACTTAAGATTTTGAAGTCATTGGCTCACAGCAGTTGAGCAGAATTCATTTGGGGTAATTATGTCATAGCTTTGTTGCATAGCACAACCATCCACAAAACTATGAAAAAAAAGTCCGGTTATCACAGTCTTCCTGGGAGATGATATATCAATAACCTGAAAAAAAAAAAAGTGTTGCTAGTTGAAGCACAGGAGAGCACCCTTAAGAAAAATGTTTGAGCCAAAGTATTTCTGAAAATGCCAAGGACACTGA
>CM053588.1:206202029-206204529 GCA_028646515.1 Pseudochirops corinnae | reverse complement strand
GAGAGAAGTTTCAGTAGAATGATAATGTCGAATTATAAAGATTTAAGGGGAGGGTGAGATGAAAGTGGAGGCATCTGTTATAGACAACCTGTTTTGAGGAGTTTAGCCACAAGGTCAGATGAGATATTGGACAATAGTGAAAGGCTCACGTGAAGGTTTTCCCCTCAAACGGAGAAGACATAGGCATGTTTGCAGGTAGTAGGGAAAGTGCTAATAAACACAAAATGATTGAAAATAAATGATAGAGTGGGGATGAGAGAGGGGCTAATCTGTTGGAGGAGATGGGAAGGAATGGGATCATTTGAACAAGTAAAGGGGTTAGCTTTAATAAGAAGTAAGGCCATTTCATCATGTGAGACAAGGGTGAAGGAAGAGATAGAGGCAGAAGGCATTTGAGAGTTAGATGAGGAAGGGGGTTCACAGTGAATGGCCTAAGTTTTTTTTTCTGTAAAATATGGGGCAAGGTTCTCAGCTGAGAGAGTAGGGGTAGAAGGAGCCATGGGAGATTTGATGGTTTAGAAAATGAATGATTTAGAAAAGCCACTGTTTGAGATAAGAGAGGTTTAGTAGGATTCCCTAGCAGCAATGAGGGCCCAGTTGAGGTTGAATAACATAAATTTGTCGTAGACCCAGTCAGACCAGTTGCATAATTTTCTCCATCTTAATTCAACAGAATGTGTGTAGGACCAAAGGCAGTGAACGCTGGGTGGGAGTGATCCAAGGCTGAGACTTGGCTCTCTCCCTCCCTCCCTCTCTCCCTTTGTCTTTCCCTTCCTCCCTCCCTTTCCTTTTCTCATCTTTCACTTCTTTATTCTATTTCTTTGACCCTTTTTATGTCCCTCTTCCCCCTTTTCTCTACTTTGGGCCTGTTGGTAAGCATGATCTCAGACTACAGAGCTTGCTGATTTATGGACTATGCCATATAGACCCTCTTTCTCCCTCCTTCCCCTGTAAAAGGAGGAAGGAGTAATTCCTGTCCTATATTATCTTGTATCTGGGAACAGAACTAGACCTTCTCAGAGAGCACATATCTTGTGTCCTTGGGTGGCATAATACTGCTTGAGGATGCGGCATGTGTGATCACCTGAACAAATATCCTGTTGATCTCTAATTTTTGCACTTTTTCTGGGAAGTAGAAATGGAAAAAGGAGAGTAAAGAAGGTTGAAACAATGATCTACCACTTCTGGAAAAGATGCCCAATAAGGTAGCATTCTGGGAAGCTTCCTCGCCTGCTTTGGGAAGGGAGTTCATCCCTATTTAGAATTCCTATAGTAAAATGTTTCCAACTCTCATTATTACTCAGCATAATCATGGTATGTATCCCAGCAAGAACATCCCTTTGCCCCTGCCCCCTCATTTGACAAACCAGCTGAGTAAAACAAGGTATCCAAGGTTATGTCCTAAGGCAGTTGCAAAGCAAAATGTGTTTAACAGAAAAACAAAAAAACCCATCAGTACTAAGATATGGGGTGGCAACCTGGTATGGGCTGTGGAAAACCTGAATTCAGTTACTACCTCTGACACCCACTGGTTGTGTCACCTGAACAGCATCCCCAAGTAGATCTCAAATCCTAATTTCTAAGTACATTTTTATTCAGATGGGTGAACAAAGTTTCCATGCTGGGGGGAATTTTCAATACTAATGAAATCACAGGTTTAGACAATGAAATAATAAAGACGACAATGAAATAATAAGACCGTAAAGGGGCTTTCTATATTAGGGACCAGTAGATTTGGGGACAGAGACAGTAGGAATGAATGGATGGAGGAGGCATAGGTGCAGTGACAGTGAATACTTTACCTAATAAAATAAATCAAAAGTGACTAGAATCATGGAATATTAGATTTGGAAGGGATCTTAGAAGTCACCTAAGCTAACTTCTTCATTTTATAAATGAGGTAATCAAGGTCAAGAGATGTGAAGCAAGTTCCCTTCCCAAATAAGTCCGTGGTAGGGTTGGGTAGTTTGTTCAGACCTCTGGCCTCTCAATCCAGTCACTACATCCCAATTATGTCACCATCTTTGTGTGGCATGATACTGCTTGGGGATGTGGTGTGTGATCACCTGAACAAACATCCCCTGCTAGATTCACAAAGAGGGCATTTAACAATTGCCTGCCTGTGGATGTAATAGGCTCTACCTCTCTCTTGAAATCCAGCCCTATGCTGTGCCTTCCACACGGTGTCCATGGAAACATTCCCACCCACCAGGCAGCATCTATACACACATGTATAACAACATCCCTTTGCAACTGATAAATGAGATTACAAAGAAGTTAACCTATTAACCCAAGATCACATAAATTGGAGAAAAAGGCAAGAAAACAAAACAAAACGACACATCAAGACATCTGAAGATGAAGTGGGAAAAGGTCCCATATGTACAAAAATATTTATTGCAGCTCTCTTTGTGGTTGCAAAAAACTGGAAATATAGGGGATGCCCATCAATTGGGGAATGGCTGAACAAGCTATGGTATATGAATGTAATGGAATACTA
>CM053588.1:206097077-206201529 GCA_028646515.1 Pseudochirops corinnae | reverse complement strand
GGTCCTCCCGGCTGCCGTAGCTCTCAGGAAGAGGCTGGGAATTCTTCCTATTTACTTCCGGCTGACTGGATAGTGAAGACTCCAGAACCGAGGCCCAAGACCGCGATCCAGATCCAGGCCGCTCAACACGAGAGCTCTTGGCCCGAGAACAATTGCTCAGTCCCCCTGCCATCTGCAGGCCGTGGGCAGGAAGCTACAACGCGGAGGCGGGTGCAAAACCTCTGCCTTTTGCTTTTCCGCTTTGGAGGCCTTTCGGCCTGACTGCTTATCTCCCCCTTTCGCAATCCCCACTCGCAGCTGGTGCTAATCCGCTCACCTGAGAGGCTCCTTTGCTGCTCCCATCCAGCCGCCCCCGGGGCACAGCCGTGGCTTCAGGCCAGGCTGGTTTCGGTTCACAGTGCTGATATGGTTCCTCGTAGCCGAGCTGACTTTAGTGGGAAGTATCTTTGTGTGCGTTTTGGAGTTCTAGGATTGGTTTAGAATCCTATTTTATGGGTATTTTGGGGTGGCTATGTGAGAGCTGCGATATGTTGCTGCTGCTACGCTGCCATATTGGCTCTGCCCCCCTTCCTTAGATTTCTAATATATATTCTTTGAAAGATGAAAAAGTCTATACCTAGGCAGCAAGAATCTTAGCTCTCAGGATTGGCCTGCTATCTCCCAATCAAGAGTCCAGCTCTGGGTATCAACATCTTGATTTCTCTTACCAACTAGATTCAACTCTATATCAGTACCCCTTACCATTGAACCTGTTCTGAGTTTCTGCTGAAAGATACCATCTCACGTTGGTGGGGAAGAGGAGAGAAATCTTTACCTCCACTTGTTGCATTCTCCAAGAGGTACATGAGAAAAGATGAAATTCTTTCCCTACAGCTGAATGATTTCGCTCTCCATACGAATGTGTTGGTTCCTCTGTTTAAGATGGGGGAGAACTTGCCCACTCCCATGGGCAAGTGCATAGTCTCTGTTGGATCTTTTCATATACAATAGAGCATTCAAGATCTTGTGCCCTTACAAGATACAAATGGGAGACTTGCTTCCTTTCAGCAAGAGGATTGGGGGTATTCAATAGATCACCACCCCATATACACTACATATATTTATATCCTCATTTCTGGCATCTAATGGGCTTTTGATAAATATGTGTTGAATGGAATAGAATTGAAGAATGTCTAATGGCAAATACAGAGATAAATGAAATAAAATAGCTGAAGAAATGCTGTGAATCCACACAGGCTAAAAATAGTATTGCCAGAGAACATCACCTGCATTCTAAAAAGGATGCACATAAGGGATCTTTAAGGCTTCTAGAATCTAAGAAGCAGTCACAAACACTTTCCCCAGTCAAGCAGAGTCAAACAGATGGCCCTTCTCTGCTGAACAAGATTGTGATGAACAGGTCCAGCTGTTTGGTTTCCTTTGATTGCTGACATTTGAGGACCAGTAGGGTGCTAGCTAGGACTCTAATAGGGAAGGAGATTGACTCTGTTTGTTTTGATTTATCAGAGCAATCAGAATCATCAAAGGAGGCATAAGGAGAAAAGGACTGGAGGATCAGCCACGTGGAGAAAATAAGTACTAAATGGACAATCTGTGTGTTCCATAGGTATCCACAAAAATATCAGAGACATAGAAGAGTCCACACTCTTGAGGATCTATGGAAGGATATGAACAAGAATAAGGAGTTAAGATTGGTTGGCCATCGCACAATTGGAAGAGCTTACCTTGATGATATCTCAGATTCATCAAAGTATTGAAGATTAATATCTTACTCATCACCAGGCTTTTGTTGGTGTCTAATCAGGGTATTAGTTAATAAACAAAATGGATAATGAAAGATATCATCATTTTCTATAAAACAGATCTTTAAATTTTTCTTGGTAAAATACGACTTAGGACTATAACATACAACTTGATATAATATGCCAGTTTATTACTGTTAGATAGAGGTGACTAGATGGAAGATCTGAGTTCATATCCAACCTCAGACACTCACTATCTGTGTGACCCTGGGCAAATCATTTAAATTCTGTATCTTTGCCAAGAAAACCCCCATATGGAGTCATAAAAAGTCAGACATGACTGAACGACAATTGTCAGATTGAACTATAACACATATCAAATCATGCTTTTCTCTTCATCAGAAAAAAAATAGCATGCCATAAAAGCATGATCAAATACAATTAATTGGTGGTCAAATGTTTAAGGTGTTGGATTTAAGATCTGATGGGTGGGTGGGAGTGAGCCAAGATGATAGAGCAGCAGGAGGAAGTAAAATGAGCTTCTCCTTCCCTCCCTGAGCTCTTCCAAAAAGATCTAGAAAACATATCAGAATCTTAATCAGGAAATCCAAGAAAAAAATCACAGTGAGTCATTTTTCCAACCCAAGTTAGCATAGATAAATAGACAAAGAGGTCTATGGACATTGGGATTGGGGTTTGGCCAAGAGCACGCTATGTAGAGCATTCCAACATAGGAAGAAGTTTTGTATCAGGGCAACAAGTCCCAGATCCACCTATACCAAACTTGTGTAGGATTCAGGAACATGTACCAACTAGTAAATCTGTCACTCATTACTCAGCTCTGGGTCACAGATCCAGAACAGGCCGACAAAGGGACTTGCATGTAAGAGAGACATTCCAAGGTGAAGGCTGGTCATGGGTAGAAAGCTATGTACCTAGGAAAGAGCAAGCTTAGAAGCAAGCAGCAATTGTGTGGCTCAGATCCCAGAAGCAGAACAAGGTCTCAATTCCAGCTTCCAGGCCAATCTGAAGTATGCAGAGGAATAACAAGGATAGGAATCCCAGACCAAAAGGAAGCCATCATACAGTTCTATCACTCTGAAATAGCATGATAGTGCTGAGTCCAGCAGCAGTCTACTAGGACTCCAAGTGGGGTTAAGACCACAGATGTTGCTCAGACCCAAACATGGGTCATGTACTTGCAAAGTTTAGACAAGACTTTGCACTGAATCAAACCACATTGTGTTCACTGAAAGCTTGCAGATCCCCAGCCCAAGCTCTAACTAACATTCTAGAATTATAAAACACTAAAAAGAGTGGCAGCAAGACCAACTGAGATATCCTCTTGAGAAGTACACAGAACATGGTATTCACATAAAGTCCAAAGTCGGGAAGTAAATTGGAACAATGAGCAAACAGAAAAAGAAACCCATCATAAAACATTATTATGGTGACAGGGACACTCAAGACACAGATCCAGAAGAGGATGATTCTAAAATACCTACAAGCAAAACTTCAAATTAAAATAAAATTTAAACTGTAATTCTTGGAAGAAATGAAGCAGGATATTGTTTTTAAAAGTTTAAAATGTTTTCATAAATAAAATGAGTTGCTAGAAGAAACAGAATTTTAAAAAGAAATGAGAACTAAAAACAAACAAAAAAGTAAAAATGGCTCAGTCCAGAAGACTGAAGATGAAATATGGCACCCACCTCCTCCCAGAGCAGTGATGGACTTAAAATGTAGAATGAGACATGTATTTTTTTAAATGCCCAATGTATAGACTTGTTTTGCTGGAATATACATACATATATATATGTATGTATGTATGTGTATATATATATAACATATATATATATTTTTTAAAGATTTTATTTTCCTTTTTTGTTGTTCAATGGATGAAGAGAGTAGCAATGGGAAGAAGAGATAATAAATGCTTATAAAAAATAAGCTTTTTTTTTTTTCCAAAAATGAAATTAGAGCTATGAAAGAAAGAATTGGAAAGGGGTACAAAGAAAGAATTGACACAAGAGGTACAAAACCCTTTCTGAACAACTGACTCCCTAAATACTAGAATGGACCACATAGAGGACAATGATTCCATAAAAAAGTCAAAAGAGTAAAAAAAAAAAAACTGATAAAAGAAAGAAAATGTAAGGTATCTCATAGCAAAGACAACTGACCTTGAAAACAGACTAAGGAGAAAAATGTGAGAATCATTAGATTACTTGAAACCTATGCTCCCCCCCCCCCAAAAGAACCTAGACATCATATTTAAAGAAACCATAAAAGAAAACAGCTCAGATCTCTTAGAACCAGATGGCAAAGCTGAAATAGAAAAAAAAAATCTGCTGTCATTTCCTGAAAGAAACCCCAAAATGAAAACTCTCAAGAACATGAGTCAAAACTCAGAGTTTCCATGTCAAAGAAGAAAATACTGAAAGCAGACAAACAGAATTCAAGTATCAAGGAACCACAGCCAGAAGCACATAACTTTGCAGCCACCACTTTAAAGGAACGAAGAGCTTAGAAAATCCTATTGGAGAAGCAAAAGATTTAAGGTTGCAATCAAGAATAACTTACCCAGCAAACTGAATAAAATCCTATGGGGGGAATATACCTTTAATGAACTAGAGGACTTTCTTTTTTTTTTTTTTAACTTTTATTTATTTTGTTTTTAATTTATGGAATAAAACCAGCATTTCCATAATATAGTAAAAAAAATTTTTTAAGGCAATTAATTGCATATGAAACTGCAAATCTATTATGTGCAACTTGCTATTCCTTTTTAATATATACACATATATAAAATATGTGTGTACATATACATGTAAAATATATGTGTACATCTACATATATTTTTATATATATATATATATATATAAAGTGATATTAATTTCTTTATTTTTCCCCTCTTTTCCCTACCTTAGAGATGGCTACCATTAGAAACAAATGTGTGTGTGAGTATATGTAAAGTCATTCTATACATACTTCTATTAATCAGTTCTTTTTCTGGATGCAAATAGGTCTTCCTTCATATGTCCTTTGTAGTTAATTTGGGTTGACTAAACTAGAGGACTTTCAAACATTCCTGATGAAAAGGCCAGAGTTTCAGAGAAACTATGAAATGCAAACAAAGGTGTCAAGAGAAACATAAAAAGGTAAACCTGAGCAAACAGTCACATGGGACTGAAAAAGGATAAACTATATACATTCTAAAATTCTTTTATTTTTGTTTTTTGGAGGGCAATTGGGGTTAAGTGACTTGTCCAAAGTCACATGGCTAGCAAGTATGTCAGGTGTCTGAGGCCAGATTTGAACTAGGGTCCTCCTGACTACAGGGCCAGTGCTCTAATCACTGCGCCACCTAGCTGCCCCCAATCTAATATTCTAATATAATACATTCTAATGTATACATTCTAATACATGTCCTCTCTGAACCCTCTCATCACCAGAGATCATAAAGGGAGTCTAATTAGACAAAGGACTTTGGAGTAATTCCATTAAATCTTGATATAAAAAAAGAATGGAAAGGGAGATAAAAAGGAATATGGTGGGGGGGGGGGAAGAGAAAGATTAGGGAAAATTATCTCATATAATCAGAGCGCCCAAGTGGAAGTCTATATAAACAAGGAAGAAGGGGTGGAGGGAATGGTTAACAGTTGTACCTCATTCTCTTATGAAATGATCAAAGGACAGAAGAATAGCCACATACAGTTGGGTACAAAAATGCATTTCCCTAAAAAGGGAAACATGAGGAAAAAGGAGGAAGATAGAAAGGAGAACCAGAAAGAAGGTAGATTATGGGAAGGATTAGTCCTCAGCAAAACAAACTAAATTCTCAGTTACAAAAGTATTTATAGTAGCTCTTTTTTGCAGTAACAAAGAATTTAATCAATTGAGGGAATGGATGAACAAATTATGGTATATGTGTATATATATATATACACACACACACACACACATACATACACACATATATACACATATATATACACATACATATAAAACAGAAGACTTTCAAACATTCCTAATGACAAAATATACATAACATACATATCTGTATTTACATATCATATATATGTATGGATGGATTTATACACATTCATGTGTATGTATTTACACAAATAGAATACTATCATGTTATAAGAAAAGATCAACCATGATTCCAGAGGACTCAAGGTGAAACACACTACTCACCTCCTAACAGAAAAGTAAAGGACTCAGTGTACAGAATGAGGTGTTTTTGAGGGACATAGTCAATGCAGAAATCTGTTTTGCTTGACTATACATTTTTGCAAACAAAGAGGTTGCTTTTCTTTCTCATTTTAGGTGAGTGGGGTGTGGGAGAGAAAGAAGGAAGATTTTTGCTGAATGAAAAAAAATAATAATTTAAAAAAGAAGCCTCTCCTTAGCTCCATTTCTAGAATTTATGTAATAATTTGCTTTATAAAAAGAGAAAAATCAATAAATCTTTAATAAAAAAAAGATACACTAGACATTAATTTGGGTTTGAAACCCTTTACTAATAATGAAGATTACTGGTGGCCCAGTGGATCTGGGGTCAGGAAGACCTAAGTTCAAATTCCATCTCAGACACAAATTCCACCTCAGACACTTACTGTCAGTGTGACCCTAGGCAAATCACTTTCACTCTGTCTGCCTCAGTTTCCTAAACTGTAAAATGGAGATAACAATAGCACCTACCTCCAAGGGTTGTTATGAGCATCAAATGTTAAAATATTTGTAAAAAAAAAAAACCCAACCAAACAACTGATCAACTTAATGCCTGGCACATAGTAGGTACTACATAAATGCTTATTCTCTTCCCTCTCCCCCTTCCCTTTAAAGAGGAAACTTGGAGTTGGAAAAAGTTATGGCCTTGGAGTCAGAGGATCTGGGTTTCAATCCTGCTCTGTTATTTACTGACTGTATAGCCAAGGACAGGGGTATATGGGTGTTCAGGGAAAGCTAGTACTTCTTGTGTAAGGGCTGTTTTTCACCTTTGGTGTCCATCCACCTGCCACACGACTCTCATTGATGACTCCAAGAAGGTGTAGCAAATGCAGTGGTCACACCCTGGTTAACCATTTTGCAGACAGGCTAAACCAGCCTGAAGGTACACAAGGGACCTCAAACACATTGTTGATTTAGGAGTGTGACTACCCCAAGCATGACAAGATTTTCCCCAGAGAAAATGGCAGATAAGAACAATTTGTACCAGTGTCCATGAAGGTGACTGAAGCAGACCCAGTGGAATGCTTTGAGCCTGGTTAGACATCAAAGACACCATCACCCACTGCATCCTGACCCACCACCAGGCGTCTTGACTCTTGTTTTCCCAGTGAAGTCTGAGGACTCTGGAAGAGAAAGTGAGGCTTTGTACAACTCTGCCTCACTTAACCCCAATTTATGTGTGAGTCAAAAGACATCATCTATACCATTTTACCAATTTTGCCTCCTCAAAGCCCTGTGGTGAAGGGCAAGTTCAAAGCAGCAGGTGGGAATACACTGGGAGCTGTAGTTACAACCCTGCACACAGGCAACCTGGGCCACAGGGTCATCTTCTTATTGGACTGATGCAGCAGTGGGATTCAGTGGCAATGCCCTGACATCTGAGCAATCTTTTTTAAGAGCCAGATTGCTCTCCTCTTGGCACGAGGAGAAGCACCATTAAAGGTGCCCTAACAACTGCCTCCTTCATCTCATCAAATCCTGGCCTCCTTATCACGGCAACTAGGGATCCCACCCTGGGGTTAGAACACAAAAGAAATGCAGAAAAATTTTTATGAGGATGATTCCACTCACCATTGGCATGTGGAAAGTGTGCATGCTCATGGACAACACAAAATCCAGCAGACCTGAAAGATGAACAGCTCTTGTTGAGAGAGAACTCAGCAGCTGCTGCATCCAAACAGCAGCCCTGAATGAAACAAGAATAGCAAATGAAAGCCAGATTACCAAAGTCAGCGCTGGATACATGTTTTTCCTGGAGTGGCTGCAGTGATGGGGAATACTGACTATGAAGCTGGCATAGAGTTTGCAATCAAAACTAATACAGTCAACAAACTTGTATGCCAGGGAAATGCAAATTTAAAAATTCCAAGGTATGACCTCATACCTATCAGATTGGCTAATAGGACAGATATTGGAGGAAACATGGGAAAAATTAGACTTTAATACACTGTTGGTGGACTTGTGAACTGATTCAACCATTCTGTAGAGCAATTTGTAACTATGCCCAAAGGGTTATAAAACCATGCATACCCTTTACCTAGCAATACCACGACTAGATCTGTTTCCCAAAAGAGATAAAAAAATAAAAAGGAAAAGGACCTATATGTATGAAAATATTTATAGCAGCTCTTTTCTGGGGTTAAAGAATTAAAAGTTGAGGGGATGCCCATCAATTGGGGAATGGCTGAACAAGTTGTGGTATGTGATTATGATGAAATACTATTGTACTATATGTAAGAAATAATGAGCAGGATGCTTTCAGAAAAACCTGGAAAGACTTACATGAGCTGATGCAAAGTGAAATGAACAATGTAAAAAGTAACAGCAACATTGTAAGTTGACCAGCCATGAATAAGCTCAGGCCCTTACAACTGCAGCCCGCAGGCCACTTGAAGCACACCAAAGGATTTCCTCTACATTTTCCTCAGCATTTTCTCTGCATTTTTCATGGGCCACCAAAAATCCTTTGACAAGCCACAGGTTGGTAGACCTGACTTAGCTATTCTCAGCAATACAACAATCCAAAACAACTCTGAAGGATTATGATGAAAAATGCTATCCATCCCCAGAAAAAGAACTTTTGGTGTCTGAATACAGATTGAAGCATAATTTTTTTTTTACTTTATTTTTCTTGAGTTTATTTTCCTTGTCTATTTTTACTCACAACATATCTATTATGAATATGTTTTGCATGACTACACATGTATAACTTACATGGAGTTGTTTGCCTTCTCATTGAGGGTGATGATGGGGAGGGAGGAAAGGGAGAGAATTTGGAACTCAAAGGTTTTTTTTTGTAGTTTGTTTTTTAAATTTAGTTACTTATTTACTTTTAGTTTACAACATTCAGTTCCACAAGCTTTTTAGTTCCAAATTTTCTCCCCCTCCATCTCCTGCCCCCTCCCTGCCTATGGCAGCACGCAATTTGATATAGGTTCTACAAATACCTTCACATTAAACATTAGTCAGGTTGTAAAGAAGGATTATAACTAATGGAATGAACAATGAGAAAGAAGAAACAAAACAAAACAAAAAAGAGAGGGAACAAGTTGTTTACTTCAATCTGCATTCAGAGTCCGAAATTCTTTCTTTGGGTGTGAACAGCCTTTTCATCATGAGTCTTTTGGAGTTGTCTTATAGTCTTGCATTGCTGAGAGAAGCCCAGTCTATCAAAGTTAGTCATCACAGATACAATGTGTCTCTAATTTATATACAATGTTCTAGTTCTGCTCCACTCACTCAGCATCAATTTATATAACGTCTCTCCAGGTTATTATGAAGTCTGTCTGCTCCTCATTTCTTATAGCACATTATTCCATTACATTCATATACCACAATTTGTTTAGCCATTCCCTAATTGATGGGCATCACCTTGATTTCCAATTCTTTGCCACCACAAAAAGAGCTGCTATAAGTATTTTTGTGCAAACAGGTCTTCCTCCCACTTGTATGATCTCTTTAGGATACAGCCCTAGAAGTGGTATTGCTGGGTTAAGGGGTATGAACATTTTTATAGCCCTTTGGGCACAGGAAATCAAAGTTTAAAACCAAATGTTAAAAACTGTTTTTACATGTAACTAGGGGAAAATAAAATACTAAATAAAAGCTAAACAACAACAACAAAATCAAGCTTGTATACCTCCTAAAAAGAGTTAATGACAGGCTTGTGACAATGCAATTGCCACTTGCAAGAAAGTGCCATGCCACCATCAGTGGATATGCTTCCACTGTGACAAATCCTAATGAGGTAAAAAAAAAATTTATGAGGACCTGCAGACCCTCATCATCAATGTGCCAAAAGAAGACAAGCTTCTAATTCTGGATGACTTTAATTCTAGAATAGGCACAGACTATCAGACATGGCAGAAAGTTCTTGGGAGGAAAGGAGTTGCAAATGACAATAGCAACCATCACTTATTAGTGAAGACTTGTGCAACTTATGAACTTCTCATCACTAACACTATCTTCCCTTTACCTAAATACAACAGACTTCTTTGATGCACTCTTGCAGCAAATACTGACATTTAATAGACTATGTTATTGTAAAGAAAAAAGACAGATAGGATGTGAGAGTGACAAAGATGATGTGTGGTACAGAGTGCTGGACCAATTATAGGCTTATTCTCTCCAAATTAAACATTCAGTCAACAAAAACAGCCCCCCAAAGCAAGACAACTACCAGAAGAATTAATGTCAATAGATTAGAGCACTTTACCATGCATGAACAGTTTGTCAATGACTTGGAGGGAAAGCTGAGCTAACACAAGATTGGCAATAGTGGAGCAGAAAAGAAGTAGGTAGCTTTCAGAGATTTGGTTTACAGCACTTCGCTTATTCATCTGGGCCAGAACACTCAAAAATATCATGACTGGTTTGATGAAAATGATGGAAAAATTCATAAGCCTACTGAATGAAAAATGAGAACTCCATAGGGTTTACCAGCAGGATAGTTCATCCATCTCTAAGAATGTAGCACTTAACTCCATCAAAAGGGTAAGTGAAGCTTAAAGAGATGCAAGATTCTTGGTTCAGTAAGAAGGCAGAAGAAACTCAGTTTTACACTGATAATAACAATCCACAACATTTTTATGATGCTCTGAAAGCTATTTATGTGCCACAGACCTATCATGCATCTAAACTACCCAACACTGATGAAGCCACATCGATTAGTGATAAGGACATGATCCTGAGAAATGAACTGAACATTTCCATAGTCATCTGAACAGACCATCATCAACCAGTGCAGAAGCCAGTGATCATATACCTTAAGATGAAGTCCATCCCTCTCTAGCTGACTTTGAACTGACAAAGAGATTTTGAATGCCAATATAATCCTCTCCTCTGTTAAAACACCTGATTCTGATTCTATTCCAGTTGATATTTACAAGGCAGGGGGTCTACTGCCCATATAGAAGCTGAATGAAATCTTTCAGGTTATATGGCAAGAGGAGATTATCCTCCCAGGAATTTAAGGATGCTGCCATTGGCCACCTCTATAAAGAAAAAGGAAATAGGTTGTCCTGTGACAATCACCAGGGTGAAAATGGGGGGGGGGGGGTGTTCTCTCTTAGTCATTGCCAGCAAGATTCTTGCCAGAGTCCTTCATAATGGACTGGTCCTTCACCTGGAAAATAGCTATTTACCCAGGAGCCAGTGTAGCTTCAAAAAGGCCTGAATGATCAATATGGTATTTGCCATTGACAATTCCAGGAGAAATGTCAGGAATCAAACACGGGTCTGTTCACGTTGTGTGTTGATCTGACTAAGACCTTTGATACTGTCCGTTGTGAGGACTTATGGAAGATCACGGCAAAATTTGGTTGCCTGGAGAAGTTTTTTAAAATCAGTATTTTATGCTAGGTCTATTATCACATGTTTGCACAGGTTCTGGATAATGGAACATGCTCTCTTTCTTCCTCAGTCACTGATGAAGTGAAGCAGGGCTGTGAGCTTGCTTCCATGGCATTTAGCATGATGCTTTCAGCAGTATTGTTGGACACCTTCAAGAAGTACAAAAATGGCATCAAGGTCGGCTACTGTACTGATGATAAATTATTTATCTTGAAAAGCCTACAAACCAAGACTAAAGTGGAGGGAGAGTTGATGTGTGACTTTTTTTTTGCAGAAAAGTGCTCTATTGCATTTTAGCCTCAGAGGTTCAGTGTAACCTCTAAGGTTGAGATGCAACAGAGTTTGAATCAGTTCTCTGTCACTTTTGCTAATTTTGATCTCACAGTTGACACCAAGAAAACAGAGGTTCTCCAGCAGCCAGCACCATACCATCCATACACAGAACCATCAGTTACAGCAAACGGAAAAATTTTGAATGCTGTGGCTAAGTTCATTTACCTTGACAGTATACTTTCCAGGGATGTACACATAGATGATGAGATGGATGTACATATTTCCAGAATTAGCTCAGTGTTTGGAAAGAAAGTGTGAAAGAGAAGAAATATTAGACTGCCTACCAAAATGAAGTTCTACTTTGTTCTATGCCTGTGAAACCTGGACAATATAATAGCCCCATTCCAGAAAATAGAACTTCTTCAGCTCGAATTGTCTTAGGAAGAGTCTGAAGATCAACTTGTAAGATAAGGCACCAGACACTGAGGTCATTTCTGAAATTGAACTGCCAAGCATCCAGACTCTATCACAGAAAGCACAACTCTGATGGATTGGCTATCTTATTCAAATGTCAGACATATGTTTGCCTAAAAATACTATTTTGCAGAGAACTCACAAAAGGCAAGTGCTCACACAGAGGTCAGAAGAAGTGATACCAGAACACTCTCAAGGTCTCTCCATAGAACTTTGAGATCAATTGTGTAACTCTGGAGACCCTGGCACAGGACTACCCAGCATGACCTGGCCACCTTAAAGAAGGTGCTGTGCTCTATGAGCAGAGCTGCAGCAGCTCAAAAGAAACATGAGATGTACAAATTTAGAGACATCTTCATTGCAGTTGTTCATGTGGATTATTTGTACTTGACCTTTTGTAGAACCTTCTGAGTTCATATTGGTTGGATCAGCCACAGTCTGCCTTGACCCTGACATAATGATGTCCTTTTGGTCCTCTTGGAGCACAAAAGACAACAAAAAACTAATCAGTGATAAGTTATTTACCTTCTATGAACCTTTTGTTATTCATCAATAGAAATAAGTGAATTAAGCTAAATGAATCTCCAAAGTCTCTTCTATTTCTAAAAGTCTTCATTCCCAACTGGCTTTATAATACATTTCAAACTATCTATGATTTTGGTCAAAGCAGTGAGATGTGTGTTGTTGATGATTTTGATGTTGTTGTGAAGCAATGGAATGCATTCTTTTATAATCACAAAATCAAAAACAGTATAAAGCAAACTACCCCTTTTCTGGGGTCTTACTAGGTCTGTGCTATCCCTACAGAAGATGTGATATGAAGACAGTCAGTTAATGTCAATGAACATTTATTAAGTCTTCTTTTGTGCCAGGTACAAGGGGATACAAGGATACAAGGAAAGATGAAGGACAGGCTCCTATAACCAATTTAATTTTTTTCCAAGGTCTATTCTCTTTTGTAGCAAGGAAGGATAAATGACTTCCAAAACTGAGTGAGAAAACTTTAATAGGATCAAAAAGAAAGGACTTTGATACTGAAAAAAAATCAATCACTAGTGATGAAGAAGTACCACGTGCTGCTTTTATAACACAAAACTGTGGAAAGGGATCAGCTAACCCACTTGGCAACAAATTTTTCCAGTCTTATTCAAAGATCTTCTCACTCCTACAACCAATATGCTAACCGACCTTAAATTCTTAAATGGGTTTCATAAAAACTAGCAGGATTAGGCATTTTCTGTCCCCAAAATACAGCCCTAGATTTCTTGGTGTAAATGAGGTAGTAAAATAGGAAGGCAGAAGGATGGAGTGGAAAGAGGACTGAATTTAGTCAGAGGAGCTAGCTTCTAATTCCAACTCTGCTGCTTACTTTTTTTCTACATTCACT
This sequence comes from Pseudochirops corinnae, assembly GCA_028646515.1. Lineage (NCBI taxonomy): Eukaryota > Metazoa > Chordata > Mammalia > Diprotodontia > Pseudocheiridae > Pseudochirops > Pseudochirops corinnae. The sequence goes on along the minus strand of CM053588.1, from coordinate 206,188,065 downwards.
TCTGTAAGATTTGCAGTTCCAATTTTTTTTTCCTGCCCTCCCGTCTCTTCTCCCCAAGATGGCAAGCAATCTGATATAGGTTATACATGTACAATCATATTAAACATATTCTACCATGTTGTGAAAGAAGAATTAGGACAAAAGGGGAAAACCACAAGAAAGAAAAAAAAGAGGTTAAAATGGTATCCTTCAATCTGTATTCAGACTCCAGAATTCTTTCTCTGGTTGTGGACAGTATTTTTCATCATGAGCCTTTTGTAATTATCTTAGGTCATTGTATGACTGAGAAGTTGCTTGTGTGACCATGGATGGGACATGAGCCTCATTTGTGAAGCCTCATTTTTTTCCCCTCTATGGAATAAGAGGATTTAATCAGATGATTTCTAAAGTCTCATCTAGCTCTATATCCTATGATTTCAATACGGAGCAACTCTACAAAAATGCTAGGCCCCATCCCCAAACCAGTATCTTCGGAATCAACCTTACCTTATCTTTGGTTGAGTGAATGGGTAGTCAGTCAACTTTAATGAACCAAAGAACAGTACTATGTAGTAACAGTTACAAAAATTATAATAGAAAAATAATATACAAAAATATAATACTTCATTGTTGTTGTTCAGTCATTTCAGTCATGTCTGACTCTTCATGACTCCATTTAGGGTTTTCTTGGCAGAGATACTGGAGTAGTTTGCCATTTCTTTCTTCAGCTCATTTTTATACATGAGGAAATGGAGGCAGGAAGATGTTAAGTGACTTGCCCAGGGTCACACAGCTAGTAAAGTCTGAGGTCTGATTTGAACTCAGGAAGATGAGTCTTCCTGACTCGAGGCCCACCACTCTACCCACTGTGCCACCTAGCTGCCCCATTGGTACTAGCAACATAGCACTTAAAGATTTGTAAAGTGTTTTACATATGTTATTTCATTTTGATCCTCACAGCAACCCTTTAAAGTAGGTGCTGCTGTTCAATTGAGAAAATTGAGGCTAGGGAGAAGTAGGAAAGGAGAGGGAATAAGATGTTAAGTGCCTACTATATATTAGTATTTTTGCTAATCACCTCACAAGTATTATCTCATTTGATCCTCACAATAACCCTTTGAGGTAGGTGATATTAATATCCTCATTTTACAGTTGAAGAAATTAAGGCAGACAGAGGTTAAGTGACTCGCTCAGGATCACACAGCTAGTAAGTATCTGGGGCTGCCTTTGAACTTAGATCTTCTTGACTCCAGGCTCAGCATTCTATGTACTGCATGATCTAGCTAGAAGTTGTGACTTAACTAGGGTTCCATAGCTGATGTCTGAAGCAGGATTCAAACTCCAGTCTTCCCGTCTCCAAGACTAGCACTCTAATCCCCATACCATTTACTTGCCTCAACATTAGTTATATTGTTTGAGTCAATAATTTTATTGTTGGTCTTATACCCTAAACTGTTATATAAAAAGTCCAATCAAGTATGGGGAATTTTGAGTGCTTCTGTTTTGTTTTCTTTTTTCTTTTTTTTCAGAGGGAAATACAAAACATAAAAATTGGTGGAGAGAATGCTGTGCAGCTACAGAACTGTACAAGGGGAGAGAATGTGCGATTCTAGAAACTATGAGAGAGGGATGAGCAAAAAGACTCTGGAAGCTGCTGATATATATGGCATGTGCTGCAACATCTGCCTTTTTTTTTTGAAATGGGCTCTTTAGAGGCTTTCCCCTTGAATGAGAGTAGGGGACCTCTCTTTACTGAATGTTTATGGTTTTAAAAAAAGTTATTTGTTCAAAGGTTTTCAACTGTTTCTCATAGCAGCTTTATATGTAATTGCAAAACAGCAAACCAACAAACAAAAAAGCATAAAGGTCCAACAACTGAATACAATGTTAAGAAATATGTAGAATACAAGGACATAAGGAAAGATCTTTATGAAATAATGCAAAGTGAATAAAGCAGAACGAGAAGGATGTGGTAGACACTAATTATGCCCATATAAACGAATAAGTGAACGAGAAAAATGAAGACTTAGCAGGATTGGGTGAAAAGTTCGAATTCTATAAATATGTAAATGAATTAACTTAAATATGGTTATTAAGCAAATTAAATCAGTGATACTGATATTCAATACTGTTTCATATAAAATTTTCTACCAAAAAAGGAAGGAAGGAAGGAAGAGAGGGAGGGAGGGAGGGAAGGAAGGAAGGAATGAAGAAAAGCTATACTAAGTATTAAACTTTATGTTGTAGTTGGGGAAGGCCTGACAAACAGATATAAAAACCCATTTCATTAAAAAATTTTAGATATCTTTTGTTTTTACATTACATTAATTTCCAAATATATCCCTCCCTTCTCTTCTCCCCAAAGAGTTATTCCTTGTAGCAAAGAATGGAAAAGAAAATGGGGTTTCAAAAAAGCAATTCAGCAAAATTAACCAACATATGAACCAAATTGGACAGTATATTATTCGGTGTTTCATACGTCTAGTTTCCTTCCTCTACAAAGAAGGGAGAAAGGTATGTTTTTTTCATTTCTTCTTCAGAGCTAAGATTAGTCATTAAAATGACATAGCATTTAGTTTCTTGTTCTCTCCAATTAACACTCTTAAAGTCACTGTGTATATTGTTTTCCTTGTTCTGCTTACTTCAGAGTTATATGTCTTCCCAAGCTTCTATGGGAATTCTATACATTTGTCATTTTTTCACTAATATTCAAATATATACATGTACCACAACTTATTTACCTATTTCCCCATGAATGGGCTTCTATTTTGCTTCCAGATTTTTGCTACCTCAAAACGTGCTGCTATGAATACTTTGATGTATATGAGACCTTTCTTTCTGCCCTGGACTTCATTGAGGATATATTTCTAGCACAGAAATTTCTGGATCAAATCATATAGCACAATTTCAAATTGTTTTCCAGAATAATTGAATGAATTCAGAGCTCCACCAGCACTGCATTTGCATGTTTGTCTTTCCAAAGTTCATCCAACATTGATTATTCCCATTGTTTAAAAAAACCTTTCCTAATTTTCTGTGTATAAAATGAGACGTCAGAGTAGTTTTATATTTCTCTTATTATCTGATTGATATTTCTCTAAATATCATATCTGAAGCACTCTTTCACATGGTTATTAATAATATGAAGTTCTTCTTTGAATTTATTCATATATTTTGGCTATTTATCCATTGGGAAATGGCTCTTGGCTTTATGTATTTGTGTTAGTTTTCCATATACTGGAAATCAGATTCTTAGAGATACTTAATTTTAAAAGATTTTTCCAGTCAATAGTTTCCTTCATTATCACAGCTGCAGTACTTTTATTTCATGGGGGGAAAAATTCATGTAATTCAAATTAATCTTTCTCTAGAGTCTGAAAACCTGGGTTCAAATCTCAGCTCTGACACATTTACATAATCCTAGGCAAGTCACTTAACCTTTTGGGGTCTCAGTTTCTTCATTTGTAAAATGATGGAATTGTAATAGATGATTTCTAAGGCCCCTTCTACTGAATGAATGAATCTATTATCTTTTGTGATTGTCTCTGTCCCATGTTTGGTTGGGCACTCCTTTCCAAGCCACAACTGTAAAAGGTACCTGATTAGGCTCATTGCTATTTTATTTTATTTTTTTTGCATTTTGATCTTTAATATTCAGGGTACAGATCCATTGAAGCAAATAATGGTATATACTGTAAGGTCACAAAATTAGGTCCAGAAGGAACTGGCAGACATGATTACTGAACCCCTCTGAGGAATATTTGAAAGATCATGAAAAACAAGGGAGTTACCATAATACAGGGGAAGGGCAAATGCGCCAATTTTCAAAAAAGGGAGAAGAGCAGAGTCTACAAACTATAGGCCAGTGAACTTGATCTCAATTCCTAGGAAAATTCTTGACCACTGTCTTTTAAAAAATGGTTACCAAATATCTAGAAAGAAAAGTGATTATGACGACCAAGAACCAGCAAAGCTTCATCAAGAATAGGTTCTACCTAACTAACCCATTTCTTTTTTTTGACAGGATTGTGAATAAGGAGAGTTCAGTAGATATAGTTTTCCCAGACATTAGCAAAGCTTTTGATAAAATATTTGTTGTTTTTTTTGTGGAAACAATTGAAAGATGCACATTAAATGATAATATAATCAGGTGAATTGATTGAATGCCCAGTTTCAAAGAGTTACTGATTCAATGTTAACCTGGCAGATCTCCAGAAGAATGCCACAGGAATCTGTGCTTGGCCCAGAGCTGTTTAACATTTTTTATCAGTGACATAGAAAAAAGCACTGATAAAAGCTCATTAAATTTGTAAACCACACAAAGCTAATTGGAAGGAAAGCTAGCACAGAATCAGGACCCAAAGAGATATCTGGTCAATTTAGAGCATTGTGCTGAATCTAAGGAAATTCAATGGGGATAAATGTAAAGTCTTGCATTGGGTACAAAAAAAAAATCAATTTCCCAAGAGAAAGATAGGATGGTCATGGTTAGACAGCAGTTCTAAGGGGTTTAGAAGAATTAAAGTTCAATATGAGTCAGCACTGTGGCATGAGAGCCAAAAACATTAATGCAGTTTTCAACTTCATTAAGAGAGACATAGCTTCCAGGAAAAGGGAAATGCCAGTTCCACCATATTCTGCCCTTCTCAGACCACATCTGGAGAATGCTTTCAGTTTTGGACGCTATAGCCAAAGAAGAACATTGATAAACTGGACATTTGTCCAGAGGACAGCACCCAAGATAATGAAGGATTTTGAGTGAATGACATGAGAATCAGTTGGAGGAACCTAAGAATTTTTTGGACTGGAGAAAAGAAACCTGATGATCAAATATACAGTATTTGAAGAATTGCCGTTTGAAGGAGAGTTAAGACTTGCATTGTCTGGCTCCTGAGAACCGTGCCTGGAGCAATAGGTATAAACTGTAGGGGTCAATTTAATTTTGACTTCAGAAAAAGCTTTCTAATCCTTAGAGCTTTCCAGCAGCAGCATCGTTGTCATCTAGAGAAATGCCAGGTTCCCACTCCTTGGAGGTCTTCAAACAGAGGCAGGAGAATAATGGTTGGGTATATTATAATGGAAATTCTTTTCATATATTCATGGAATGAGGTCCCTTCCATCTCTCACATTCTGTGATTCTGGGATAAGTCCTTCTCATTGTTCTATTTTTAAATTAATAGCAAATATTTACTGTGTTAGAGTGTAATTTCAGTGATGGAAGTGCTATTCTGCCTCAATCCCTACTTTTTTCATTATTTCTTTAGATATTCTGATGAAAATAGCTTTAGTACTTTAAGTCTTGCAAAGTGCTTTGTAAATAGTATTTCATTTAATCCTCACAACAACCCTAGGAGCTAGGTTCTATTATTATTTCTATTTTACAAATGAAGAAACTAAGGCAGACAGGTGTTAATTGACTTCCCAGTGTCACAGAGCTAAGTATATGAGGTTAGATTTGAATTCAGGTCTTCCTGACTCTAGGTCCCATATGACTCTACTCAGTACACCACCTACCTTCCTCATTCCTATAAATGAATTTTAACTAACTCTATGAATTTTCTTCTTGGCACTTCCATTGGCAACATGCTAAGTTCATAACTTAATTTAGGTAGTACTGTAACTTACGTCATATCAATATTTTGTCTAGTCTTAAGCCATAATTAACCCTCTGACTATTTAAGTTGTTCTTTGTTTCTTTAAAGGCTTCCTTAAAATTGTATATTTCTTGAGTGTGCCTTGGTAGATCAATGCCAAGGTATTTGATGTATTTTGTAATGATTTTTGTTATTACTATATAGAAATGCTATTAATTTTGTGATTTTATTTTGCATCCTACCATTTTACTGAATTTATTCATTGTCTCAGTTTATTTGATAATTTTCTTGAGTTATCTAAGTAGATAATTGTGGTGTTAGCCAATGGGAATAGAAAAAAAGAAACATAGATTTAAAGTCAAAAAGGACCTTAGAGACCATCAAGTACAACCTTCCATTTACAAATAAAGAAACTGACTCATGGAGAAGCTAAGCAATTCAGCTAATAAGTGTCTGAGGCAGGATCTAAAGCCAGGTCTCCCTGACTCCAAGCCTCAGGATTGTCTCTTCTTTTTTTTTCTTTTTGGAGGGGGGAAGGCAGGGCAGTTGGGGTTAAGTGACTTGTCCAAGGTCACACGGCAAGTAAGTGTTAAGTGTCTGAGGTCATATTTGAACTCAGGTCCTCCTGACTCCAGGACTGGTGCTCTATTCGTTACGCCACTTGTCTGCCCCAGGGTTGTCTCTTCTTTGTCCTTCTTTATGCACCTTTAATTTCTTGTCTTGTCTTATGCTATCAGTAGCATTTCTAGAACTATATCAAATTAGAATAGGGAAAGGAGCATTTTTGCTTTATTCCTCCACTAATGGGGGGAAATTCTCGTGCTCTCCCATTGCAAAAAAAAAGTTAGCTTTTGATTATTTTTGTATACATATATATGTTTTGTATATATTATATAAATACACACATACATAAAATACATGCATATGTGTGTTTATAAACACATAAATATGCACATATACATATGTGTACATTTATACATATGCATTACATGGATATATATGTATATTATTGTGGTATATAAAATCCATATGATCATATTAAGAAAAGTTCTCTCTGTGCTAATTATGCTTTGTAATAGGATTTTAGCATAAATAAGCCTCGTACTTACTCAAAGGCACTTTCTGTATCTATTGATATGATTACATCATTGGATTATTTTTTAAATACAATTAATTTTGCTAATTGCTTTCCTAATGTTAGACCATCTTTGCATTCTTGGTATAAATCCAAACTGATCATGGTGAATAACTTTTTGGATAGATTGCTTCTGTTTTTTGGCTAAGAATGTTTTTAAATTTAAAATCAATATTCATTAGTGAATTGGTCTTTTGTTCTCTGTCTTTGCTTTGGCCTTCCTTGCTTTAGGTATTAAGACTATATTTGTCTCATGAAAAGAGTTTGATGGAGTGTTTTCTTCCTCAATATTGAGGATAATTTGTTTAACATAGGGATTAATTGTTCTATAAATTTCTGATAAGAATTTTCCTTGTAAATCTATCTGGATAAAAAGATGAAAAATTTATTTTCCAAGACCTTCTAAAGAGACATAGATATAAGCAAAGATAGATTTTTGTTTTAGGTCACTTCCCAGTTATTTGAGAATGAATGATCTGCTTTGTGACCATCTGGCTGAGCCTGCCAACAATACAAAGGAACCATGAAGGTTTTGATGCTGAGAAGAAAGCTATGTCTTTCTGCATCCTAAATAGAAATTATTTGGGGATTTTCCATTTGTAACAACAATTAAGAATTAACTTGTACAAACTGAATGTAAGTAGGATGAGAAACAAAGCCCTATTTCCATCATTATCGCTCAGATTCAGAACAAGGCTTATAAGTAGGCAGAGTAGGTAGCAGCCTACATGAAGAGATCTAAGAAATATCTACAGACCTCCTTGTCTGAAGTCATCTCTTCCACTGTCCCTGACTCACTGACTGAAGCTCCCATATCAATTATTCATTTGGGTTAAGGTATTGAAAGACTTGTTAAAGTGAAAGTGCCATCTTGGAAAGAAAATACATTAAATATGCAAGAGAAAACAAAAATTGTAACAAGCAGAAAAGCAATCTCTCTAGGTGGAAATCCCATCCTTAGAATGCTAGAACTAGAAGGGCTCTTAGAGATTCTTATCCCACCATATTATAAATCCACAAATAGAGGCTGAGAGAAGCTGAGTAGAGATTGATAAGACCAGTCACTCAGCTAACTAGGAGCCATTGGCCAATCTGGAACCTGGATCTCCTAATATCAATCCCTACACAATTCAATAACTGACTAAGGCACTGACAATAAGTTGCCTTTCACTGGAGACCCTTGAGTGGAGGCTAAGTGACATCCTGATTTCCCAGTTGAAGATGTTATAGAAAATATTCCTGGGTCAACATTCATACTTTGAGATAGACATGTGAAATTAGAGATGCAAAATTAGACCTAATCATAAGAATCAGGGACTTTAATCTCCCAAACAGAGATTTGTCCTAAAGAGACATTCTGCCAGGGTAAAAGGTAAGATTTTTAAACAGGACAAAGAAATATTCCTAGAATAGGCAATTTAAGAGCTCATGGAGAAGGGAAACATATTGTACTTGGTTCTTACTAATGAATAGTGCCTGATCTAGAATGGACAATGAGTAAATCACTAAAAGTCATCATAACAAGCAGTATTAAATTCACTATTCTAGTGGGAGAGCAATAGAAAATGGGTGAGCTGTTCATTAGAGCCAAGCTTCCTCAGTATTGAAGCTAGCATAAATCCCAATGACTAGAAATAGAACAAGGGGCAAGATAGAACTCCAGCCTCACTGGGCCTAGCTTGGCTGCTCTACTATGCTAGAGCCTCTAGATAGGCTAGAGCCTATCACCCTGTTCTTCAGTTTTAAGAAAAGAGCATTATTGCAAAATGCAAACATTAATTAGGAAAATAATGAGAGGAAGAATTTTGAAAGTCAATAACTCACAAGGGACTTGGAACTATTGAAAAACACCTGATTCAAAAATGAAAAAAAAAATTCATTCCCAGGATTAAAATAAACAAGCAAACAAACAATGAAACCCAACCTGATGGCTGAGAACCACTCTCACACAATACCCTCCCACTTCACCTTTATACTCTTGCCTGGCCAACTGGAAGAATCATAGGGGTTATAACTGGTACAAACTAGATTTGGGGGAGGGTCCCAGACTTGTGATTTTTTTGGTGGTCTGAACCCCCAGTATGTAAAGTCTCTCCATCAATGCACATGGACAACTCCTCTTTGAATTAGTCTTAGAGAGTTGCCTTAGGATGCTGGAAGGCAGCCAACTTATTCAGTCATACACTACAATATATTACAGGCAGCACTTGAACTTGGGTTAGCCTGACTTCATGGCCAGCCTTCTATTAACTCTACCACACTGTCTGTCCTTAGAAGCAAGATAGATTTTTTTTTAAAAAATACTACTTTTTTTGCTTGGCTCCAGATCAATGGGTGGAAGTTACTGGGAGGAAAATTTTGACTCACTATAGGTTAAAAAAAAAAATCCTTCCTAGTAATTAGAACTGTCCAAAAGTCAAATGGTGGCAATGACTTTCCTCTCATTGGATGCTCTTAATGACCTGAATGGTCTGGATGACCTTCCACCCTCCCAGCTAACGATGCAGTAGAAAGTATTTCTTCTCTCCCTCAGCCCCTGCCCAAGGAAATTGGGGCTAAGTGACTTGCCCAGGGTTACATAGCTAGTAAATGTTGAGGCTAGATTTGAACTCAGGAACTCCTGACGCCTTGGCTGATGCTCTACCCACTGTGCCACCTAGTTGCCTCTGTGAAAAGAATTTCTGAAGCAACCCCTATATTTTGACTCTATAAACTTCATTGCTCTAGAACCTTCAAAGTGCAGAAATAAAGTCAAAGAACTTAGAGTTGGAAGGTCTGCTGGTTATCTTGTCCAGCCTCTTCCTTGCTCCATGTGAGGGGGAAAGCAGCTTGCTTTAGAATTACCCAGTGAGTAAGTGGCAACAGAACTGAGACAAGTACCTATGTTCCCTGACTCCTGGTACATATTGTGCTCACTACATTATAGTTGCATCAATTCAAAAGTCTTCAAAATCTGCTCATAATAAACTTCTACTATAAGTCCCATTTCTTCCCTATCTAAACCATCTACTCCAGACAATATATGGCAGCACCCATTGTCATCTCAACTTCCTAATTCAAATTCCCATTACAATGTATTTGCTGCTCATTCTGCCCTCCCCCCAAACACATCTTGCCTGGATTTCTTATCTCACTCCTTTCTATTTTTCCAAGTCCTACCTATCCTTTAAAGCCTAGCTTGAAGCTTTCCCCAACAGTTGTTTAGTCATCTTTTTCAGTCATGTCCAACTCTTTATGACCCTTTGGGGTGATAAAGGGGGCACTCTTTGTTTTGTTTTGAATTTTACTATTTTGTTTTTTCTTAATTACATGTAGAAATAATTTAAAATTCACTTTAAGAAATTTGCGTTCCAAATCCCCACCCTTCTCCCTCATTGAGAAGGCAAGAAATTTCACACAGATTATACAATGTGGAGTCATGCAAAACATATTTCCATGTTATTCATGTTGTGAAAGAAAGCACAGATTAAAAAAATACCAGAAAAATAAAATAAATGCTTTAATTTGCATCCAGACTCTTTCAGTTCTTTTTCTGGATATGGATAGCATTTTTCACCATAAGTCTTTTGAAATTGTCTTGGATCATTATATTGCTGAGAATAGCTAAGTCTTTCACAGTTGATCATTATAAAATATTGCTGTTACTGTATACAATGTTCTCTTTGTTCTGCTCATTTCATTTTGCATCAGTTCATGTAGGTTTTTCCAGGTTTTTCTGAAATCATCCTGTGGTGGTTTAAGCCCAGGGACGCCAAAAAGCTGTTGTGGTTTAAATCCAGGGATGACAAAAACTGTTGAGGTGGTGTCTCTGCCCACTCCAAAACTGTTGTGGTTTCATGATGTGTTGCAGTGGAACCATCTCAAAGAATACAGTCACACCACCCCTAAGCCAAGTATAGGTATTTATTGAGATTGACGCCTCTCATGAAGTGGGCTAAGTTCTAAGAGGAACCATCAACTTTAGAGAAAGCAAGATGGATTTTTATAGGGTAAAGATGCAATTACATAACAGAAATTTACATAGAATAGAGGAATATCATTAATATTAAAAAGGCTGGAGGAGTTTCTTAAAGGATTAGGTAATGGAGGAGGGATTTGTTAAGGAATTAGGTAACGGAGGAGGGTCCCATCTATGGTTCGGTGGTTAAACATTCTGGTCATTCTGCCCTCCAACTGGCTAGCTATTGTGGTCCTGTCTTGGGCTAGATGAATGATGTGATCATGATTGAATACAATAACACACCTGTTTCTGTAGGAATGGGTTTGGGGGCAGTGGCCAGGTAGAGGCAGCAGCTAGGTTCCCATCACATGGACACACCTACTGTTTCTGTGGGAACTAAGAGTTCAGGGACACACCTGTTGCTCCAATGAGCCTAGAGGCATATCTGAAGAAGTTAGGATATTGGGGGGGGGGGGGCGGGGAATGTGAGGTAGATATAGTGGGCCTGCTGTCCAGTTGGGCCAGGCCTATAATGAAGTTGGGATATTGGAGCTGGGGGCAGCTTTATTAGGATTCTATCAATCTTGCTTGTCATTTCTTATAGCATAATAGTATTCCATCACAATCATATACAACAACTTGTCCAGCCATTTCTCAATTGATGGCCATCAGAGGGGTACCCTTTGAGGGAAGCATAGGACAAATGAAAGGAAATATTATTCATATGGAAGACACTTATGAAGCTGAATATACCAACAGGTAGAACAGGTCAGAAATATATATTCAGAAATTATTTAAAGAAGTTGTCTGAACAAGAAAGGCTCAAATATGGCTGGGACACAGCTCTATTTTGAGGTTGATATCAGAAAGGACAATGATAACTTACATGAAGTATCCTTAGAACCTCTCTGAGTGATGATCCCTAGGCTGGATGGACCATTCACTCAACAATCATTTTTTAAGCTCCTACTATGTGGCAGGCACTCTGCCAAAGTGCTTGGGATACAAAGGCAAACACAAAAAACAGGGAGTTTTCATTTTACTGACCATGGTGCTGACAACAATTTCAAAGTTCCAAAGCTATTAGCTAGAGCTAGCTTATTAGGCTGGCCAGTTATCTGAGAGAACTGAACCCAGGAGATGGAAATGTTTGATAGGGAAAAACTTTAAAGGGAAGGTCCCATAAAATATTGCCTTGCAAGATAGTCCTGGAAATACCTTCTGATGGGTTCCTGGGAGAAAAGTAGTAACGATAACAACAACAAGAAGAATTCAATTAAAGGTTTGCAAAATATCTTACACATATTATTTCATTTTTCTTCTCACAAAAATCCTGGGAGGTAGGTCTTACTATTATCTCCCATTTCACAGATGAGGAAACTGAGGCAGAGAAAGATGGAATGAGTTGCCCAGGGTGACACAGCTAGTATCTGAGGCCAGTTTTGGTCTCCCTGACTCTAGGCCCAATTTTTTATCCACTGTGCCACCCAGCAGCCAGGTACCAAAAACAAGGAGAGCCATCCAAAGTGGGGAATAGAGAGAAACAGGGACAAATTGTACAATTTTACCCAGGTGCAGCCTTGACCAAACCCATTCTTTTTTTTTCTGTTCCTCTAACTCTTCCTTTTAAGTTTATTATAAATTTCCAGAATGTTTTGCTTCTTCTTAGGCTGTTCCAAGTTCTCCTTTAGCCAGAATTCCATTAAGCCAGTCGGCATTTGCTTTCACTGCCATGATTCCTATCTCCATTATCATTATTGCTGCTGAAACCACAGAGCTGCTTTAGCTTTGGGCCTTCTTGGGGATGTGGGGAGAGAATCAGCAGCAATGCCTGCTGGAGAGTTACTGGCTAGCAGCAGAACAGGAGCTCTGGCTCATATTCTGTTCTCCCCTCGCTCCTCCTTGCTAGCTCAGAGTGCCTCCTGTCACCTTTTCTTCTGAATTTCCACTCAAGAGAATAGAAATATTCAGAACATGGGGTAACCTGGAAGAGTGTCCTTTCTCCCCCTGTAGACCTGATCTGGTAAACGTCCTTCTAGGTCCATAAGCACAGCACTGTCTTTCCCTTCTTACTTTCCCTCACCCCCTACATCGGATCAGTTGTTCTATCAGGCTGTTTTTGCTTCAGCAATCTCTTTGGCATTCAGACTTTCATCACCTGTTTGCTAGATTCCTGCAAGAGCTTCCTAATTGGTCTCCTTGCCTCAAGGCTCTCTACTCAGGGTTATGATAAGTGAGCTTTTACCTTATCTTGGCTGAAAGCAGACCTCTCCTCCACTTTATGCTACCAGTTGCAAACCTGGGCACTGATAGGTAATCTGCCTTGTTTTGACCAGAGCCAGACTTCCACATCACTTACCAGCCATCTTTTCTAGACCATGGTGTTCTGTGAGACTGTCTTACTTTTGTTTGTTTCCATAGTGCTTAGCACAGTAGCTGGCATTAAAATGCTATATTGATCTATGTAGTTATCCAATCCATTCAATGAATTGTTGCCAAAGTAATTTACTTCAAGCAGAGATCTGACCACATCATTTCCCTACTCAATTAACTCCAATGGCTCCCTATTGCCTCTGGGATCAAATATTAACTCCTCTACTTATTTTTTAAAGGCCTTCCCAATCAGGTCCCAACTTATCTTTCCAACCCTATTGGATATTAGTCCCTGTTCTTCATTCTGTGATCCAGACAAACTGACCTTCTCTATTTTCCTCACACATAACTCTCTACCTCTGATCTATGTTGTTTTGCATTGTCCATCTCTGATGACTAGAAGACATTCCACCTCCTCTCCCTCTTTTCCATCAAGATGTGCCTCAATCACCATCTTCTGTATGAACCCTTTCCAGAACCCTCCAGCTGCTGTTAATGTAGCAAACTATCTTATATTCAATTATTAACTTTATTTATTCTGAATTAACTTAAATATGCACTTATCTTCACCTTTGGAATGTAAGGTCCATGCAAGTAGAGTTTGGCTTACTATTCATCTTCACTGTCCCCAGCACTTAGCTCTGTCCCTGGAGCCTAGTAGGTGCTTAATAAAAGCTTGTTGATTGATGAATAAGCTCCCAGAAGATGGTAGAAAGCATAGACAGAATGACTGGACTACTGCTAAGAGACTGAAAGACCTAGGTCTCTGCCTCAGCTGTCCTCAAGAGCTCTTGGCATACCTGGAGATCTGCCTCCCACTCCCCAATGTGATAAGTGCTTATTGGGTACCTACTATATGCCATATTCTATGCCAGGAATACAAAGGCAAAAAAACCAAGCAGTTTCTGCCCTCCAGGAGCATCCATTCTTTTGGAGGGGCACACATGAAGCCAGGGAAGTTTATACAAAATGCATAGTTATCTCTCACAGCAAGCACGCACTTGTGAGCTTCACCCACACTAGCATGGAGCAAAAACCAGGTGAGGGAATATCTAGTTTGGGTGAAACCAGGGTAACAAAGGTGGGTGCCCCAAGTTGCCCCAGATTATGGTGAAAAGAAACCCCAACACAGTTCTCCAACACTGCAGATGAGAGAAAGTGTAGAGTAATGTGTGTAGTGGTAAAAGTAGAGTCAGAAAGGCCCTCTCTCCATCACACACTAGTTGTGGGACCACGGGCAAGTCTAAAGGTCATAACCTCTCTGAGTTTCATTTTCCTCATCTGTAAAATGAGGGAGTTGAACTGGAGTACCTCTAAGATCCCTCCGAATCTGAATCTATGATCTGATGATGATAACTTAGCCGGAGTTTAAGCCCAATCCAACTGTTGACGTTTCTGCTGCCACTCTGTTCTCTCCAGTCATCTTGGAAGATGACTCTGGTCATGCTCTCCCTTTGTGTCCCAAGAGACAAAGGCCTGCATGAGGCCCTGTGAGCCATAAAAATAAGAGGCTGTGGACCCTGTCCTCTAAGAGCTTATTACCTAGACGGAAAATGATATCCACCTGTGAAAGGTAAATAATAATTCAGGATTTAAATAAGTGCATTCATTCAGCAAATATGTATTGAGTGCTTGTTGTGTTATGCCCCATACTAGGCATTCACAGCAATATAAAGATGAATAAGGTATGTCTCCTTCCTTCACAGAGCTTACAATCTAGTAAGGGAAATAAGAAGTGTGTGCACACACACACACACACACATACACATACACATGCACATGTGCAACGTTCAAAGTAGAATGTGAGTATGTGGAGTTCCACAAAGTGCTACTTTAGGTAAGACAAAGCAGAAATTTTCAATACCCCTAGAACTTTCCCACAGAAATTAGAGGAACTTTTGTATCAGACAACTGTCATCTAACAGCTGCCTGATATGGTATAAGCATGAAGCATTTTTTCTAACAGATCTGATCACTAAACACCACACCAGGTGAGTCAGAAAACTCCCTTCAATACTTCATTCAGCCCATGGAGCTCCCTCTCTTATATGCCCCCAGTACCAGGAATTCACAGCTACCCTGCTATAGGGGCAACCACACTGGCACACCCAGGATGGCTGCTAGCACAAGTTGTTAGATCTGCTTCACTAGGAAAGATAGTTGTTTAAGGAGTCAACAGTCTTTTTAAAATTACATTTATTAGTTCAGGGGAAAAGTCAGCACCCTGAACATCAGAGGAAATTCAAACAAAGAAAATAGAGAAGATACAGAGAAATAAAGACCAACAGACAGGGCTTCTAACTATCTGAAAAATTAGCACAGATCAACAGACAGATCCACCTGTCTGACCAAGACAATACATACATAGTTACCAGAGAGAGAAGCACCAACATCCTGATTTTTCAAAGCTGGGGGGCTCCTTAATGGCTACCCAAAGTCTCATCTGGTCAAATCATAAGAATGCTCTTCCAATTTCCAAAGCAAAATGCTAACCTCAGAGTATATATACACTTCTTCAGGGTCAGAGGGCATCACTACCTTTGTGACTCAGTGCCTAATTACAAAGTAACAAAAGATGTGGGTCTTCCTACAAGCAAGCCTCCCCTAAGCAAGCTTCCCTTAATGGGCTCCACATGAGGCCTATTAATGGGCAGGGGAGATCTTATATCCCATTAACATTAGACCTGCATGGAAATAGTTAAATGACATGTAGTTTCATGATGCCATCTCCTGGTGCCATTTACCAGCTGTGGAGAGATACAAAATGCCTGGCTGATACTGGAGTACAGACAAGAGATCATTTCAGTTTTAATTTAGAGAACTCTTTCTTTTCCCTGCCTCCTACTCCCGAGAGGGGCAGTATCTTATAAATTAAACAAAGATTCTTGAGGCTCCTAGAGACCTGGGGAACCATCCAGGGTAGACTCATAGGCATACAAGTGCAATTCTAAAGCAACCACATGGGTTTCAATATTGAATGCAAATTGCCCTATCTTGATGACAGACAATTTCCAACCTGTCATCTCTTAATGAGTCTCTCTGATTACAGAAGCAAGTTGGTGTGCACTTAGGGCCCCATCATCTTTCTTTTTAGAAATAGTACAAGATTTCCTGAAGAGTCTGTGTTTTTATTCTGTCATAACACCTGTGGTACCTACCTCATAGGTCTATTGAGAGGCTCAAATAAGGCAGTGTATATAAAGTGCACATCTTAAGTGCTCTGTAAGACAATCATTCTTGTTATCCAATGGAAAATATGTAGTGTTGGGTAGTGATCACTTTCTCTCTGGAGGAATAGCTTTCCTGATTTTGCTCCTCTGTTATATTATAATATTGAAAATGCTTGAGATGCTTTCAACATTACCTCCCACCCCACCACATCTCATTCTCTGCCTACTCATTCTTTAAAACCTAGCTCTAATGTCATTTCCACTATGGAGTCTTCCTTGATTCTCCACTTATGTGGGATTCCTTCCCTTTCTGTCCTCAGGTACTTAGGGTCATAGGATACTATCTATGATTCTAAGGGTTCATGAACCTGGAAGCCTACTAGTCCAACTCCTTCATTTTTACAGATGAGGGAACAAAGGCCCAAAGAAATAAAATGACTTATACCTGGTCACATAGGTAGTAAATGGAAGAACTAGGATTTGAACCCAAGTCCGCTGATTCCAAAACTGGTGTGTTTACCGTATTCCATTGTGTACTATGGTTTTGGTGTGTATGTCATCTCCCATATCAGATCCTAAGCTTCTTGAGGGCGGAGACCATTCTTTCTATAACCTTCTATCCCCAGAACTTACATAGAGTAAATGCTTGATAAATATTTGTTGTTGTTATTGAAAAATTCTTTCATAGAATCAAACTCACATTTTCAAAAAAAATTTAAAAAGAAAAGCATAATGTTACTATTGAACTTTGTGTCAATAACACAAAGCTTAATATCATCTCTATCCAATAAGCTGATCCAAGAAGTTATAAGATTTACTATTGTGAAGTAAATAAAAATGGAGTAAAATATCCTCACAGCACCTGAGATGCAGTTCTTGTGCTGGGCTGCTGATTCTGATAGGAATAACAGAGTACACATGGCTTTCCTCCTCTATATCAGGGCTTCTCAACCATGTTTTGTCATGGATTCCTTTAGCAGTCTGTTGAATCCCAGAGACCCCTTCTCAAAATAATGTTTCTAAATAATTGAAGGAAATGATAAATTTCAGCTAGAGTTGGTGAAAATTAAGATGTCTTCCCTCCCCAATTTATCCACATACTCCCGGGGGATGGTCTTTAGACCCTGGTTTAAGAATCCTTGCTCTACACCTTCTCCTTTGGCCACCATTTCCATTGTCATCTCTAAGCAAATAGGTCCCATATTTACATGACCAGTCCTCATATCTCCCTGGAGTTCTGGTCCCACATATCCAATTGTTTGCTAATCATGCTTGCACCTGGATAGTCCACCTATACCTCAAGTTTAACACATCCAAGGCTGAACTTATCCTATTCTTTTTCAAACCTGTGACTCCTTTCAAAGTCATGGATACAGAGGACAAATTTTACAGACTTCATAATTGTCTAGGAATAAACCCTTTTGTAGAGTTTCCTTCATTTCTCCTGGGTGGAAAAATTTGTAAAAAAAAATGTCTAGTGAAAGAACAAAGTATCTGAGAGGTCACAGTCTTGGATCTCTTTGTTGGTGACTGGTGGTCATGTTCAAAAGCTTGATTTAGTCTCTATGCTTCCAACTACCTATCTTTGAGAAGGTACCATCCCTGAAAAGCTCCCAGGAATCCAGTGGATGAGAGGGTCAGTCTGACATCCAAATTTATTGAAGGGAAGGTGATCATTTAAATCAGTCATTCTAACCTAACTGGAAAATATTGTGTACTTGTTACCTCCCAGAAGAAAAGATGCCATGAATCGTAGATTTATAGCTGTTCTTCTGAAACATTTTAGCCTAACCTCCGCTCTTTACAGATGGGAAAACTGAGGCTCAGAGGTCTCATGAAATAACCAAGGAGGAACCTTGGAAGAAGCAGATCATGGATTTCAGCCTGGATCTTTTGACTCCAAATTCAGCACAATTTCCACTATGACATCACCATGAAAAAGTTATTTCTAAGAAGAAGAAACCAGGTTACTGAAAACTCCTTTCTTTGGTGACTGACACTCTATTGACATGAGGCCCAGAAACATTTGCAACATTTTCTGACTAATACAGTGAAATTCAAAGCTCATCTCAGTGATTAGCAGTTGCTTTTCCAGCCCTTTGATGTGGTTTGACTTGAGGAATGTCAGAGACTGGAAGAGAGAAGAAGGGCAAACTGTTGGGGCACAGGATCAAGTGCCTTCAATGTCGCTAGGCCCCAGCCCACTGAAGGCTTGCTCCAGTTTCAGGGTGTTCTTGCAATGACGCCAATTCAAAGAACAATGTGTTATACACAGTACTTTTCAAGGTTAGACCTTTTTTTTTGGCGACTTCATCCTTATAAATTAACAGGAAAAGCTCTTTGGCCCTGGATGACGAACCCTGTTCCCGCAGTCAGTGGGCAGAGAAAGCATTTACTGAGCTAATGGTGGTGGTACAGAGTTGCCAGGGCTCCCTAGGGTCTAATCCAAAGCCACCTGGCTAATGGAAATCCTGCTGATGAAATAGACAGCCTCTCCCTGCAATCTCACAAGGACTGGGAGGAGCTGAACAGGGGAGCTGTCCGAAGTAGGCAGGATCAGCATTCAAAAGCATTTTTTATTTACTGCAAAGTATTGGAGACTGTGCTAAATTTGGAGGTCAGAATCTTTAGTTAAGAGGGAGGAAGTGATCAAATTTCTTAATGGGGTGAGGGGTGGGTAGGATTGGAGAGGGAACATTCATTTCTCTGGGAGAGAGAATTCTTTCAAAAAAAACAAATTAGTTAATACACCTTTAAAAACCATTTTCTCTCTTTGCATTGGTAGAGGCAGGGCCAGCATTAAAATGGAATATAACCATAAGCAATAGCATTGGATATTAACCTTGCCCTAGAACATGCACCAAAAAGTGACCAGTTTACATACACTTTTCCTCTCAGTCTGACTTGTTCCATAAGGTACAACTGGAATAAAAGAAAACAAAAAATCACCTGAATTATTCACTGTCCTGTATAGAGGCAACCACACTGGCATACCCAGGATGGCTGCTAGCACAGGTTCTTAGATCTGCTTTACTAGAAAAACTAGCTGTTTAAGGGGTCAACAATCTTTTTTAATTACATTCACTAGTTCAGGGGAAAAGTTAGCATCCTAAACTTCAAAGAAAATACAAGCAGAGAAACAAAGAGCAACAGATAGGACTCTGACTGCCTGAATCAACTATATACTCTACATACATCCCTGGACTGAGAGAGCCTTTACATCTGAGCAGTCAGGGAGCTCTGAACATATGGTCACTCAGAATCTCGCCAGGGAATCACAAGATCCTTCTCATAAGCGAGTCCCAAAGCAAAATACCAACTCAGAGTATATATTTACTTCTCAGAGTCAGAAGGCATCACAACCCTCTTGACTCATTACCTAATTAGAAATTAGCAAAAGGTGTGAAAACCTTCCTACAAGCAAGCCTCCCCTAAGCAAGCTTTCCTTAATGGGCTCCATGTGAGACCTATTAATGTGTGGGGAAGATCTTATATCCCATTAACATTACATTCTGGCATAAAATGCTTGGGGAAGAGGGTGCAAATAGGCAACTATGTCAAAGAATAAGTTAACCTAATGAATCTAAGAAATTATTACAACAAAAACTAGAATCCTGACCTCTCTTCCTCCCCTAACACTGAAAGGAAATGGAGTGGAGACTCTCTTTATGCAGATAATTACAATGCTGTTTGTAAAGCACTATACATCTATACATACATATGTATGTGTGGATATATGTATAGGTATATAAATACATATATAATTTAAACTTCACAACAACCCTGATAGGTAGGTGATATCATTATTCATATCTTAAGGATGAGGAAATCTGAGGCAGGCAAATATTAAATGACTTGCCCAGGGTCACACAGTTACAAAGTATCTGAGGCAAAATTTGAACCCAGATCTTCCTGACTCCAAGACTAACACCATAAACACTATATATAAGCATGATTTGTATTTCTTTAAACCTAATAAGAGAGCACCAGCCCTGGAGTTAGGAGGACCTGAGTTAAAATCCAGCCTCAGACATTTGATACACTTACATGCTGTGTGACCTCGTGCAAGTCACTTAACCCCAACTGCCTTGCCTTTCCCCCTCCAAAAAATAAATAAATAAATAAACAAAACCTAATAAGCATCAGATGACCTAATTTTTGAGGCTAGGATTTTTACAGATATAAATATGTAGCATTTATAAGCTGAGATCTTTTCTGGCTAAAAATTCCTTTTCTTTTGATTTAAGGCTTTGATTCAAAGTATATTTAGTTTATTGAACAATAATTTAGTAATTCCTCAAGCAATGTGACAACTATGTCCAATTGATTCTTATGTGAAAAAATTTCTGTATCTGAAATCTTTCCATTCCTCCAAATGTAACCTTTCCTTCCATTTTCAACACTAGGCCAACTTAACAAGAGGTGGGAAGCACTGGACAAATTTCAGTTAACCTTCATGCTTACCATGAAAATCTAGTTTTCTTCCTGACTCCTGAAACCAATGACAAAAAGATACAGAAAAGAAATAGTTCTTCAGTTGTCAGAACCAGCTTGCAATTGTGGTATTCCACCCCTTCGGTTGTAAAGGGAGTGGAGGGGAGGGACAAAAGTCAAGGAAAACACATTTTTTTTAGAAAGTTTCTTCACTAATTAAAATCTCTATCTTAGTTGGGCTCCTTGAAGGAAACAGTTTGTACCAGGACAGGTTTCCTACTTCCTACCTAATTTGGCCAAGTTCAGCCTTGTGCTAAATGTCATATTTATTTTGTTTTGTTGGTCTTTGACCTGCAATTTGCTTGGTATTTAGAATTTCCAGCGAGGAAATTTCCTTTCCCAAAGTATTTATAGTATTAGAGAGCTCTCTGGGGCCCTAAGATTAGATCAGTCAATCAATAAACATTTCTAACTGCCTACTATGTGCTAGACACTGTGATAGAAAGAATGTGATAGAAAGAATGGCAAAAGATAACTTAATGGGGGAAGATAACATGAAAAACAACCATGTACAAACCTGCTATATACAAAATAAATTAGAGATAATCAATAGAGAGAAGGCATTAGAATTAAGGGAGGTTGGAAGTCAGGGAACATTAGAAGTGGAAATGATGAGGGAGTGAATTCCAGAGTGGAATGTCTCATATACAGCACAGCAAAGAAGCTGGTGTAACTAGAATACAGAGTATGTGACAAGGAATAAGACTAGAAAGGTGGGAGAAGGGCAAGTTAGGAGGGACTTTGAAAGCCAAATTGGGGATTTTATATTTGGTCCTGGAGGTGATAGGAAACTACTGGAGTTTATTGGACAGGCATAAGTTGGCATAAAAAATTAAATGGGAATTTGAGGGGGAGTTTTATAGAAGCCGCAGATGATAGATGAATGCCAGTAGACGACACAGAGCCTATGACCAAATATTTACCCCAAATTTTACAATAAAATACTGTAAATACCCCAAAAAAGAAAAAGAAAAATTCAGATTTCTTCTCTGGCATGAAGGGAAGGTCAAAAAATTTTATGAGGATTTTTCCAGGTCATGAGGGCTCCACAACCCTGAGCCTCATGATGTGGAGGGGATAACTATAGAGTGGGGAGAGATTTGAGGCAGAGAGACTTGTCCTGGGTTGCAAAGTTAGAGTATGCCAGAGGTTGGCCTGTACCCCGTCTTCTTGAATTGGAGGCTGCTTCTCCAACTTCTACCCCAAGCTACCTCTCGATAACAAGGTAGTAACTGGCATTTAGTTAATTAACTGACTTTAAAGTCTGCAAAGTATTTTACATATAGTGTATCTTTTGAGCTTCACAGCAATGCAATGAGGAGGAATGAATGTAGGGCATCATTTTATAGATAAGAGAGATTTGGGTCAGAGAGATAAAATGCCCGTTGCCTGTGGCCATTCCAGCTAGTGAGATTCAGAAGAAAGATTTGGTCTCAGTCTTCTGGATGCCAGGTTATCTTCTTTTTTAAATTTTATTTTTAATTTATGAAATAAAACAAGCATTTTTATAACAGTTCAATAAAAAATGATTGTACATTAAATTGCAATCTACTATGCAAAATTTGCTATTCCTTTCAAATATACAACAAAATTATCATTCAGATTTCTTTTTTTTCTTCCCACCCCACCCTAGAGATGGCTACCATTAGACACAAATAGGTATGTGTGTGTATGTATGTATACTATATATACTATATATGTTATGTATATAGTATATTTAATATATATTCTGCATATTTCTCTTAATCAGTTCTTTCTCTGGATCCAGATAACATCTTTCTTCATACATTCTTTAGTTAATTTGAGTATTTTTGTTTTGTTTTGTTTTAAAATCATTTGGCTGTCTTTTTAAAAATTAATTAATTTATTTTTAGTTTTCAACATTCATTTCACAAAATTTTGAGTTACAATTTTTTCCCCCATCTTTCCCCTACCCCACCCTCACACCAAAATAGCAAGCCTACTGACTACCCCTTCCCCCAATCTGTTCTGCCTTATATCCTCCCCCATCACCCTCCCTAACTTTCTAGTAGGGCAAGATGGCTTTTTATACCCCAGTGCCTATATTATCTTATTTCCCAGTTGCATGTAGAAAACATTTGATTTTAAAACTTTGAGCTCCAAATTTCTTCCCTTTTTCCCTCCTTACCCACCCCCACTTGGAAGATAAGCAATTCAATATAGGTTGTACATGTGTAGTTACCCAAATCATTTCCATAATTGTTATATTGTGAAAGACCAACTATACTTCCCTCCATCCCATCCCATCCCCCACTTATTCTATTTTCTCCTTTGATCCTATCCCTTTTCAAAAATATTTGCTTCTAACCACCCTCTCCCCCAATCTGCCCTCCCTTCTATCAACCCCCCTCTTATCCTCTACCCCGCTATTTTCCTGTAGAGTAAAATACCCAATTGAGTGTGTATGTTATTCCCTCCTTAAGTCAAATTCAATGAGAGTAAGGTTGTCCCACTCCCTTTCACCTTCCTGTTCTTCCCCTCCATTATAACAGTTTTCTCTTGCCTTTCTCATATGAGATAATTTACCCTAATCTATCTCTCCCTTTCTCCTTCTCCCAATAAATTCCTCTCTCACTTCTTAAATTTTATTTATTAGATATCATCCCTTCAAAGTCAACTCATCCTGTGCCCTCTGTGTATACATATGCCCACACTCACATATATATTTACATACACATACACCCTCCTATACATACATATATATGTATCAACTATCCTCATACTTAGAAAAGTCTTATGGGTTAAAATGATCATTTTTCCATGTAGGAATGTAAATAGTTCAACTTTAATAAGTTCTTGATGATTTCTTTGTCCTGTTTACCTTCTCAAGCTCCTCTCGCTTCTTGTATTTTTGTATTTTGTATTCTTTGTATTTTCTGTTCAGCTCAGGTTTTTTCATCAAGAATGCTTGAAAGTCCTCTATTTTATTGAATGACCATATTTTCCCCTGAAGCATTATACTCAGTTTTGCTGAGTAGGTGATTCTTGGTTTTAGTCCTAGTTCCTTTGACCTTCAAAATATCATCTCCCAAGCCCTTCAGTACCTTAATGTAGAAGCTGCTAGCTCTTGTGTTATCCTGATTGTGTTTCCACAATACTCAAATTGTTTCTTCCTGACTGCTTGTAGTATTTTCTCCCTGACCTGGAAACTCTGGAGTTTGGCTATAATATTCCTAGGAGTTTTCTTTTTGAGATCTTTTTCAAGAGACGATCTGTGAATTCTTTCAATTCCTCTTTTGCCCTCTGGTTCTAGAATATCAGGGAAATTTTACTTGATAATTTGTTGAAAGATGGTGTCTAGGTGCTTTTTTTGATCATGGCTTTCAGGTAGTCCAATAATTTTTAAATTAGCTTTCCTGGATCTATTTTCCAGGTCAGTGGTTTTTCCAATGAGATATTTCACATTGCCTTCTATTTTTTCATTTATTTGAATCTGTTTTATAGTATCATGATTTCTCATAAAGTCATTAGCTTCCAGTTGCTCCAATCTAATTTTGAGGGAGTTATTCTTTTCAGTGAATTTTTGAAATTACTTTTCCATTGGGCAAATTCAGCTTTTTAAGGCATTCTTTTCCTCACTGGCTTTTTTTGGGCCTCTTTTGCCATTTGAGTTAGTCTATTTTTTAAGGTGTTATTTTCTTCAGTGTATTTTTGGATCTCCTTTAGCAGGCTGTTGACTTGCTTTTCATGATTTTCTTGCATCATTCTCATTTCTTTTCCCAATTTTTCCTCCACTTCTCTTATTTGATTTTCAAAATCCTTCTTGAGTTCCTCCATGGCCTATAACCAGTTCATATTTTTCTTGGAGGCTTTTGATGCAGGAGTTTGACTTTGCTGTCTTTCTCCTGCTCCATGCCTTGATCCTTTTTGTTCCCCAAAAAGGATTCTATGGTCTGTTTGTGCTTCCTGTGGTTGCTCATATTGCCAGCCAATTACTTGACTTTGAGCTCTTTGCCACAGTAGAACTCTGCTTCCAGAATGGAGAGAGCTTTGTCCCAAATCACTAGGGTTTTCCCAGCTGCCAGAGCTATTAAGGGGTGCCATCTCTACATCCTCCACAAACTCTGGCTCACTGGTCAACATACCCCAGGACTACTACCCAAAACCACGATCTAGATCCAAGCAGGTTAAAGCAAGAGCAATTACCCTCTGAATGGTTGCTTGGTCCCCCTACGATTTGCAGGCCAGGAGCTCCATGCCATGCAGTGCAGCCATGTGGTGCAGCCTCAGCGCCTCCACTGCTTCTCACCCTGGAGGACAAGAGCTGGACTATGCTCTTCCATCCACCCCTGTTCCAACAGAGTTCCACACTGACCTTTTACTCTGGCGTTTATGGATTGAGAAGTGTGGAAGCCATCGCAGCTGCTGGTTATTCACTCTCCTGAAGTCTGCTCTGGCCACCGCTAGTCAGGGCCACCCTGGGGCTGGAATCACATGGCTCCTGTGGGATTGTGCTCAGCTCCCAGTGTGCTGTGATAGAATTTTCCTGTTGGCCTGCCAGACTGTCTTCAGCAAACTTGTTTCTCTCTGCCACTTTGTGGGTTCTGTAGCTTTAGAATTCGTTTAGAGTAATTTTTTTACAGGCATTGGAATTGTTTGGAGCCAGAACCCATGCCAAGTTTGTGCTTCTACTCTGCCATCTTGGCTCTGCCCCCTAATTTGAGTATTTATAATAGACAAAATAACTTATTAGCTCAATGTAATTCTTAAAACAATATTACTGTTACTCTATACACTGTTTCCTTGGTTCTGCTCATTTCATTATTTCATGGACGGCTTTCCATGATTTTCTAAAATCATTGAGTTCATCATTTCTTATAGCACAGTAGTATTCCATTGCATTCATATGCCATGACTTGTTCAGACATTCCCCAATTGATGGGCATCTTTGCAATTTCCAGTTCTTTGCCACCACAGAGAGAGTTCCTATAAACTTTCTAGGACATATAGGTTCTTTTTCTTTTTGGAAATAGACCAATCAGAACTAGACCAATATTCCTGGGACAAAGGGTATATACAGTTTAATAACTCTTTGGGCATAATTTGAGATGGCTCTCCAAAATGGTTGGATGAGTTCACAATTCCACCAACAATGAGTTAGTGTCCAATTTTTCCACATCTTCTCCAACATTTGTAACTTTTCCCTTCTATCATTTTAGTTAATCTGGTAGGTGTAAAATGATATCTTCAGGTTGTTTTAATATGCATTTCTCTAACAAATAATGATTTAGATCATTTTAGGTGACTACAAATTATCTAGATTTCTTCACTGGAAAACTGCCTGTTCATATCCTTTGACTATTTATCAATTGGAGAATGATTTATATTCTTACATATTTGAATATTGTGTGTGTGCTTCATTGTCCATGGTACCTTTTATCAAAATGTAGTTGCCTTATTTATCTTTTTTAGTTGTATCTATTTTAGCCATAACTTTGGATGAGATCGTAATTGCTACCCCTGCCTTTTTTGCATCAGCTGAAGCATAATAAATTCTATTCCAACCCAGGTTACCTTCTAAGTCACTCCATTATTATTCCACAATACTTAGATAGTTCAGGTAGACCTGAAATTCTTCCCTGACTGTTTGCATACAGTGACTTTGATGATGTTACCACGTTAAGAAAATGAAGTTGGGAAAACATGGAGCTAGAAAATGTCAGCCTCCCTCCTATCTCTAAGGGCTTTTCCCTCTGTCCTTTGGTCTTCATCTTTAGATTTGTTAGTAATGCTCAATGTCAAACCAGTCATTAATAGTTATTTCATCTGAGGACTTTGGTTAACCTACTTTATCATTAGACTTCCTTTTCAGAAAATATAAGGAGAAATCTCATCTGTGTTGCTATTTTGCCTATTTGATTCCATGAGATACTAATTGGAAAGGGTCAAATGAGTTCAAAAGATGAGAGGTAGAGAAGGTAAAGTGCTTGAGGGCAGGGACTACTTTGTTCTTGTCTTTATATTTCCAGCAACTCACATGGTGCCTGGAACATATGAGATGCTTACATAAAGAATTGAGTAGGTATTGTCTTTATGTATTTGCTGACTATTGAAGGATAAGGGTACCCTCTCTTAGATACATATCTAGGGCTTCAGAAATTACATTCGTTGGGAAACTAGGTCATGGAGTAGATAGAGGGTTGGGTCTGGAGTCAGGAAGACTCTTTCTCCTGAATTCAAATCTGGCCACAGACACTAACTGTGACCTTGGGCAAGACACTTAACCCTGTTTGCCTGTTTCTTCAGCTGTAAAATGAGCTGGAGAGGGAAATGGAAAACCATTCCAGTATTTCTGCCAAGAAAACTCCAAATGAATAATTTATTTTTAAAAAGAGGCAGCTAGGTGGCACAGTGAATAGATCATTGCTCCTGGAGTCAGGAGGATCTGAGTTCAAATTCAGCCTCAGACACTTGACACACTTACTAGCTGTGTGATTTTGGGCAAGTCATTTAACCCCGTTTGCTTTCCCTCCTACAAAAAATAAAAATAAAAAAATTAAAGAAACCCCAAAGGGGATCATGAAGGGTCAGATATGACTGAAATGACTGAACAGTGACAACAATGACAATGGTGACAAATTATATTCACAACATTGCAAAGTCTAGTGGGCTTTACTATAATCTGGGAAGCTTTTTGGCCATATTTCTACTAGTCCCTTTCTTTCTCTCCATCTCACTTTGTGAAAAATAAGTGGCCGGATGGAGACAAATGAAAAGAAGTTCCATAAGAGGAGGTGGAGGTGGAATATCTCTGTCAAGGACCTGCATGACTAGAAAAGAGGATAGGCAAGTAGCATAACAAGAATGAGGAATTATAGATGATCAGTCCAGTTTTTAACTGTTATGTGAAAACTATTAAAGGAACAAAAGAAAAGCCTTCATAGATGGAGGAGTTATGGAAAGATATGGACAGACTTCTGGGACAAATAATAAACAAGATGGAGAACTAAACCAGTGGTTCTCAACCTTCCTAATGCCGCGACCCTTTAATACAGTTCCTCATGTTGTGGTGACCCCCAACCAAAAAATTATTTTTGTTGCTACTTCATAACTGTAATTTTGCTACTGTTATGAATCTTAATGCAAATATCTGATATACAGGATGTATTTTCGTTGTTACAAATTGAACATAACCCACAGTTTGGGAACTGCTGAACTAGACACTTTCCTCTGATCCTCTTCACCTCTCCAACACAGAAATTACACATGAAAGACAGAGAAACTTTGGTTGTCTCCATGATTTAGGATACCTGGAATCCAAAAAAAGGTTTTAAAAAAAACCCAACCAACTTTTTTTTAACCCATGAAGGCACTTCTATATGGAGCTCCACACTACCAGCATTGAGTGTGCACTAGCCAACCCACATTGGTTGGCAATAAAAGTTAGCCCCACATCAGGTCTCTCCTCATTCTTTCCTGTCCCATGGAGACCCCAGCGCTAAGCTGTGGAAGTGGGCTCAGTTCTGACAGTTAGCTAGCATACCTCTGTGGCACTCCAGACTACAGAAGCTCACTGGGGCCATATAGCCAGTGCTTCTCTGAGAGTCTTCCATAATAACAACAACAATGAACATTTCTATAGTGCTTACTGTGTGCCCAGCACTGCGTTAAACACTCTACATTTATTATTCTCATTTGATCCTCACAACAATCCCGGGAGGTAGGTGCTATTAGTATCCCCATTCTTTTTATAGATGAGGAAACTGAGACAGATAAAAGTTCGATGGACTTACACAAGGTCACACAATCAATAAATATTTGAGGCCACATTTGAACTCAGGACTCCCTGACTCTAGGACCAATAATCTATCCAATGAACCACCTAGTTGTCACATTGATATTTAAGTATGTGTTGAACTAGAGGACTTTTGCAATCCTTTTCAATTCTAATCATAATAGTAGTAGTAGTAGTAGTAGTAGTAATAGTAGTGGTAGTGGTGGTGATGGTGGTGGTGGTGGTAGTAGTAGGAGTAGAAGTAGGAATAGTAGGAGTAGTCCATATTTATTTTTTTTAAAGATTTTATTTTTTCCAATTAAGTGTAAAAATAATTTTTAACATTTAAAAATTATTTTAAAATTCTCTCCCTTTTTCCCTCCTATCCCTCATAATTGATAAGGTAAGCAATCTGATATGGGTTATACGTGTGCAGTTATGCAAAAAATATGCATATTAATCATGTTGTGAAAGAAAACAGACAAAAAAACCAAGAGAAATAAAGCTTAAAAAAGTATGCTTCAATCTGCATTCAGACTCTTATCAATTCTTTCTCTGGAGGTAGATAGCATTTTTCATCATGAATACTTTGGAATTGCCTTGGATCATTGTATTGCTGAGAATAGCTGAGTCATTCACAGTCGATCATCATACAACATTGCTTTTATTGTGTATAATGATTTCCTGGTTCTGCTTACTTCATTTTGGATCAGTTCATGTAACTCTTTCCAGGTTTTTCTGAGAGCATCCTGTTCATCATTTCTTATAGAAGAATTAAATACCATAACTTTTTCATACTTTCCCCAATTAATAGGTATCCCCTCAATTTCCAATTTTTTGCCACCACAAAAAGAGCTGCTATAAATATTTTTATAGATATAGATTCTTTCCTTCTCTTTAAAAATCTCTTTGGGATGCAGACCTACTAATGGTATTGAGGGGTCAAAGGGTATTCACAGTTTTATAGCCCTTTGGGCATTGTTCCAAATTGCTCTCCAGAGTAACTAGATCAGTTCACAACTTCACTGACAATACTTTCATGTTCCAGTTTTTCCATATCCCCTCCGATATTTATCATTTTCCTTTTCTGTCATATTAGCCAGTCTGATAGGGGTAAGGTTATATCTCAATGTTGTTTTAATTTGTATTCTCTAATCAATAGTGATTTAGAATATTTTTTCATATGACTATAGATAGCTTTGATTTCTTCATCTGAAAACTGCCTGTTCACATCCTTTCATCATTTATATAAGAAATAACTTATATTCTTATAAATTTGACTCTGTTCTTAATATAGTTGAGAAATGAGGCCTTTATCAGAAAAACTTGGCTATAATTTTTTTCACAGTTATGATTACTATGTATTTTCCTCCATCGTATTTTTTCACTATTTACACTTCTCTCTCTCCTTTCAACCTGTCCCTCCTCAAAAGTGTTTTGCTTCGGACCACCACCTCTCTTAATCCACTCTCCATTCTATCAGCCTTCCTTCCTTCTCTTTTCCCCTTCCTCTTCTACTTCCCAGTATGGTTAGAAAGATTTCTTTACTCAACTGAGGATGTATATTATTCCTTCTTTGAGCCACTTCTGATGAGAGTAATGTTTATGCATTGTACTTTACCACCACCCCATCTTCCTTTTCACTGTAAAAATTCTTTCTTGCCTCTTTTATGTGAGATAGTTTACCCCATTCTGCCTTTCCCTTCCTCCTTTTCCCAATGCATCCCTCTTTCTCACACCTTAATTTTTTTAGATAACCTTCCATCATAATCAACTCATATCCATGCCTTTCAGCTATGTATACTCCTTCTAACTGCCCCAATAATGATAAAATTCTTAGGAATTACATGGATCATCTTCCCATATAGAAATGTAGTTTAATTTTATTGAGTGCCTTATGATTTCTCTTTCCTGTTTATCTTTTTATGGTTCTCTTGAGTCTTGAAAACCAAATTTTCTGTTTGGCTCTGGTCTTTTCATCAGGAATGCTTGAAAGTCCTCTAGTTCATTAAACTGTATATTTTTCCCTCTGAAGAATTATACTTGGTTTTGCTGGCTAGGTTATTCTTGGTTGTAACCCTAGCCTTTTTGCCTTCCAAAATATCATATTCCAAACACTCTGATTCTTCAGTATAGAAGCAGCTAAATCTTATGTGTTCCTTACTGTGGCTCCAAAATATTTGAATTGTTTCTTTCTGGCTGTTTGCAATATTTTCTCTTTGACATGGAAGCTCTGGAATTTGACTATAATGTTCCTGAGAGTTTTCATTTTGGGATCTTTCAGGAAGTGATTGGTGGATTTTTTTCAATATCTACTTTACCACTGGTTCTAGGATATCAGGGCAGTTTTCCCTGATAATTTCTTCAAATATGACATCTAGTCTTTCTCTTTTTTATTGTGGCTTTCAGGGAGCTCAATAATTCTTAAATTTTTTTTCCTTGATCTATTTTCTAGGTCAGTTGCTTTTTCCAGTGAGGTATTTTACATTTCCTTTTATTTTTTCATTCTTTTGATTTTGTTTTATTGTTTCTGGGTATCTCAAAGAGTCATTATCTTCAACTTGTCTGATTCTAATTTTGTAGGTATTCGTTTCTTTAATGAATGTAGCTCTTTTTCCATTTGGCCAATTCTGCTTTTCAAGTTCTTTTCTTTATTAAATTTTATTCCTCTTTTACCATTTGGCCTATTCTGTTTTGTAAGATGTTATTTTCTTTAGTATTTTTTTTGCCTCCTTTACCAAATTGTTGACTCTTTTAAAATTAATTTCTTGCTTCACTGCCATTTCTTTTCACAGTTTCCCCTCTACCTCTCTTATTTGATTTTTAAGTCCTTCTTGAGCTCTTCCAGAAATTCTTTTTTGAACCTGAGGCCAATTCACATTTTTCTTTGAGGGTTTGGATGTAGCAGTTTTTGACTTTGTTATTCTGACCATCCAAAAGTTAGCTTGAGGCAGAGATTTAGGTTAAGATTCTTTGAGATTCAGCCCCCCAAAATACCACTATCAAAAGGGAGTGAATCACAAGCTTAGAAAGTGAGTAATAGGGGAAATAAGAGGAAGAAACAGCAGGCTTGTCCATGTGATGGAATCCAGCCACTGCCCCCAGACCCATTCCTCCTATTTCTCACAGAAACAGCAGGTGTGTCTATGTACTCAATGACAACCACATCCATCTAGTCTCAGACAGGACCACAATACTCAGCCAATCAGAAAGCAGCACCACTGGGATGCCCAAGTAGGATGTGGACCCTAAAACAATAGAAGGGACTTTCCCTAAGTAGGCATCTGCACAGTAATAGTAAAAAACTGGCCTAGAATGAACTTATGTTGTAGAGAGATTTATTATAATATCATTGTCATACACATATACCTCCCCAGTGGGTTTTTCTGTATGCATTGTGGGTAATCTGATGCACAGTTCCACTGTGACTGGGACCCCTCCCCTATAACTAATCCCTTAACAAGCCCCTCCAAGTCTTTTTAATATTGTAGAGGACCACAAGCCAGTGGGACTCTGACCCTGATGGCTGAATAAGCCCTCTCAGCTAAAGAGCCTGCGATCAGGCCTGGATCGGTTCCCCACCCCTCTGGCATTATGTCCTCATGATAAGTGTGGTATACACCCCCGGCCTGGGAATGGGGAGGTGTGCAGTGTTCTCAGGGGAAAAAACATGGTGTTGCAGCTAAAGGAGATTTGTGGCTTTGCTCTATAAAAGCTTGTGCTTACAATAATAAACTTGGCTCTGTTTTTCACCACTCTTGGAGTCCTGTCTCTTTGTGCACTCTCTCTCAGCCTCTGGGTAAGCAACTCTTTCCTGCCCTATTGCTGGACAGCAGGGCCCCTCACAAATATTCATAATTTCTGTTATGTAACTGCATCTTTACCCTATAAAAATGCATCTTGCTTTCTCTGAAGTTACTGGTTCCTCTTGGAATTTAGCCATTTCATGAGAGGCATCAATCTCAATAAATGCCTATACTTGGATCAGAGGTAGTCTGACTCCAAACTCTTTGAGACGGTTCCACCACAACACATCATGAAACCCCACCAGTTTTTTTATGTCCCTGGGTAGGCAGAGTCTAAACCACATACATCATGAAATTGCAAGGACAAGAAAATCATTAACAGCAGAAAGAAATATGTCCTCCAGATCTAGTAAATAAGTTCTAGCACCTATGGATAAATACTGCAAAACAAAGGGGAAAGCATCTAACCCTTAATGAGACAGAGGACCCTATGGAATTTGAGAAGAACGTGGATTCACAACATACTGTTCCTGAGTGATTGAAAAGAAAAATGAAGATCATGAGAGAATTTATGACCTGCACAGTTTTGGTGGGGGGAAGAATAGAATAACTGAAATCTGTAAAGGTAAGTCTAACCAAAGGAATGCAAATATATGGAAAGATATGGACAGAAATCCTACATGATGAAGGAAGAAAATAAACATTTAATAAGCACTTAATATGTGCCACGCACTGTGACAAACACTTTACATATGATCTCATTTGAGCCTTACAACAACCCTAGGAGATAGTGCTATTATTATCTCCATTTAACAGTTGAGGAAAGTGAGTCAAATAGAGGATGAGGGATTTGCCCAGGGTCACATAGCTAGTGCCTGGGACTAGATTTGAACTCAAGTATCCCTTACCCTAGGCCTATCAATAGTCTGCACTGTACCACCTAGATGCTTCTATAGAAGGCATGTAAGCTGTTCAGTCATTCAGTTGTTTCCAATTCTTCATGACCCCGAAGATCATACTGTCCATGAGGTTTTCTTGGCAAGGATCCTGGAGTGGTTTGCCATTTTTAATCTAGCAGATCAAGGTAAACAGAAGTTTAAGTGGTTTGTCCAGGGTCATAAAGTTAGTAAGTGTCTGAAACCAGATTTGAATTCAGATCTTCCTGACTCCAGGCCCAGCACTCTATCCACTGGGTTACTTAGTTGGAAGCAGTACCAGTAGAATGTACTCTTTATTGCTAGACTGATTATTTTTCACTGTGCTACCTAGACCTAGAATTTGTAGTTTAACAAGTTTTCTCTAATTGTGAACTTCCTCTTCTCCCCTCTCCTTCATCTCATGTCATTCATATGCCTTTTGCCACCATTTCCTCCTCTGCCATTGTCTCACGTGTTGAGGCGATCTTACTCCTTACCAAGGTTAACCCTTCCATTTGCTTAAGTGGTCCCATTCCATCCCATCTCTTCCAACACATTGCCACTTCTGTCACTCCGACTTTATAGCTTACTTTCAACTTCTCTCTGTTCACTGGCTCCTTCTCTACTACTTACAAACATCCATATGTTTCCCCTATCTTGAAAAAAAACAAAAACAAACACTTCTCAATCCTTCCCCATTAATGTTCAAAATTCCATCTGCCCTTGTTGGTTAAACTCCTTGAAAATGTTTTCTGCAATATTCCTCCACTTTCTTTCCTCTCACTTTCTTAACTCCTTACAATCTGGCTTCTGACCTTATCATTCCAATGACCTACTGCCTCCAAAGCTACCAATCATCTCTTATTTGCCAAATCCAATGACCTTTTCTCAGTCTCTCATTCTCCTTGATCTCTGTAGCTTTTGACAATGTTGATCACTTTTTCCTCCTTGATATTCTTTTCTCTCTAGGTTTTTGGGACTCTACCCTCTACTGGTTCTTGTCTTACCTATTTGACCACTATTCAGTCTCCTTTGCTGGGTCCTCATCCTGATTACACTCTAGGTGTCCCTCAGGGGTCTATCCTAGAACCTCTTGTCTTCTTTTATATTATTCCACTTGGTGATCTCATCAGCTTTTCTGGATTTAATTACCATCTTTATGCTGATGATTCTCAAATCTACTTATCCTGCCCCAACTTCTCTACTGACCTCCAATCTCATACATCCAACTGTCTTTCAATCATCTTGAGGTAGATGTCCAATAAACATCTTAAACTCAACATGTCCGAAACAGAACTCATCATCTTTTTCATTAAATTTTCTCTCTCCACCTTCCCTATTACTGTAGAGAACAATACCATCCTCCCAGTTTCTCAGGCTTACAACTAGGATTCTTCCTCAATTCTCCACTATCTCTCATCCTCCTGCCATATCCAATCTGTTGCCAAGCCCTGTTGATGTCATGCTTTCAGCATCTTTCAAATATGCCCCCTTCTGTTCTCTGACACTGCCACCACTCTGGTGTAGATCCTCATCATCGAAGACTGGACAATTACAGTAGCCTTCTGGTGGGTCTGCTTGATCCAACTCTCTCCCCCATTACAAGCTATCCTCCATTTGGCTACTAAAGTGTTTTTTTCCTGAGTTGCAGGTCTGATCCCATCATGCTCACCCCCATCCCAACTCAATAAATTCCTGTGGCTCCCTAACATTTCCAGGATCGGATATAAAATCCTCTGTTTGGTCTTTCATAACCTTATTCCTTCCTGCCTTTCCAGTCTTACACTTTGATTCAAGCTTCTTCTAAGACCTAGAGGCAGTTGGACCATTTAGCCCTCCTGATGGTCACCTCCCCATAAGGCTTTCATTTATCCTCATTCACTCAACCTTTTTCCCTGCTTTAGTACAAATCCGGCCTTATTTCCTCAAGTGTTCTGCACCAACATTCCCTGTTTTGTATTTTGTTTTCTCTATTGTTTTTCTATCTATTTAATGATGCTTTCACATCCAAAGTCCCTGATCCAGTATTCTGAAATACATCTCTTTGCCTCATACATTGTACCTATCTCTAGTTATAAAGTTTCTGACAAAGACATGAATCAAAACAGAAGTATTGTTGTAGAACATGAAGCAATGGAGCAAAGAATTTGGGTATGCACTCTCTGAAGTTCTCATACAAGCTCCTACAGGCATGGTTCCTAGCCTTTTCTGTGTCATGGACCCCCTTTGATAGTCTGGTGAGGCCAACGGATCTCTTCTCAGAAAAATTTTTTCAAAAGCATAAAATAATAGGATTACAAAGGAAACCAAATTATTTTAAAATACAACCATTGGAATGATTTTTACCTTGTTCTTTTTTCCCTCCCCTCAGAAGGCTACAACAAAATTTAAATATGTTTCTCGATAGCTACAAATATTACATACACATACACATATGTACATACATATATAGACATATACTTTCCCAAACATTTTCTACTCCTGATCTTTGTTTTTGTTTGTGCATATCTCTTTGTTTCCTATCTCTCTTGACTCCTCTACCCACTACTTTGCCCTCCTATTGCTTGCCTACCCCCTCCAAGGATCCCTCCCCTATCCTCCCATTCTCATAAATCCAAACACCCTTCTATACCCCCCTTTTACCTATTCCCTTGCCTTCCCCTCTAAAGATACCTCCTTTGTCCTCTCCCCCTCCCTATACCCCCTACCATTTTATTTCTTTTGAATTTAGAAGACTTTTATATTCTTATATATATGTGTATACACACACATATGTATGTATATATATATGTATATATGTATATATATATTCATCTTAAACCCATTCCTGATGAAAGTAGGTTACCAGAACTATCAGCCCTCCTCCTCCATCTAATTCCTGTGTATCAATTCTTCCTCTTACACCTCATTTATACAAAATAATTACTCTTTGTAACTATTTCTAAATGGTTTTACTTTTTAAATTTATGTCACAATCAAATTTATGCCCAATCTTTCTTATGAGCTACCCAATTTTTAGTAAGTATCTTAGATGTACATTTTACATATATAAAAAGTCAGCAGTCCGTCCTGATGAATCCTTTATAATCAGCCTTTGGCGTGTGCTTTATATTTCTCTTGGTTCTTGTAGGTCGAATCTTCCACTGAGTTCAGGATTTTTTTTTTTTTAACAAAGTCTTGAAAATAGGAGAGTTTATCAAATGTCCATTTTTTCCTTCAGGATAATACTTAAATTTGCAGGGTATGATATTTTTAGCCAGAGCCCCAGTTCTTTTGCTCTTCAGCATACTATTACATTCTAAGACCTGTGGTTCTTTAATGTCTCTGCTGCTAGGTTTTGTGTGAATTTAATTGTGGCAGCACCATATTTGAATTGTTTTCATCTTGATGCTTTTAATATTTTATCTTTGAACTGGGGGTTTTGGAATTTGACTATGATATTCCTATGAGTTTTCCTCATAGGATCTCTTTTAACTGGTGATTGATAGATTTTTTTTTCTATTTCTGCTTTCTCCCCTTGTTCTAATACTTCAGGACAATTTTCTTTAATTATTTCTTGTATTATTGTATCGAGATTCTTTTTTTGATCATAACTTTCAGTTAATCCAATTATTTTTATAATTTTTCTTCTTGATCTATTCTCCAAATCTGTTTTTTTTCTTATAAGATGTTTCACTTTCTCTTCTATTTTTTCATTATTCACATTTGGTTTAATTATTTCTCTATCTCTTATAATTTCACTGGCTTCATTTTTCCCAATTCTAATTTTCAAGGTGACATTTTCTTCCTTAAGATTCTGGATTTCCTTTTCTAATTGGTTGGCTTTCCTTTCATAATATTCTTGTGTTTCTTGTATTATTCTTACTTTAAAAAATTTTTTTTTTAGTTTTTCTTCTGTCTCTGTCATTTGATTTGTAAAGTCTTTTTTAAGATTT
This sequence comes from Pseudochirops corinnae, assembly GCA_028646515.1. Taxonomy (NCBI): domain Eukaryota; kingdom Metazoa; phylum Chordata; class Mammalia; order Diprotodontia; family Pseudocheiridae; genus Pseudochirops; species Pseudochirops corinnae. The sequence goes on along the minus strand of CM053588.1, from coordinate 206,151,047 downwards.
TCAATGAATTCTTTTTGGGCAAGTGACCATTTAACATCTCTCTTTGAGGGTTTCTTTTCTTCAGTATCCTCCTTTGAAGATGAACCCCAGGCATTGTAATAGCATTCTATGGTTGCAGAAAGCTTAACTATTTGTAGTTACCTCTAGCCCTGGGGTATGGGAACTGGTCTCTCTTGCCCCAAATCTTGAGTTCTTCCCTCTAACTTGTGACCAAAGCTGAACCTCTAGCCTAGCCTCCTGTAAGTGCCCATGGCCGGGGGTTTTCTGCCTCATTGCTTCTGCACTCACCAGATGTGTGCTGGTTTGTTCTCACATACACCCTCCCCCCCCCCCCCCCTTTTCTCTTCACAGCACAACTGAATCTGAGGTTCCTGGTCAGCAGAGCTTCCCTTGATACTGCTGGGCTCAAACACCCAACTCTCCTCACTATCCTGGGGGTAAAAGTTTCAGTGGTGGGGGTAGAGGCAGCCTGTCAAACTAACTAACCCCAGGACTTGTTGCTCATTGTTAAAATGGAACCTAGCTTGGTGGTGTTTACTCCTCATGGAGCCAAATTTTTTCCTGGGGTTTTTCTTCAAATCTTCTTAAATTGTCCCAGGAAGATCCCTGTTGTGCCCCAATTCTTATTTATCTATACTTTCTTTGCCCTAAGGTGCTATTTTAACTCTTTTGTGGGGGGAAATCTTTTTTTTTAAATTTATTTATTTACTTTTGGTTTACAACATTCAATTTCACAGTCCCTTGTGGGGGAAAATCTTGAGAGTATGGAATTTTCTGACCTACTCTCACAATTTTCCCAGAATCCTGTCCCAGAATGATTTTTAAAAACAAGTTTATATGGCCCAGGTTAAGAAACTCTGTCCTAGAGTGATGAGATTGAGTCTTTATAAAGAATGCAGCTTGGGCTCACAGTACTTCAATTGTAGTCACTAGTAGTTTTGTATTATAAGAATTATATTATAATAATAATTGTAGTAGACTAATAATTTTAGTCAAACAGATCCTTTTCCTCTACTCCAGGATGTGTGTAAAGCACAGCCACAGAAGACCAAAAGGGAAGGGGCAAATGGTAGTGTGCCTTCTTACTTTCCTGCTTACCCTTTGTTGATGCTTTAAGGCAGAACTTCTCAAAGTGTGGTCTGGTACTCCTGGGAGTTCCCAAGACTCTTTTAGGGGGTCTTCAAAGTCAAAACCATTTTCATAATAATATTAAGAAAATTGAATTTCCAATATGGCAAATAACAATAGATATGACCAACATAAACAAAAGCTTTTTAGGGTATTATAATGGTAATTAATTTAAATTTGAAGACTCCTTTTTGTTATGTCAAGTAAGCAGGTACTTAGCCCTTAGTCAAGCCTCTGTGAAAGAGGCAGAGAGTGTGAACTCTGTCTCCTGTTGCTGACATAACAGGAAGGGTTTGGCTGAAACAGGAAGCCAATGCATACTGTATGTGTGTATATAAGAAAAGTCCCAGAGAGGCAGAATCAGAATTTTTCTCCTGGTGGGCTCCTGGTGGAAGAAGCAAAATTTTCTCCTGACAAGCTACTGGTGGAAGAATCATGGAGACTGAAGCCAGCTGAGAGAAAGAGAGAGAGAGAGAGAGAGAGAGAGAGAGAGAGAGAGAGAGAGAGAGAGAGAGAGAGAGAGAATTTCTCTCGGCAGCATCTGGAAGCTGGAATGCTACAGCTGACTGAGAACTGAGTCAGAGTTTTCTGGAGACCAGAATCTGGTGAAGGCTGAAGTTGCTGCCAGGAGGGCTGCCTGGAAGGCTAAAGTTGTTGCTGAGATTTCTTCTGGGTATTAGGGCCAGCGGAACTGCCAGAGGACTGAAGAAGCATGACAGGGATGCTAACACTTTGTGACTTGGTTGATCCTTGAGTTCCCATGAACAGAAGTTGTGAAGGTTTTGAGATGTGCCGGACCCTGTGAACTTCAGGGTGTAGCAGGAACTGCCCAGAGGACTGGACAAGGACCTGGGAGCTGTCTGCCTCTGAATCCAGGTGACTGTTGGATTCAGGTAGGAGCTGGGACCATAGAAGGGGATCCAGGTAATCTGAGAGACCACCCCGAGTCAAGATGAAGAAAAGCCCTCTCCTTGGACATTGAATGCTGTGAAGTTGGGAAAGCTTTTTGCTCAATCACTCCATGACATGAGTGAGAGCTTCTACTGAACCTTGGGGATTTTCTGCTTGAGCAAAGACGATAGAGTCTATATTAGTGACTTCACTCATAAACTCACAATATTTTTGCATGCCCATAGTACTGGTTGCTCTTTGAGTTTGAGACTTTTCATTTTCTGGGCCTTAGTAAACATCCCAAGGTATAAAATGAAGGGTTTACTTATGATGAACGTTCCTGGAAGTACTGGGAGATTGTACACATATCCCTACATATATGTCTCATTCCTCTTTACCCACAGTACCTAAAAAACATAGCATATGCTCAATAAATGTTTATCATATGAATTTTACAGGCAGAGCCCACTAACTACTACTTAAGATCTTATTAAGATTTTTTGAATTCAATAATTACCTTAAATTGGATCACAGATTCGTAGATTAGGACGAAGTCTCAGAATGTACTTAATAAATGCCGGTTTGTGATATATTTTTATTAGTCCAATTATTTTTACCATTAAAGTTTCTTAATTTCTTAAACTTGTAGATTTGGTAATCTGACTTCTCACTCTTCTCCCTACATCCTGCTCCTGTATACAGAATATTAGTTATACAGTGGCTACTCCTATATTCAGGTTAGGATAGGTTTTTTTTTCCCTAACCCAACTTCCTTTTGGCCCAGCCTATGGGTACCATTCTCTGAGCTGTGTAGTTACTAAGGACCCACAATTATTTGATCTATTATTTGATCTTTCAATGAAAGAATCTCCCTTGTTAGCTTATATGTAAAATCATTAATGTATACAATATATCTTCTTCTGGAGAATGCTCAAGAAGAAAATACCCAGAGGGCCTTTTACTCATGTCAGAGTGGTTGAGCATAAAGTTTTTCCAACCTGTTTGACAGTGGTCAAAACCTATGCTTAAATACCTCCAGTGATGAACTCACTATCTCATGAGTCGTTAAATAATTTAGATTTCTGTGTACTTTTTCCTTGCTATAAAATTGATTTGATATCTGCAAAATCTGACTTGTACAAACATAAACAAATATCTATAATCCAATGACTTGCCCAACTGCTACCCCTTGTCAAGAATTCCTGTGGTTAAGCTCAGTTATTGTCTACATTTATAATAGCAACTTGAGGAAATGGAATTTTAAAAAATTATTTAATGTAATTGATAAATTATATTTCTACTTGCATATAGTAACCTTAAATGCCTTCTTAAAAGCAGATATAATTTAAAATGGCAAATCATATTGCATTAAAGCATACATTTAGGCAATACAATGAACCTATATGTTATGTAGGTGATTTAGATGTGCAGTAAAGTATTTAAAATGTAATCAGCAATATCCCCATGCTTTTTAACAAATTGCCTTAAAATAATACTATCATGGGTTTTAACTATTTTCACAAATGGATTGTTTTAATTTATTCTATTTATATCCCCATAACTTAGCACAGTGCCTGGCACCTAGTAAATGCTTAATAAAGACTGGATTGACAAATCATTTAAAGTATTAATTACTAAAGATGTAACATACGAACGAAGCCTATATATACAGGCAACACAGAACCTCCTCCAGCCAGTAGGTGGCACTGAAGTCTATCACTGGCAATAATAAATAATAGCCGATACTCATGTACTAAAGAATATATAGGTTTGCAAAACATCTTGCATATTACCTGATTTGATCCAACAGTATTATGAAGTAGGCATTGTGGTATCAGTATTCTCATTTTTTAGTGAGGTAAAAGGTCAAGAAGGCAATATGACCTATTTGTGGCCAGAAAGGAGTATTATGTATTGCTTGCTAGTTGCTTGCTTTGGTTTTTTCCACATTAGCTTTAGAATTAAGATTTACTTTTTTCCCTTTCATTCTTCCTTTCTTCTTTCACCCATACACCTTACAGCATAAGGCTGTGTTGTATTCTCATATAGCTCTGTTACATCAGTGAAAGAGTGAAATTTTAAGCCCTGTGCAACTGGTTAACTCGGGTAACATTAACTCTTCTTCATCTTCAGGAAAGATTCTATTACCTCTTATGTAGTTTTGAGGTGCAGTTCTCCTGATGGACAAGTGGTGTACAAAGAACAAAGTAAGATAATTAAATCTCTTGGTATATAACAAACTTTACAACTTTTTAAATCTTAAAAAACTTTTAATGTGATATATTCTCTTTTTTGCTGCAATCACTCGTACATGACTTGGCAGTACTTTCACAATATTTTGATACACATTCTTTAATCCACCATGATGCCACACTTTTATCATCATATTGGATATTGTGTATCTTTAAAGGACAGTTAATTTTTCCAAATCTAGCCTTTATTATAATAAAGTTTAAAACACTGAACTTAAAACACCAAATAAAGTACATTTTCATACAAAGGAGAGCACAAAAAAATTCTATATTAAACTGTGAATTGCCATTTCACATTTTTTAATGTAATAGATTCTATATTACTTTCCAAACTGTTCCTTCTGTTTTCTTCTATGAATTAAAAAAAATGTCAATGGTCCTTTTTTTCTTTTGCTAGCCCAAATATTTTCAATGGGTTTAAATCAGACGAGTTGCTTCGTCATTGGGAAGCACGTATGTCTTTTTAAACTTTTTGTGACACGTGGCATAGTGCTGCAGTAATCCATCTCTTCTGGAAATTTTTGTAACTTCAGAACAATTCTGCTTCTGAGGATATCAACATATTTATCAAAGTTCACCATTACTTCAATGGAAATAAGAATTCCAGGCCCACTGGAAATAAAAAGTTCCCAAAATATTTTAGGGGTAAACGTTTCACAATCTAATGAAGATGCTCAGATCTTATTGGCTCACCTGAACTTCTTCTGAAAATACTTTTGGTATAAAAAGTGAGTTTCATAAGTAAAACTTACTTTTTCAAATCTTCAGCATTTCATGAAAATCTTTGTTATCGCATGATGTTTTTTTCTTCATAGCTATGGTTAGCAACTAGGTTTTTCTATTGGTTTTCTTGTTCATGCAGTTTCAAAAAGTCTACATTGTACAGGGATCAATAGCATCACCTCCAGCTGCTAGCTCCCTTTGAAGGTCTTCACTTGTTTTCTGAGAATCAATTAGGCTGTTTGGCAGAAAAAAACTTGACATTTAAAAAAATTTCAGCCACACTTTCCTTTCTGCTTAGGTGTGACTGTTACTGTTTAATTATGGGCTTGAATGATCCTTGAAATGCTTTACTTCCCTGCACCAACAGCTACTGCAATACCTCTAACAGTTGATGAAGTGTGCTCTCCAAGTGGTATAACTTTTAGGTATTTCCTTGAGTGATAATTGTTTTTTTAAAAACACAGAACTAAGAATACGAGAGAGCAATGAAATTATATAAAATTCAGCACTCAACTACCAGAACACCAACCAAAAGGGAAATCAGATCAATCCTATTATATCTGGTCAAGGTTAGACAGTCTGGTCTAACTAATGTCAGTAGAAGCATATTCATAATGATAAAATGAAGCCATATAAAAATTATTTTTTGTAATTTGCAAAACACTACATTTGCAAGACACTGTATTTGAGTATGCAAGAGCTCTCTCCCTTTCTTCCCTTTAATTTAGGCAGAACCAGGGTTTATCTGAAAACTAGTAAAACCCAAAATTAGTGAATTACAGATGAACAAAGCAGATGAAGAAAATACCAAAAAAAAAAAAAAAAAAAAAACCCTTCTATTTTAAAAAAAGAGTGCCTAAAATGCCAAAATTCAAATCTTAGAACTCATTGCTCATTTGTGAGAACTTGGTTTTTACCTGTGATAGAGCTCAGAAAGAACTATAATCTTTAAAGTAGTCAGAACCATATTAAGATAAAAAATTAACCATATCTGATACTAAATGGGTGTCTACCACAAATTATTTGCTACAATTGTTGTTTCGTAGCCTACTTAATAATAAAGCATGGAGTTGGCTGTTATGGGAGAGAGTGAGAACCTTATCTCCAATGATAGCTTAAATAGATGATTCTACTGAATACTTTTCTAGGTTTCTGACAGATATGGAAAAAAATGCTTCCAATAAAGTGGCAACCCAAAAATAAAATACAGATAGAAACAATGATGTCATAGACACTAAATTTTTAAAAAATAGATTTTTATTGATATCTTTTGTTTTTACATCATCTAGATGCCCTCTGCATCTCATCTCTTGCCCCTCCCAAAGAGCCATCCCTTAAAGCAAAGAGTGTTTTTAGGAAAGAGAAAAAAAAACCAGAAAAATTTATCAATACATTTTAAAAAATCTCACATTTTATGCAATGTTCCACACCTGGGGACACACTTTCCCTACCTCTGTAAGGGTGAGGTGGGTAGGTGTCTTCTCATATTTCTTCTTTAGGGTCAAACTTGTTTTTTTAAAATAATTTTCCAATTCTTTTTTTTTAAGTTTCGTAGTTCTTTCCACTTACATTACTGTAGTTACTGAATATATTGTTTTCCTGGTTCTGCTTACTTCAACTTGCATCCGTTCACTTAAGTCTTTCCATGCCTTTCTGTATTTGTCTCATTCACTGTTTCTTATAATACAGTAATATTCCATTACATTCATGTACCACAAATTGTTAAGGCCTTCTGCAAGTGACGGTAGCTAGGTGGCCCAGTTAATAGAATGCTAGGACTGGAGTCAGGAAGACTCATTTTCCTGAGTTCAAATCCAGCCTCAAAAACTTACTAGCTGTATAACCTTCAGCAAGTCACTTCACCCTCTTGGCTTCAGTTTCCTCCCTTATAAAATGAGTTGGGGAAGGAAATGGCAAACTACTCCATTATCTCTGACAAGAAAAACCTAAATTGGGTGACAAAGAGTTGAACAAGACTGAAAATAACTGAACAACAACAAAATGTTTTTAGATCTTTGCTATCACAAAAAGGCTTGCTATAAATATTTTTAGTGTATATGGAACCTTTCTTTTTGCTAATGATTTCGTTGGGATATATGTGGAATCTCTAGGTCAACAGGTAATACGAATAAATGTTACATCCATCAGACAGAAACTTTACTCCAAAGTTTTCTTACTTTTCAATAGAAGGATAACAGACCCTCATACACATGGACAGAAAATTTCGGTTGAAAAAAGTCTGTTCTGTCATTATATATATATTCATTATCATTTGTGCAATAAGATGTCATAAGAATTAAGGATTGTAACATAACAAAGAAATTATCTTTTAAAGAGGAACACTTTAATACCATAAACTATTTTATATTTCAACAACTCTAAGTTTGGCAAATAAACATTTCACCTTTTATATGAAGTCAATTTCCTTAATTTAAACAAAATGTTGATTTTTAGACTGATTTTTCCTAAGAGATGATACTAGGGGATAAAAGTGGAAGGTCCCTACAATAATGTGTCAGCTATTATTATCTGTAGTTTAAATTTATTTAATGAATTAGCAAATGAGTATCATTAGGGAAAGGGGACATAACCAGTTTAGTTTGTGTGTGTGTATTTTCCCTTAAAAATCTTTCCTAGAAAGCGACTGTTATCAGACCTGAAGAAATCATTTGTTGGATTATTTTGTTGCTAAAAACCATGTCAACGAGGCGTTACTTCTATGAGACACTCAGGTGACGTGGGCTTAGTTTAATTTTAGCTTTCATCATAACCAAGATTTTATGTAGAAAATGTAAAGTTGACATAACATACGAAAAGAACAGGTACTTAATAAATTTTGGTTGAATTGAAATTTGCATGATTTAAAAGATAATTTCCTATCTGAAAAACTCTTTAAAGGTTTCACAAGCCATTAAAAGAGGAGAATGTTGAACATAAGGGGCAGGGTGGAGATGGGTATTGTGAGGCTCAAATGAGTTAATGGATGTAAAGTATTTTGCAAACCTTAAAGTACTAACTAAGTAAATGCCCCTGGTACCTTCACTAGGCTTGTACTCCTGCTAAGCTCAAGCAACGGTTATAGAGCTATCCAGAGTAAATGTTTAGCAATCAGGCTGGGGAGAGGGGGAATTGGAAAGGGAGGAATGTATGCACACACACTTTTAAGTTTCATCTACATTATTAACACTTTTAACTCTGGATAATCAACAAAACAATAAATTACACGCAGATTGTAGTCAATGCTGATTTATGAGGTGTTAGTGCTCAGACAGAAAATTTAACAATCTGTTTGAGAATTAGAGTTGGCTTCAGGATATCCTGGGACCTCGGAAATGTCCTAGGTCATGATATCATAAGCAAGTCATAGCCTCAACTTTCCTGTCTGTAAAATGGAATAAAAATACAGTCTTTCTCCAGAATTTGGAATTTGCCAATTTTGGCAATGCTTTTCAATTTCTACTTAGAAAAGTGTCAGAGAAACCTATCTCCCTGGGCTTAAGCAGAACAAGGACAAGCTGACTGATTTTCAAGACAGCATGTTAAAGGGACACTGGATTTGGACTTGGAAGACCAGGGGTCTGAATCCTAGTTCTGTCTGTATGACATTGGAAAAACTATTAAGACTCTTTGAGTATGTTTCTTCATCTATAAAATGGAGGTTTGGATTAAATGGCCTTCAAGGTCCCTTCCAGCTCTAAAACTAGATACTGAACGCTGAATATAGGCTCCCTTCAGGAAAAACTGGAAATCCACCTGAAGCCTTTTGCTACTTACAGAACATAAGCTAATGCATGGATAAAGAAACATGTTTTTAGATTGCTTCTATCTTTTGTACCTACAGCAAAATGATGTTTCTGAACCACAGATCTGCCTGAAGAATGGCAAAGCTATTCATATTGTTAAAAAACTGTAGAGCTTAAGCTGTGGAAACAAGTTTAGTGTCAAGTCTAGTGTCACATTACCTCACTAATTCAACTGATGATGGTATAATTGGATGGTATAATAATATGAAATATTGTAGAAGATATTTCATGATAGTTGATTTATTATGTTAGCACTATAGGTATGGCATTTTATAAATTATTTCTGCCTGGGTTCTTGTTCAAAACTAAACATTAAAGAAAACTTAGAGAAAATTATGGACTGGTGTCATTAATAGAAGTTGCATCTGGTGATGAAGACTATCCTCAGAATAAGCCTACCAAATTCTTGAAATGATCAGGGGGTCTATTTCATACTGTATCAAAAACCTAGTAAGTGAGATAGGAGAATGAGTACAAAATGATGAAAGCACCTGTAGTCTGCTGTTAGTGATAGAGAAAGTCACTTCTAATGTTGCTGATGGATTAAAAGACAATGATCACAAACAAAGAAGAGTAGAATGATTTTCTAGAGGAATAAAATGTCACTTAGGAGAAAGCTATTATTAACTGTGTTTAAAGGCAGGTATGTTACACATCCTAGTTAGTCATGCAAAGCTGTAAATGCTTTATTCCACCTATATGAAAAGAGGAAAATAACCAAGAAAGAAACTGACGACTGAAGAACTCAAGTTTTAAGAGTTACTGATAGGATCACTAACTATTTATTTAGCCCTTTGTTCAGTATTATCTAACTAACATCTTCATCCTCAGTTACACCTATAGCATAACATAACTATTGTCCATAATGACTTAAGAAAAGGTTAGGTTATGAACTGTATTGTTTTTAAATAAGAAAGGAAACATAAGTACATTTTATAGAAGTTTCCCCTAATGGCAAAATTACAAAGTTCTAGGACTTAAGAAGTTAGCTTTCTGATATAAGAAAACTTGACTGCTGAAAATCACTTATTCTGAAGGCTTCAAGTAGCAGGGCATTTACTGTGTGAAATCCTGATACTAATTAGAAAGTCAACAAATATAATAGTTAACCCTTTCATATCACCACAGTTTCAATATGTCGCAGGTCAGCATAAGAAATTAAACAGGAATTTTAGGGGGGAGTTTTACAGAAGCCACATATAACATGCAAAGGCCAGTAGTTGACGGAAAAAGGTTAGAAACTCAGAAATGCATAACCCAAATACCCCGTAAAAGAAAAAGAAAAAAATCAGACTTCTTGTCTGGTACAAAGGGAGGGCCAAAAATTTTATGTGGATTTTCCAGATCACAGGGGTACTGTACCCCAAACCCCTTGATGTAGAAGGGGTGGCTGTATACTGTTTTAAAATGTAGGTACTGTGCTGTACCATCTACCATATTTCATTATCTCAAAATGGAAAAAAAATTCCATCATATGATTAGTTTTGAAAGAAACTCTATGTATGTACCAAACAGAAATACTGCTCATCAATCTTTTTTAATGAGGAAAACTAACCTTTCTGCTTTGTTTCAAAAGGAACGAAAATTATATTGGTGTTTAATTCTCTGCCAAAATCTCATGACAGTATACTGACAACCCTGGTTTCTCAAAGGTTTTTGCCAGGGGACCTACACTCTGGCACATCCTATCTTAAATGCCACCAAGAACCTGGTGCCAGATAGCTATCACTTGAGAATCAGCCTGCTTAAATCAGAAATCTTGGACACCAAGTAGATTTCTTTTCACCACAGTAACTCATGAAAATCCCCTAAAGAATAGATAGACGGTAAATCTGCAACAATGGAGGGAATGGCCATACAGGTGAAAACATGGATCTTTTGAAGTACAGAAATAATAATAGTAATTGAAACACTGTAGATCTGATAACATGCCCCAAAAGTATTTTAATCTTTTAAATATTGGCAGTCTCTTCATTTTAGTATATTTACTAATTAAGTATATTGTAAGCAAATTAACTTCTTACTTTACTTGAACAAAAAAATTTTTTTTTCATGACTGTACTATATGGTTGTCATATCCCTTAGCAACAATGAGACACTTTCACTGAAAGCAGAAATTAGTCACAGAACATACCAAACTAAAGTTGTTCCCTTTATGAAATCAGCAACCACAACTCAAAGGAATTATGTGTAAAATGGAAGAAAAGAGTATGGATCTTATCAGGTCAAATTGATGGAGGAAATTCAATTTATTTTTTTTCTCTGGTTTTGCCCATAAATTGTTATACAAATTTAGGACCCAATTAAAATCACTCTCAACAGAATTTTCACTGCTGTTCTAAAATCTTGGCCCATTACTAATTCAACTGACACAACCATTCACAATTTCCAGGACTGCACATAAAACTGTAAAGCATAAAATCATTGATGTAAGTTTAAAATGTAGTTTTCATCATTTCTCATTAAAAGTAGTCATATTCCCCCCTCATGTGACAAAAAACCCTTATAAAGTAACTCTACACTAAACTTTTATTCATAAAGAGGCTCATTTGCGATTTCCAATTTCTATTATACTGCAAATTAATTACATTCTGTAAAATACTTAAGATCTTTCCATCTCAAAGGTAGCTTATATTGTATTATCAGGAAAACCATAATGCCTGATGATAGGCTTATAATTTTCTTTGTTAATGCTTGAAAAGCACTGCGAAAATGAAAAGTGCTGCTAAGTGCTATTATCTTTCTTAAATTTCCATTTATACTGTTTCATTTTGAAATAAACATATGCAACATGTTCATGTTTTGATATGTATTTTTATTTCCCTGCAGTTTTCACTTATCAAGAACAAGTAACAGGGAAAGTTGTCTGAACTAGTGCATAAACAAACATTCTGAAACACCACTACACATATCTAATTTACAAGAACCGTATAAAAAAAGTCACTAAAACACTACACTACGAAGGTGTCCAACACTTACAGTCAGACTTTTTCCAACCCGTTACTTGCCTTGTAGCCACAGGAAAATTCTCCGAAATTGAAAAGACAATCTTGCCACAACCCTCCCCCCTCCCACCACCTGGGATGGCTCGATATCTAGACATCCAATAATTATTGCAATGATATAATGCAATACATACCTGGTAAAATATTCTTTATGTGTTGTGTTACAGTTTTAAAGCCGTTAAAATATGTAGTCTTCAGATAAAATGTAATCAGTTGAAAAATTTTCTTATCTGCACAGTTTATATGTGCTAGATGCATAATTTTTCCTAGTCAGTTTTTTTTCTGTGTAATTATTTTTTATAAACTGGTATTATAAATAGAAATATACATTCAAAATATATGGAAAAGTGAGTTACTACATTAAATTTGCATGTATCGATCCATCCCTTTCCCCTGCACAGTAATAGAAAATACTATTTTGCCTTGAACTTCATATTTGACAGTGAAATGCCACTAAAGTATTTACCAAAAAGTCCATCTAGTCAAATTGTGAAACAAAATGAACCAAGTGAAAACTTTACAGTTCCTTTAGAAAAAAATTACAAGAATTTCATTTCCTAGCTATGAATCTTTAACTTTTTAGACACAAAGTTTGATTTATTTGTACAAGATACAAAATGTAAACATGGCAAAATAAATAGTTAAAACAAGTGATGCAGGATCCCATTTCATGCTCATGATCCCATTAAAGAATTATTTTTTTAAATCCATTCAGTTGCAAATTCAAGTGCAAAAGCATGATGATGAATATCTACTATTCAAGTAACAGAAATAATATTGATGATACAAATAAACTATTTTACAAGGTAGTGATTTTCCCAATTTTACAAAATGTACATTATATATCGATTTAATATACGATATATTGATAGTTCAATAGGTCCATTTTAGTTCTCTGTGATCCACAGAGTCTTGTATTTTGCATTCAGCTGGAAAAGAAATGACTACACACCATCAGCACAGGTCAGCGCCACCAGTTGGAGGTTATGTTACTTCCATAGCTACTGTCGTTTCCGCTATTCCATTTAAACCCAATCTTTCCGGTTCATGGTTCTCTCTGAAATAAGAGTAATGATAATATAAATATTAGTGTTTTAAATATGATATTAACATTGCTTATGTCCCAAGAAATCTTTATAGGAGCACTAATTCTGAACACATGCAAAACAAAATTCAAAATCAAGTACTGACATAACTAGAAAGTATAGTTCTTTTTGCTGAAAGAATCCCTTTAATCTGCTCATAACTTGACTATACTGTTTACATTTCATCAAAATAATATCTTTAGCCAATCTACCATATTTGTAAAGAAATATTTTATAAAGCTGATGATATGAACAATTTCAATATGTAACATGAGGTAATCAAAAGGTCTTCTTAAATAACTTCTGGGTTAAGACATTCCAGAAACATTATGCATACAGTGATATAAAGTTTTGCTTATAGTTTTTTAAAAATTAAATTTAAAAAATTAAAAATGTGAAGTGCTCTAAAAACCTAGAAATAAAATATTAGCAAAAAGAGAGTAGTCAAATGTTAGATGCTCCAGAGAGGTCCAGAAAGACAAACCATAAGACAATGTCAGAGATTTAGCATTTAAGAGATCATTGGAACTTTAAAGAGAGTAGTTTCCATTCAGTGATGAAACTGGAAGCCAGACTGGAAAGTTATTTAGAAGCACATGAGAAAAGAGGAAGTGAAAATATCTAGCGCTAGATGGCTTCCTCATGTTGGCCAATAAAAGTGGAGAAATATAGGATGATAGCTAGTGGGCACCCTGGGGGATTTTTAGGGATGATGGAGACATGGTGCATTTGTAGGCAGCAGGAATGGAGTCAGCAGAAGACAAAGAGAAATCAAAGATTAGAGAGAGGTGAAAGATAGTGGGGCAATCTGCTAGATAAGACAGGATGGGATCATGGGTGCATGTAAAGTACTGGACTCGGGGGTTACTTCATGTTAGGGGTGAAGAGATAGTGGAATCTTACAATGTGGAAAGAGTAGGGGAGAATTAATTATGGACATCATGGATATATGTATGAATTTGCTATTCTGTTCACATTTCTGGTTGGAGTTTAGAAACTGCACAACCCATTCATTTTAAACAAATTAAAAGCAGTCAACAAGCATTTTTGTCTATTCTATTTAAATCAATGTAATATACAGGAAAAAGCAATGAACCAAGAACAATGAAACCTGGGTTTCTAGTATGATTCTGTCACTTACAGGCCGAGTGTCCTTATATGAATCACTTAACTTTTTGTACCCAGTTTCCTTACCTGTATAATGAGAGGACTGGAATATAGAATTTAGAAAATTCCTCATAACTCTGGCATTTTATTCTATTCTAGACATTGACACACACCTTGCTATGCTGCTGATGGCACTGCTAGGAGTCACCTTTGGCACTCTGTCCATACTGGCAGCAACTGTGGCAAGTTTTAAGGCTGTTGGCGATGGTGCTGAAGTCCTTGTATTGATATGCACATTGACTGGAGAAACAACACTGACATTGTTGAGGTGCACTGCATTTGTCAGGCAGGAATTGTTCATGGGAAGTGTCTGAGGACTGCTTGTGCACAATGCTGGGATTAAGTGGTTTGTGGTGGTGTGGCCAACTGTCCTTACAAGTTGTACAGTTGAAATCCCTGGGCTGGATGATAAAGCCATATTGGTGGAGTACAGAGTTTTAGAGGTTCCTAGGAAAGAAAGAAAAGTTATCTGGTGAAAAGATGAATGAAATTACTTACAACTAATCTACCACAATATTTATGCTAGTAAGTATCTTACTAGGATTGAAAAAGATCAATACTTTTATTTTTAGGGGCATTTTGACAAAAACAGAGGGGAAATTAACCCATATTCAACAAACAGAAATCTAAGATTGAGTAAAGAACAAAATTAAATAAGAAAAAAATAGTCTGTTCACTAAGTGGCCTGCTTTAAGCCATATTCCACTGATATATTGGTGCTAGGTTACCTAAATGCTTGCCAAGGAATTTTAGCCATCATTCTTAACTACTCTACACTTACCCAAAATTACTCCTGCCCTGTCCTTCCTAACATTGTCACCAACCACTTTTCAAATGGCTTTTATACTCAATTCTTCTAACTTAGGCAGGTTAACAAAGTATTTTGAATTATATAGAACTAACCTAATCATCCAAAATGTGTTTATGCCCACATCTGACCTCATTATTCCCATATACTGCCCTTCAATGCGTTACTTCTAAAGTAAATAAATAGCCTTGCTACATGTAATACACTCATCTCCCACAAACCTAAAACTCATTAAAGGGGACCAGGGAAGCCTTCAGTGTTCTACTAAATTGGAGCAAGTCATATGTAAGTTCAAGAAGTTGAGAGCAAATTTTGGAGGCTGAGGCAGGTGGAAATGAGAGTGTGCATTTTATTCCCATTTATGGAAGAGCTGGGATAGGTGCCAATATGGATGTATAATCTGGAATAAGGAATTCTATCAAATAAACATGAAAAAATTTTGGTGTCTTAGCAGGAACATTGAATATTAAAGGGTGATGGATGCAAAATATAATAGTCTCTCAAGACCCATGGCAGATGGGAAAGGCAGCCAAGCTTTCATATCAATATTGATCAGGGTGAAGGTGAGTCACTGTATACAGTTATTTACATATTCAAAGACTAGAGGTTTAGCACTGATTTCACCTCTTTAAATATCTCTCTTCAATTGTGGCTGATACGTTGGTCATTTATTATCCCAAGCATCATGTGATGTTGACATGATATATAAGCACAATGGGTTAGATAAATGGCAATAAGATTTTCAAGAAACTAGGAAGGAGGAAAATAGCAAGGATAAGTATAGAAGAGATTAGGTTAAATCTGAGTTCGAAGAAATAAAAAGAAGAAAGGAAGCTACATTACAATTTTCTTTCCTTCCATTCAGAATACCAAGCTACTGACATTCTTCTCTATCCCATTATTTCCCTCCCCTAAATATAAACCTAAGCCCCAGAAAATACCCAACTCAAGTATTTCAATTTTGCGACTATATTTTTCCTCCATTGGTAAATTAAACTCACATCATTAAGAGGCAGGAGAATATAATATTTCAATCTGTTTTAAATCTTTCAGCTAACTTTTGAACACCAGTCAATTACTAACTGCTAATTATAACATGGATAAAAGTGGAAAAATTATAAACTGTACCAACTATAAGATTTATTTTTAAAAATTTCTACATGAATAAAATTTTATTATTATAATCTTTTCCATTCTATTGCCATAGATGTCACAGGATATTAACAAAAAGGAAATTAAAACCTAACTTTGTGAACAACACGACCGGCAGTGTGGTACAGTGGAAAAAGTCATAGGACCTAAGTTTAAATCCCAGGTGTGCAACTTTACTTGGCAAGTCAATAATTCTCTCTTATCTGAGCTCTGGATCTATGACCCTAAGTCCTTCCAGTAAAAAACCGCTTAAAATGTCAGCCTTACCTGAAGGCTGGACAACACCATTTATATTACTGTGGCTAGTGCTCTGTTCCTTGGTCACCTCACTGCGAGTTGGAACTGGTGCACTGACCACTGCAGATGCAGCAAAGTGGGCGCTGGCTGAGTCAAGTGTTTTAGACATACAGTCAGAGGTGCTTGAGCCCTACAAAATGAACAAAGTTAAATTCTTAATTCTGATTGTGATTTCCAAAGCACTCTGAAGAATGGGACAGTCCTAAAAGGCTGTTGCCTTTCCCTCTGGAATCATTTCAAAAACACAAATGAAAACATCTAGATTCTGGGCTTCCTTGAAATTCTGAAGTTGCCTGACTCAGGATCCCTGAGTCAGTACAAATACTTCATGGAATAACACAGGTCTGTTTAGGAAAATACTGAAACCCAGTCAACAATATTTATTACATAAAGATCACTAAAAGTAACAGTCCATATAGTGGAAAGAGCATTTGTTCTAGAACCAAGGACCTGGTTCAAATTCCAATTCCTTGTGATATCTACTATCTGTATGACCTCGGTAACATCACTTACACTTCCTGGGACCAGGTTTTCTCATCAGTAAAATGAAGAGGAAATGGCCTGTGAGGTCCCTTTCAGCTTTAGATCTAGGATTCACCCAGATAAGACAGAAACAGTTGCTGTCTGAAAACAACAGCATCAATATAGGTAGATCCTACCAGGTTTGTCGACCAAAGATCTGGATCCAAGATCATGATAGTATACAGCTGAAAAAGGCCTAGATTCAAATATTTAGTAATGTACTACAGATATTTTATTTTCACTGTTGGCCAAAGTTTATAATCAAGTTAATTTATATACAGAGTCACATTTAGGACTTACTAAAGACCCTAATTTCTAACAACAGTAGATTATTTCTGCAAAGGACTCTTCATTCTTCTGTGGAAGGTATAACCATAGACAGGAAGGCAGCAAAACAAAGAGCATAACAATATAGAGTTTGTTTAAATTTAAATAATTATTAGAAAATAATAAAAAACATCAGAAAAGTTCTATTTTTGGATAAAAATATTTTCAGTTATACTCTACATTTTTAGAATCTATTCTTAATTTGAATCCTCCCCCCCCCCCATCATGAAAGCAATAAAAAAGATTATCTGGCTCAATGAAACATTCTAAATTTCAGGAATAAATTAAGCAAATTTACTTTTTAAAAACATACTGATTAGCTGATGGGAAATTTCATCACCCCTCTAAACCCTAGAGCAGCGATATCATGGTAGTCTTTATGCTAAACAGAAGCAAAAACTTCAACAAAAAAGGAAAGTCATAAAATGATTTACCTGTGCTTTTGGATGTGTCTGTTGTGAGGAATGCTGAGATTGCTGTTTCTGCTGAAGCTGAGCAAGTTGCTGCCTTTGCATTTGAACTAATTGCTGTTGATGTGTCTGAAACTGCTCCTCTGTGATACCCCCCGTTACTGTGTAAAAGACATTAATTTCAGAAATAAGAACATCGTTAAGAGATAATTTTAAAAACATTATCATAAAATAATCATAAATCAGAGTAAAAAAAGTGAAATTATATTAAACCTTTATAATGAAATTTATAATAAGCATATATAGAGAACATAGCTAAAAATGAATCTTTTGGAGAAAGAAACAGCTCATTCAGTAATGAAGTTTAATAACAAATTTCCTAGATGTAATTATACTTACTATTTCATCACTACTAGACTGCAAACTCCATGAGGGCAGGAATAGGGTTGTATTCTTCTCTGTATCAACCCCAGTGACTATCACTTCATCAAGCAGGTGCTTGCTAAATGGTTACTGAATTACAACTCTATGATGTAGTTTTTACCTTTTGAGGTTAGTGGTTAACTCTATATATTCTATAAATAACTCGCTATACTTCTAGCATCCAGTAAAACCACTATGTTCCTTCCCCCCACCATCCTTTTTTTGGTCAAGAGCTATGATTTCATCAGTGTAGTGAAATTCTTGTGCAGAAACTCTAAAAATCCAAGCACATCAGTAATTAATTTGCAAGTTAAAGAGTTTTTTTGAGATTTGCCAAGGACACTTAAGAGGCAAAAAAATCTGTCCTCATACAACCAGCATGTACCAGAAGTAGGATTTTAACCTAAATCTTTCAATATAGCTTAGAAAAATTTTATATCCACTACTCCATTCTGCCACTCTAAACTTCCTGTTTAACCAAGGATAATGCAACAACAAATAAACTATATTTTCAATGATAAAAACAAAGCCATATAAAAAATATAAATGGTGCAAATTCAACTTCCCAAATACTAAAAGAAAATAGGATTTATTGGCAAAGCCCTTGGCTATCATGGCTATCCAAATTGACTCACACTCACAAGCTCAATGGATAAAAGAAATCAGACTTAAATCAGTAATTCATACAAGAAATAAGTTGGAATGTTTTAAAAAAATGAAAATACAATCCACAGCTTGATCAAATGTCTCATAACTACAAAAAATAGATATAAGAATGGCTAATGGACCTAAATCAAAAACAAGAAAAAGATCACCTCCTTTAAAAAATTCTCAAGATTTTTGTTTGAGGGACCACCTCCTGGAAACTTAAACCAAGCAAAACTTTCTGGAAAAAGATGTACAAATTGTATATACTTAATGCCAATTCACTGATAATTAAAACACAGGAATATATATATCTATATCCATATCTATTCTCTCAGAAATGGAAACTAGAGTCCATCTATTACAATCCTCTTACTTTATGAATGAGGATTAACTAAAGTTCACAAAAGTTAAATTACTTGTCCATGGTCACAGAGATAGTTAGGAATAGAGCTGGAACCAAAACTCGGACCTAAGACTCTGTCCATTGTTTTTTGTACTACACAAGACCGAACACCCAGGTGACACTCATCATTTTTAAAATGATTAGACTCTACAAACTTATGACAAAATCTGCCCCAAAACCACATTATTAAATATTGAATTTAAAATATTTTCCAATACATCATATAAGCAAATTTTTGGTTCACTTTTTCTTTCTTTATTCCTTCCTTTCTCCACTTTACTTTCTGACTTGCAATCAAAAAATGAGTATTTGCTAACACTACGTATACAGCACTATATGAAGTACCAGGAAAGCCATAAAGAAAATCAAGTCTTCACTGAAGCATATAGTATAGTTGGTAAAATTACATGCTTACATATATACGTGTGTATAATGTAAAGACAAATGAAAAAACACGACAATATATGAAAAGCGACAAATGATCAACACAATCAACTATAGAGACTACTATCTACTCGACTTAGGTTAGCAGATCCTAAATGTTTGCCAATCATTCCTATATTTACCAGTGTCATAATCCACGTATTATAAGAATAGGCAACAGCAGCACAAAGTAAAAGTTAGGTGTCTTGGTTTCCATTTTCATTAAAAAGAGGTTTTTACATTCCCTGTGAGTTTTGTAGGCTCCAGATCTGAGTTTATGCTACTCTAAGTGGCAGATTTAGAAAATCTAGCCTCAGATCCAGCTGAATCCTTCTTTGATGTTATCACATCTCTAGAAACGTACAATGCCATTCTAGAACATTCTCAACAGAATGTTTATTGCAAGATGATGGGAAAACAACTTTCAAGTAACATTTTCTATTTTTAAAAAACTCAACAATCTGATATTACAATACTCACTATAAAGATTTAATATCCACTATTTATGTAACATATCAGTCATCTTTATGAACTACCAACAAAATGAATTCTTCATGTCTTCCTTTTCTGGAATCAATTCAAGTATTAGCATAAAAACTTCAAAACTACAACAAAAATAAGACTTTAATTTTAAATCCAGGACCTTCTAAATCAAAAGGAAATTTCAAGTATATATAAACTTCCATGAAGTTGGGGGGAGGGGGAATTTTGAGAAAAAGATAAGTGTACGTGATAAAAACAAGGGAAAATTTTAAGCTAAATTGAAAAACAATATACATAACCAAAGCCTAGATAGGAATCTAATACAATTTTCAAGAAATACATTTGCAAGTGTGTCAATATGTATTCCCCTAAAGACAATATTTAGTAGGTCTTTCCACAAATGTGATTTATCATTAAAAAAGTGAGAAAGAAGTTTGTCTACATGGTAGCAAATCTTCTTTGAAGCTTGAATAAAGTTAAGCAGGAAATGGAATGTGCATAACTTTAAATCTAAGGAAGAGGGAATACAAAAGTACATTTTTATATTTAAGATTTACATTTTAATAGAATTTTTTTTAAGTTAGAGGGAATTAGGATATCAATAGAATCTTCTTCTGTTTCCATCTCCTAAAAATGGGAGTATAGCAAAACTTTGCTAATTTGGAAACAAGATAGAAAACTGAACTCTAATCTCTATCCAAATGGTCATAAATTCTACATACACAAAAATTGAAATTGGTTTTAGGCTATCTCTAAAATCTGGCTCTTCTTGAACTAGGATCTATCTACTTAGACTACTGTAATGTTACTTTCCCCAAATTTTATTACTAAAAGTAATTTTTCACTAAAAAATTACAAAAAGATTTTTTTTTTTGAAGTGAGGAGGAAGAAGTGGATCTACGATTTCATTTATGTAGGGACCTTCTGGTGAGAAAACTCTTTACCAATGCATTTCCACATCTGTTCTTCTTAGGTCTTCTGGACCTTCCTTGAGTTCTTAGTTAGAATGTCCCCCTTAGCCAAGAGGCTAAGTGACTTGCCCAATCATAAAATCAGCATGTATGAGAGGTAGGACTTATATGAAGATCTTCCTAACTTTGAAGCTAGCTCTCTATTCTTTATATCATGCTGTCTTTCACTGTTAAAATTATTGAGGAAAAAATGCTGAAATCTCTCCTCAGATATTTGCTAGCCATGTTACCCTAGTCAAGTCATCTTACCCCTTGAACTTCAGTTTCCTCATCCATAAAATGAGGAAAAGAACAGCATTGCACTCCACAGGGTTGTGGTAAAGAACAAATAAAATAATATATGTAAAAGTACTTTGTGAATCTTAAATAATATATAAAGATAAGCTATTAGTATTACAACTGATAAAAAAACCAATAATTAGTAAGTCAAAAATCATATATACACATTCATCATCCTATGGTAGGAAAAATGAGGGAAAACTCTCAAATGGTCAGTAATCACTAATTCATTAAGATCATAGGACTTAAGAGTTGGGTTTTCATGCAGAAATTTACTACCAATTTTTTTTTAAAAAAGTATTCTTTGATACTATTTCCTACCATGGGAGCAATAGTTGGAAACTTTCTCCACTCCTACCATTAGAGACTGATTCCTTTTAAAGTTTTAAAGTTTCTTGGTCTTTAGGTATCACCCATTACAGGATGACAGAAGTTTCGGAATGAAACAGAACCTCAGAGACTATCTAACTCAACTCCTTCATTTCACAGGTAAGGAAATCAACGTAAAATGAGGATATGACTTGTCCAAGAAAGTTTATGCAGTAAACAGGAGATTCAAGGTTTAAATCCAACGATCTTTCCCCTAGACCATGGCTATCTCCTATGCTATGAGAACTCTTTATCAGGCAACATCCTAACAGTTACTCTCTTAAGATCATGGCTGCTCTTTTCAATGGACACTCTTTTGTTAGTTGCCCCCCTCCCAGGGAAATTTATGCCACTTGCCATAATACTTCTATTTTCTTTTAGTAAGATTTATTTTGCTGGGCATGGCTTAAAGACTATAAAAGCAAAATACGCTCTTCAGATATTTGAGTACGGAAAAACCGTAATTCACTAGCATTTGTATGGATGTCACAACGACTGAATAACTAACTACTGTCCTTAAGAAGAAAGGGTAAAGGCACTGAATGATTATTAAGAAACACAAATACCTGGGGTGACTAGGTGGTACAATAAATACAGCACCAGCCCTGGAGTCAGGAGGGCCTGAGTTCAAATTTGACCTCAGATACTTAACACAAAACTAGCCATGTGGCCTTGGGCAAGTCACTTGGCCCCAACTGTCTTGCCTTATTCCCTCCAAAAAAAAAAAAAAGGAAACACAAATACCAAAAAAGACATTCAAATCTGGATGTTGGCTGCCTGACCATGTTGGCATGTTTACACTATTTCTTTGCAAAGTTTTACTAATATGAGCAATTTTGCTTTTGTTGAAACTACTTGTATGCCTCATGTTAGAATCAAAATTAAAATTATATGACTTCCATCCTATGACAAAAGGAAAAAATTCCTTATAGGAGAAACTAAAAAAAGTGATAATAGGTTATGCCTGAGGCCTTTGATCAGTGTGATATCACAAGAATAATGAAGCAATTCTGTTTTGTTTCTTCCTACTTTAAACTACCTTCAGGATAACCCATTTAGGTAAGGGAAATTATACATTGAGATTTCACAGAAGTGGCAGCTTCTACTACGCAAAAAAACCTGCCAATTAAAATGGAAAAGTCTCCTCCCACCCCCCCATTTTGTATCTAAAAATTTGCTTGGGACATTGCATGGAGGACATACCCATTTAAAATATATTAGACCCTATGGTAAGCAAAATGCAAAAACCACTCCCATATATGCTCATGGCATGGATCAATCAATTTAAATATTGGAAAGCTGCTACTAGCTTCTGAAAATATTAAATCTACAATTATAGATTTCATGGGAAAAGGCCAGAGATCCCTCCCAGTTTTAAATCTGGGATCCCATGATTTCTTTCATGACTCAAACTGCCAACAGCGTATTTACCATTCCCCACCACCCCAGCATGCTTACAGAATATGTAATATTTTATTCTATTTTTTTTAAAGTCCATTTCTTTTTTTCACAATACCTCAAGGAGATACATTTTTTTACTTCTACTGAAGAAATTTAAATAATTTTCCTCAAATCCAAGGTAGAAAAGGTTATAACACAAACCGTCTGTTATTAATTTTCATGCTAAGGTTTTAAGTCCTCAATTTTCAATGGATGACATGTTCCCATAGATTATCCTAAAAAATTTGAAATTAGAAGGCTAGAAATAAGACTGAGAGAAGTTTTTCTGTTATCTTTTTAGGGGCTACATTTAGCTATTTTATCTGGAAATTTATCCTATTTTTAAAAGATCAACCTTACTTAGAAAATGGTGATTCGATACCTCCTTTGATACTTCTTCTAGTAGTTAACTGGAGGAAATATTCCTTTTCATTGACTAGAAAAAAAATCTCTTTCTATATGCCAATATCATAGGAATGTTTTCTACCTTAAATGTACTTTATACTGAATTTTATTTTTATTTACCAAAGTCATTTGGTATTCTGAGCTCAGTCTCCAAAGCCTTAGATACCCCATCATCATCTAGCTGAAAGATATATTTAAAACAAACAAACAAAAAAAGAGCATTTCCAAGACTAAGTCTGGTTTAAGTGCAAATACTTACTGGCTCTAGGACTGAACATGTTCCACTAAAAAAGGGCTCTGTATTCCTTTAGTCAGTTTTAAACTAACTCAGTCTAGACCAGTTGTTCTTAACTTTTTTTGTGTCACAGACTCTTTTGGTACGCTGCTGAAACATACGGAATCCTTCTCAGAATGTTTTTAAATGCATAAAATAAAATACATAGGGAAAGGAAATACAAAGGAAACTAATTATATTGAAGTAAATGTTACTGAAAGGGGCAGTCAGTGATCTTAGCGAATAGAGCACAGGGATCTGAGTTCCTATCTGCCCTCAGAAACTTAGTAGCTATGTTACTCCAGAGAAGCCACATACTCTGTTTTGTCTTGATTTTCTAGAGAAGGAAATGGCAAACCACTCCAGAATCTTTGCTACAAAAACTCCAAAGACAGTAATGGTCCGTAGGGTTATAAAGAATCAATCAGACAACAAATGAACAATTATTTTTAAAAAAAAAAAGTTTGTGGACACCATGTTAAGAATTCTTTGTCTAGTTCAGGGATGGGGAATCTTTAACCTCGAGGCCAATTATGGCCCTGTTGGTCCTCAAGTGCAGCCCTCTGACTGAAAAACAAATCCCCTTAATAAAAGGATTTGTCCTGTAAAATTTGGACTGTCAAAAGGTCGCACCCACGTGTAGCCTTGAGGCCACAGTTTCCCAACCCTGGTCTAGTTCAAGTTTACCAGTTTAATAACAGGCACCATCATATAGTACAGACTTTCCTAATGTCAAAACAGATATAACATGGGGAAAGGAAGAGTGGTGTAGTGTAGTGAAGTGTGTTGAAGTCAGAGAATGTGGGTTCAAATCCTAGCTGTACTACTTGCTGCCTGTGTAAATCTAGACAAAACACCAATTCTCTTGGATTCAGTTTCTTCATCTGTAAAACAAGGGGGTTAGATTGTGAGATGATTGCTAAGGTCTCCTCCAGTTTTAAAACTATGATCCTATTACGCTCATCATTGACCTTTTTTTCTGGATTTACCAGGCTTGTCACTATCATAGAACAATCTGTGTTAGCTGGATTTTTTTCTTAAAAAGTAATGGCTATGCTGATACCAGTTTTCTGTTCTCTATGGAGTGTTTACAAATTAATTTTTTACTAAAATATGATCACAAGAACAAGGCCTCTTTCCTGTCATAAATAAGACTACACTGTATGGATCATTTTCAAACCTTCTGGTTCAATGCCAAGAGAAAGGCCAAATAAATTATCAAGCTAAAGTGAAAGCTAATTCACAGTAAAGGTTGCTGATACCTTAAAAAGGTATCTATGACAGATAAAGCCCAAAGTTCAACTAATAATCAAAAGTAACTGGAGCAAGAGAACTAGAAAACAAAACTGTTTCTGCACTGTTTTTTCACACCAAAAATAAATGGAATGTTTGATTCACTGAGAGTCTACATTGTTGTACTTAGTAATTAAATTTCTGCCTGCTCCCCCACCACTTCCTACCCGTTTAAATAGTGAGTCATTTTTGCAGCCCAGGCAAGTATAGGGAGACAGATATATCTAATGAACACTGAAGATAGGGTCCAGCTGAAAGCACCATGCAAAGCACTCCAGCAAAGAAGGAAGAAGGCAGTGCACCGAGTGCAAAGGGAGGTCCTAAACCCATATTAAAACCTGAAGCAGGAATAGGTATCATCTGGCAGCTTTGTCATCTACTACCCCAGTCCTGGGTCACAGAAACAGAGCAGACTGAGAATGGGACCTGTGCCTGGAGTATCATTATGGGGTAAGGAGCCTTGAACTGTGTAACAGAAATTCAGAAGCAAGCAGCAGCTGTGAGGCTCAGGCCCCAAGAGTAGAATACAGTCTCAGTTCCAGCTTCTAGATCAGCCTGAATCCTATAGAGGAAAAACCAGGGTAGGAATCCCATTCCAAAGACAGCCCACAGATCTGTCTTTCTGAACCAGCAAAGTTTCTTAGCTGGATGACAGGGGCTGAGTTCAAGAGCAGTTTACTACTGCTTATACACAAACTCAGGTCAGAAAACTGTAGTGGAACAGGAGGTGAGAGGTTGAGTGGAGGAAAGATGATCAGACTTTGCACTGAATGAGACCATTTCAAGGGCACTAGGGGCTTGCAGGTCCCCAGCCTGAGCTGAGCTGTCCCTGAGGTCCTGGAAAAACACAACTCAATACCCCCAAAAAGCAAAGACAAGATCAATCCAGACCTTCTTTCCAGAAGTGCTCAGAGTTTAGACCTCATATAAAGTCTGAAGTCAAGAAGTAAGCTGAAACAATGAGCAAACAAATAAAGAATCCCACATTTAAAATTTAAAACAAAAACAAAAACAAAAAAACCCACCACTATTTTAGTGACAAGAATGCTTACTACAGAAACTTAGATGAGAATGACTCCAAAACACCTAAAGCAAAGCCTCAAAGAAAAACACAGGTTGGCCACAATTTCAACTAGAATTCCTATGAATTTCAAAGCTTTTTTACAAATGAAATGAGAATATTAGAGCAAAAACTGGAAAAGAAATGAGCTATGTTAGAAAGAATTAGAAAGAAAATTAACAGCTTGGCAGAAGCACAAAACCTTGTCCAAACAACGAACTCACTGAAAAATGAAAGGGACCAAATATATTCAATGTGACAACATGAAATATTGAAACAAAATCAAAAGACTGAAAAACTAGAAGAAAATCTAAAGATCTCCTTAAAGCAAAACAACTGACCCAGAAAACAGATCAAAGAGAAAAAACTTAAGAATCTCTGAATTCTTTGAACAACATAATGTAACACAACATAACAAAACATAATATAACATGTCATAATGTCATTAACAAAATCAAACAAGCAAAAAAAAAAAAAAAAGAGCCTAGCTATCCTCTATCTAGAGACTGTATAATGTGAAAAAAACCAGGGAATTGAAAGCCAGGAAGCCTGGATTCTACTTGTCTCTGCCATTATGTTATTGTGTAACAAGTCACTTCCCCCCTCAGTGTTTTGACATACAAAATGAAAGGGTTGGACTAGTTGATCCCTAAGTTTCATTCTAGCTTTAATATTATATAACTGTAGTACAAAGATAGTTCCAGAAGAATTTCTACTACCTTATTGATCCATACTACAATATATTTATAATGCTCTATACTTACGATTAATAATTAATAGTATTCTATGCTAAGGCTTATAAAATGCTTTCTTCACAATAACTCCATGAAGAATATAATGAAAGTATTATACTCATGAGTTTCTAGATCAGGGTACTGAAGCTCATAAAAGTTAAACTACTTGCTCACAGTTAATGGCTCTCATGTCAGCACTGACATTCAGACCTAGGTCTTCTGAATGACTCCAGTGCTCCATTCCCTATAGAAGACTGTCTCTTCTACCTAATATTAGCATAACTTTAGAGCTAAGGAAACTAATTCTCAGAGAAGATTAAGTGCTTGAGCCAGAACTTACACCTAGATGGATCTTTTGACTCTTAGTCCAATATACTTTACATAGTTCAAAGTTTACTTACCATTTTGCCTGGTCAGTTTGTGTTAGAGAAAAATAACTTACTCTACTGAAAAGTAAATAGCAAAAAAGCTTATATTTGAATCTCCTGACAAAAATATAACTTGCTACATCTTTCACACAATCACAGTAGTTTACTTTAGCTTTGTAGTTCTTGAGGGAAGTACAAAATCACAATATTTTAAAGATACAGTACATATCTAGAAGAAAAAGAACGCTTGGTCTATCAAATAGAAAAGATAAAACTATTATTCGATGATGCATTCTTTCACTTAAATAAATTTTAATTGCTGAGAAAGTTGTTAGAATTTAAATCTTTAGCACACACATACATGCAAACACATGTGACATATTTTATAATTTTCAATTCATGGTGGTATGCAATTAAATAACATTAGAACTTTAAAGCTAAATATTACTTTTTCTCTAGCCCAAGTAACCTCTTTTTCCTCTGAAATAACATAGTAGCACTTCATACCTTATTGCACATTCAGTCTATTTTACATTACTGTTATTTATAAAAAAAACTAACAGATGAAAGTAGTCTGCACCAGTGCTCTCAGTGAGGAACCCTTGATTATCTTCTACTACACCAGATTTCTTTCTCAGTTAGGCTATAAACTCTATCTACAATGCCAAGAAATGTGTCTTATTCTCCTATGCATTTTAACACTTACTAGTGTACAGAAAATGTTTAATAAATATTTGCTAGGTTAGCATTTATTAGAAATGGATATTGCTAATATCTGGTAAAATTATTAAAAAGTATTTTCTCATATTAAATTGTAGTACACTAAGAAAATACTAAGTTGTATTTTTCTGGCATAGTGTAATTTCTTTACAAAACAGAGTTATAATACTGGTCAAATCCTATTACATTAACTATCCTTATATGACCAAAGCTTTTCAGGCCCTGCTAATGGTGAAGTTATACTGAAACACCACTTGATGCAGTGTAAAAATTTTAATAGTCTGAGGCAGCTAGGTGGCAAAGTGAATAGAGCACTGGCCCTGAAGTCAAGAAGACTTGAGTTCAAATCTGGTCTCAGACACTTAACACTTACTAGCTGTGTGACCTTGGGCAAGTCACCTAACCCCAATTGCCTTGCCTTCCCCCGCTCCAAAAAGACCCAAAAGAAACAATTTTAATAGTCCCTTGGAATGCAATGAAAGTAGATTTGACTTTTTGTAAAATAATACACCATACCTTCTTATTATATTTAGGTATTTTAGGCATATTAGGTATTTAAAAACAAGACTGTATAAACCAAAGACAGTCGTATATCATAATATGAAGCATGTCTATTTCAGCTTCAAAATCTTAATATTTATCAAGTATTTATTCAAACATGGGTGAGACAAGAATAATTTGTAAGGGTTTAAAAAAATATGGACTGGCCATAAACTTTACTAATTTTTCCTTATATTCATTTAGAAGGGAAATAGTTAATTTGAAGAATAATGTGCCCCCTTTAAATTACTTTAATTTACATTACTGTTATTTGTAAAAAAAGAAAAAAAAAAAACCACTTAACAGATGAAAGTAGTCTAATTTTTCATGAACATTTTAAAAGAAATACTTCTACACAAGTTTGAAATGTAAGTAGTTCAATGATAAATGATTGAACTCTACTGAGATCAAATTTCAAGCTAAAATGATTTGTCAATTTCAAGCAGTTTAATTTTGCATACTAAAATGCACCATCACATTAATAATTTAGAAATACAGGTACATATATGTTTCACAGAAACAGAGTATTCCCACAGTATAAGCCAAGTCACAACTACTAGAATCTCTGGATATCATACATTATTTACAATGTACATAAGAATATTAATAAATTACACATACACATGTCATATAAAGAGGTTATCTACAGATGAAACAAAATTTAAGTTACATTTTTATAGTCTTTGGATACCATGTTATTTACAACGTACATAGCAGGAATATTAAAATAAAACTGAAGAGCACACAGCTGAGCAATGTCTCAAAATTAAAAAATACTATTCAAAACTAGGTCAAAAGAGAAAAATACTTCAAATAAAATTACAACCTTTTACAGATTTTTAAAAAAGCATTCAATTTTGGGGGAATTAAAATATAATTTCTATGTTACTCACAAGGAGCTACATTCTGCTTACAAACTGAAGCAATATAGTATGGTAAAAAGTTAACCAAATCCCAACAAATAGTATCTAGCGGTGTTGGGTTCCATGGCCAGTTCTCCTATAGTGGATCCCCTCTGGACACTACAGTATGCTACTATACCATGTAAGCATATTCAAAACACAATTCATTTTAAAATCATAGCTTATAGCATAGTTAAAATGATTGGTTTCAATATGCTTACTTTTTACCTGGTTTGAACAATGAAAAACTAAGGAAAATATGGATCAAAATAGCATTTTCCTAGTAAGTAGGATTCAACAACTATATCTTACTATGAAATAGTTTTCTTGGTATAAAGGAAAATGGAAAAATAAGCAGAGAAATATTTTAAATATTGGTTTGGAGCTTCTATTCCTTCAAGAAGAACCATTAGGCTAATACTGTAGGCACACACGCTTCAAGCTCCACAACTCACATTCTTAACAAATTGATAGCCTACCTGATATTCCATTCCTGCTGGTGTTCAATAAAGCTACAGATGCTGCAGAAACTCTTTTATTGTTCACAGTCTGCCCTGGTTTCCTTGAGGTACATTCTTCACTATCACTGTCCTGTAAATTTAGTAGCCTTGGCTGGAAACACTGTAGTCGACATGATCTGATATTGCTTAGTATTTCAGAAAGGGACAGTCTGTTTTCACAATGTTTATTGGAAGCATTGGTCCATGAGAAATTAGAAGAAAAGTCTACAGTTTGGGAAGAGCTTGAAAAACCATTCAGCATTTCAGGATCTAGCTGTTTCAGGACAGGGTCATGTTCTGTGGATATCCGGTCCATTATGACCCTGAAAAACAATGTATGATAAATTATTAACTATAAGAACTTTATAAAATTTTCCTTATTTTTCATTGCCTGAATAGAATGAAAACAAATAATTTACCTTCCACCTCTGCCAATTCTCCTTCTTGCGAATCCTATACATCTCCTTGGGACAGTAAGAGTTGTAAGGCAGTGCCTATATCTCAACTTATCTAAATCTGCCAGTTCTGAATTGTCATTTGAATGGTTAGTTTGGTCCAAACGAGGCTATAAAGAAAAAAATAAAATAAAACATACAGACGAAGATAAGGAACACAGTCAACAGTATGGGGGAAAAAACCCAATTAAAAAAAAACACCCTAAATTTAGTAGCACTGTGACAAGTAACCAAAACTTAAACAAAAAGTTGTTCTAAGCAGCTCATTGCATTTTTTGGACAGTTCTAAATGTTAGAAAGTTTTTCCTTCTCTCTAATCAGACCTGCAACTTCTGTCTATCATTTCTACTTCTGACTTCTTGGGCCCAGCAAAGCAAGTGCAATTCCTCTTCCACAAGACAAAGCTTCACATATATGAAGCTAAATATTTCTTCCCTTCCTACCCATCTTAAATCATCTTTTCAATAAAAACATACCCAGCTTCTTCACAGATCCTTATACTCAATGGTCTTAAATTCACTCACCATCCTGATTCCTTACATTAGAATAGTTTCTGCTTATGAGTGTATTTCCTAATACATACCATTCACCCTTATTCTATACACTAAGTTTCAACTGAGAACTATAATTACACTGGTTTTCTTGGTTGCTATAATGCTGCTACATTAAGAAATTCACAGAATTTTTTTAAAAGTTCACTTATTAAGTTTTTACTTTGGGTTAATTATTTTAGAAGGTACACATTTTTAAAAGACTAGGGTGGTTCCTGATATTGAGGTCAAAGTTTGAGAGTGGTACTATTACTAAATTTTAGATATTATGGTTTAGGTAACTAGACAGAAAAGAATTTAATTTATAATAACCAGGAATAGTCTTTAAAGCAACCACTGGTCAAATTTAAGCTTTCATTTACCTTTGTTTACCTTCAAAACAATGATCCAACCAATTGCTTTTCAGTTCCTATTTTCCTTCATTAAAAAAGACTAACCTCTTGTTCTCCTTTGCCTTTTGCATCCTTTAAAAAAATAATTTTTGTGTTTATTGTTCTGGCTACCTCAATATGCAACTCCCAATTATTATCTTTAAAAAAATTTTAAAAGGAGAGACAGACATTATGTGTGTGTGGCCTGACTGAAGATTGCGAGATAGAATGAGTCTTCAAAAAGCACTTGAGAACCAGTCTAATTACCTTACAATTGATTATACCTTAAAAATAATTATATTACTTAAAATTCAAGCAACCAGAATTTTGAGCTGGTTTTTTTTCCTATTATTAATTAATTCTTTGGGGTTATACTAAATGTATTTCAACCATTTTACATGTTAACACAAACTCAACAAAGTGGTTCAACATGACCCAAATTTTTTCTAAATATACACACTTTCAATAGAAAAACTGTCTAGTTAAACCAATTAACTAACTGAATGACTGGATAAAATGTTGTCATAACACCTTTAAAACTGCCATGGTCACATCTGGCACCTGAGCAACTATGCAGATTAACATTTTGTCAAATAGTTTTCCAAAGGTGAAATGTTTTAAAAGTACATTATTGCTTTTTGTTTTTATTGAACCCTAGGAATGAAATCTTGGATAAATTCTCTGCAGCCAATAAATCTATAGTTAAACCAAATATTTAATGAACATAAATGAGATTCTCCAAATAAAAGAACCCAATGAACTTAAGAACGACTGACTTACTATCTTTTAGCTTCTGTTCTTCACCCAGCAGTTGCTAAATAAATAATGCTTACTAATATACCATTTCCAGGTCAAAAGTGTGGTACCTTATTCTATTCCAGTTAACAATACCACAACAAAGTAAAGTTCTTACAGCAAAATACTGGCATCCTGCCCTCCTCCTGAAAGCACAGGGACCATCAGGATCATTTTCTTCTTCAGGTTCTGAAACTGGTGACGGTACCTAAATGGAAAAGGCATTTCAAATTTAGGTAAGAATTCATTTCATAGTTCTATCTTTAAATATTCCTAAAGTCAGAATTCTGGTCATAAGTAATGATCATTTAAATTATAAAAGACTTCATTTGCTTCCCAAAACATTATTAAAAGGCTATTATTTTGGTTTTAAATGTCATCCACTCATCCAGATCCTACTAGAGAAGTACATCAAGAAAAATAAAATACTTTAAGACATGTCATTATTTCTTACTGGTCTAGAAAAAAAACAAACCTAGTTCATCTCAAGAGCCTGGTGCTCTGCTGTTGTTGTTTGTCCTTTGTTCTCTAATAGGACCGTGACATCAGGGAGGTGATGCCATGACTGGCAAGTGAATTGGATTTAAGTGAGGGAGAGCTATGCAAAGTCACAGCCTCATTCTCTCATCTGGAGCCTTCTGGGTACAGTAACAAGATATAGATCAAGATGACTGGAGATGGCTCTGACCTTTTTAAGCTATGGTCTTACTCAGGTCTCAGTTTGACTGAGCCAAGTCCCATTCAGTGATTAAGGGAAGGTAAGAAGTGAGGCAAAGAATGGTCTCTTTTGCCTAGTCCAAAAAAAAAAAAAAAAAATCAATCGAGAGAGGATGACCCCTCAGGATTTCTGCCCCAAACAGAAACAACTGCAATTTACATTCACTCTGCGCCAAAAGACCCAAATAATGACCACTAAGTGGAGCTTAGGCTGGGACTTATGAGAAACAGGGTGAATTGGGTTTAAGGAATGGTCTTTAAGAAAGAAATCTAATTCTAAACCCCAAGACATCTAGTAAGGTTTCGACCATCAAGATTTACATTCCTTTGAGCAGATTTGTGCTCTGCAGTGAGCAAAGAAAGAGGCACTGGGTATAGACCAAGTAGGTGGTAATTTAGATAGAATGAAGTGAAGGGTGTCAAAAAGCCTCCAGGCAACAAAATGTTCCTACCACCAGCTTCCCACAGTTAATGACCTTCTTTTTGAACCCTTCTTTTAGGGTGGCATTATCTTCAAAAGATTCCAATTAAAATGTGGAGTGACATGCTGACTTTACCACCTATTAATTTGAGCTACAGTGGATGGAGGGTTGACTTTAGAATCAGAAAGACTTGGGTTTAAGTCTTATCTCTGAAACATTTTAGCTACAGGATCACAAGTCACTTAGGATTAAGGCTCCAGGCGATAAGACTATCAATTATAGACAGGTTACCAATCTCTATGCTGGAACATATTTCCACACTACTGAAATCAGAAGTTGAGCCTTGGTCCCACCCAAATTTAAACAGACAAGCTAGTAAACAGCTAGGTCCTAGAGACACAGCACTGAAATGAGGAGTGGAAAGGGCTAAGAATGAAATAAAGTTTGTTGGTTTGGATAGTAAAAAGCAAAGGACAAGGGCCCAAGTATGGCACATCAGGTTCCTGAAGACCTCGGAGGAACAAAAAAGACATGGGGAATAGCTTTAGGGGGAGGAATAGCAAAGTCAAATAGAGAGCCAATCAAAGAATCCAAAGACCCAGGGTTCTAGGCTCAGCTTTGCAATTCAATATGTGTGACCTTGGATAAGTTACAAACTCTATAGTATTCACTTCTTTAAAATAAATTAATTAGATGGACTAAGACCCCTTCCAGCTCTGACACATAATGTACCCAACAAATGTACTTTAAAATGTAAATATTTAATAATTTTAATAACACCTCATCTATCCAACAGTCTTACTCATGTAAAATACAGCCAAGCACCAGGAAGTAAGCAAAAAGAGGCATCTGAGCAGTTAAAATAGATGTAATAAAGTATATGCACTGAAGCTCATGCACTTTATTCACAAGGTTCCTCATTCAGAACTATTTACTCTTACTTCACACAAGATTTATGCAAACTTGGCTATCTGGTCTTCAAGCCCACAGATGAAAAGCAGCAAATAATGAGTGTGTTAAGGACTGTCAAGCTGATAGCAAAAAGAACAGTTGACAGAAAAGTTCTAGACAGAAAATCTACAAAAAGCACAGTAAACTAGAGACAGTTAACATAGGACAAACAGCCCTATAATAACCCGGCTGTTAAATATGAGTATATTCCATTTTAGAAGACAGTAAAGTATATAATACATTTTAAGAATTATATCCATAATGGCTACAATAAAGAAGCTTGTCACTTAAAAGTCTATCAGTTATCTGGAAAAGTTATTCATTTGCAACACTGATGTTAGGTAAATGAGACATTACTAAAACCATATTTGCTTGAACATTTTATCACAAAGCTGTGCTCCTACCATGAGGAGGAAATCAAGAAAAACTCTTTTTCCCATATAATATTCCCTTTTGTTTTTTCTGCCACTCCACCTGAGCCTCCTAAAAAATTTAAAGATTGTTAACTAGCTGAATGTCTTTCCTTGCCAAGGCAGGCAAAAGATTAAAGGAGCAACAGAAGAAACATATTGCTTGTTTCCTGCCTAGAGGCAGGGAAAGGTGCCTCAATGAGCTTTGTCTGGCAAAGAACTACTGTAACTGACACTGAACAGGCTCAGTTTGAGGTGTCTGTTTGAGGTACTAATATACTTCCAGAACCCCATGGGGAGACAGTGAAGGGGGGGGGGAGCCCTGCAGCAGCTCCCTGGTTCTTCTTCCCTGGGGTCAAGGGCACTTGAGCCCCAAATATGAAACTTGAAAGGAAAGGAAATCCCAATTGTGAGTATCATCTTTTCAGTCACTTTACAAATTACCTTTCTCCTTCCCCTTCTCTTCAACCAACCCCAACTCTAGAAACTGCTCATTTCTATCCTTTTGTCATCCTCCATACAATTACACATACAAAGGAGTTTTTGTTAAGACTTTCCTCTAAATCCCTACACAAAATGTTTATTTCTTGTAAAATTTTTCAGGAACCAGGGTAGAACAAAGGGAAAGTGACATCAGGAGTACCTATAGGGCAAGAACACAATTCTGGGTACTAGTTCCAGTTCTTACAATAACAAGTTGTACAAAATTGGAGGTCATGTCAAATTAGATCTATCAATTCTAGACATCACAAAATCAAAACTCTTTAAAACAGAGTTATTACTAATTATTAAACTTTGGGTGATTCATTGTCCTTGGAAAATAGAATCTCAAATGATATATTAAAGGTTGTCATTACCAAGAGTCAGTGATTTGTGCTACCTTGTGCTTGGAATGAATTTATAATGTGAATGGATAAGAGAGAAATTATGTGAGTAGATGTAGTCAAGCAGAAGTAGTGATTTTGAGATACATTAAGTATAAAAAATATTATCATACTAAGTAACATCCATGTACTTATTCAGCCCTGTATTCTTATCTAACAATGAGATGGAGATGTTTAGGAAGGACTTGGCATCAGAGGTAAACAGTTAAGGGTGTACTTCAGACTGACATGTTTCTCAGATTTTCCTAGTTCATTATGAATCTACCATGCACAAATTTATCTAACACTTCTTGAATCCATATAGCCAGGCTGAAACATACAAACAAGTTATATCTTAAAAATTCACTTATTAAGTTGGTTGTTTGCATAAAGACATGTGCTTTCCTACAAAAACAAATTATCCATAATTGTTATGTTTCTAGGTCAACCTATTTAACACACTGTGGTAAAGTACTATAGGTCTGTAATGATGAGATTTCTACAGGTAAATGTGTTTTGCATTTCAGTTTGATATTTCAGGTACCACTGGCTCACTATAGCCCTTGAAAGCATTAAGTCCATTTTTTATATTTCAAGCTACCTTCCAGGAAGTGATTTTGGTGGCAAAGAAAAAGTCTATAGACCTGGTACTAAAGAAGGTGAAGTAATGATTATCAGTTAGGTGCTGTCCAATAAACAGAACCTGATAATCTCTGGCCTGCAAGGTTAGTAATTAACTACTTTTTCATTTCAGAACTTTTGTGCTTGTAAATCATTGGTATTATCTAGTCAATTCAATTCAAAGGAAATCCTAGGTGAAGATCCCTCTACCAAAGCATTGCAATTTATAGTCTCAGAGGTTTACCTAGGGTTGTTATTTGACCAAGATTTCACAGCCAGGTCCACTACTCCACACTGTCTATGCTATGTAAAGCATTGAACATCATAATGCCAGAGAGCAGTGTGTGAAAAACTATCAGCAGGGTTTAGCAGAGTGGAGAGTCAATATGAATCAAGTTATAACACAGCCAGGGTGGGGGAGAGAAAAGAAGGCTATCTTGGTTTTATCACAATGAGTGCCCTGACAGTTCCATGATACTCCAGACTGGATTAAATGAGATAATATTTGTAAAAAGTGCTTTGCACAACACCTGGCACAAAGTAGGTTCTTAATAAATGTTTATTTCCTCATTCCCTTCCTTTACTCTGACCTAGTCAGACTTCACTAGTGCTGTCACCCTGCAAATCACATATCAGGCAGAGCATTAAAAAATTATATATGTCCAGAAGAATGTAACCAGAACACTGAGAGAACTGAGGACCATGGCATAATAAAACTGCTTCAAGGACCTAGAGGGAACACTTAAGCAGATGTCATGATATGAAGTGTCTTTACATTAAAGAGGGATTATTAGATTTGTTTTTTTGTAAACCCAGAAAACAGTGTTTGCTTTGTAGAGACACAGATGATAGTTTGATATAAAGAAACTTTTTATTACAGTGGTTGTAAAAAAACATGAAAATAAACAGAACAGGCAGCTTTGGAAGGTAATGGATTCTGCTTCCCTGCAAATCTTTTCTTTCTTTTTTTTGGTAATTAACTTTTGTTTATTTTTAATTTACATCATTGATTTCTACAAGATTTTGAGTTACAAATTTTCTCCCCATTTTTCCCCTACCCCCCCCCCCCCAAAACACCAATCCCACTGTATATCCCCCTTGCCCCCAGTCTGCTCTCTCCTATATCCTCCCCCATCACCCCTCTGACTTCCTGGTAGAGCAAGATGGATGTAATTAATAATTATATATATATATATATATATATATATTTTACCCTGCAAATCTTTTGAAATTTGAGATCTATTTATTTCTTTCATTAAAAAAAAAATTTTTTTTAATTTCTGAACTTAAAAATCCACCCCTCTGTCCCCCAACGGTCTTTTTATATGCACAGCAGAACTACAATAAAAAAGAGGTCTGGTATACAAACTGTAAATCTATTTCTTACTGTTTGCTTTTATTATAAGTATGTATATACAATATTTTGCTTTCAAAACCACACTGACCTATTTGTGCTTTCTTCTGACTATCTTCTGTTCTTTTCTGTATATTTAAAATCTTTCAGTAGTTTTCTCTCTTTTCTAACTCTCCATTCCCTGCCCCCATTTAAAAGGGAGAGACTATTCTTGTAATAAACTGGTATAGACAACTAAAACAAATTCTCCCAGAGGCCAAATCCAAAAACATGAATTTTTTTCTGTCTAAACCTTGGAACACATCACCTCTGTCTAGAGGTATATAACATGCTTCATCACAGATCCTATGGAGATGTGGTTGGTTGTTGCTTTGATCAGAGTTCTTAAGTCTCTAAAAGTTGTTTTTCTGTATGATGTTGTATAAATTGTTCTCTTGATTGTGCATCACTTCATACTTTCCAGGATTCTAAGAAATTCTATCTTTTATCATTTCTTATGGCACAATAATATTCCATTATATTCATATACCACAATTTGTTCAGTCATTCTCCAAATGATGGATAACCCCAATCATTAGCTTCCAGTCCTCTGTTTGTTTTTTCTTTCTTCCTTTAAATCCCTCTTTCAGGATCAGGAAAACTGTTTGTTATTACCGCCTCCATTTTTGAGTGTTACTATTACTTCCCTCTTATTAACCTCTCTTCTCCCTATTCTCACCTATTTCTCTGTTGAGTTTGATGTATCTCTGTATCAAACTCTGTGGGTATGTTCAACCATTCTTTGTTTAATTCATAGAGACAGACTCTTCGAATTGTTCAAATAAATTTACCTTTTTGATATGCTCTAGTCTCTTGTACTTTATATTTCAAGGTTGCTATTCACCCCAGTTCTTTTCATGGGAAATGCTTCTATTTCTTGTTAAAGGTCCATTTTTCCCTCATAGGATTATCCTCAGCTTTGCAGGGAAAATTATTCCTGGTTATAAGCCTATCTCTTTTACTTTTTTTTTCAAATACTGTATTCCAAGATCTCTCTCTTTTTTTTTTTAATGGAAACTGCTAGGTCATGTATGATCCTGACTGTAATACCTTGGTACCTGAATTGCTTCTTCCTGGAGGCTTACAGTATTTTCTCTTTGAGGGGGAAACTTTGGATTCTGGCTATGGTATTCCTGGGACTTTTCATTTTGCAGTTTCATTCAGGAAGTGACTAGTGAATTCCTTCTGTTTCTACTTTGCATTCTGGTGCTAAAAGATCTGAACAATTTTAATTTATGATTTCTCTAAACAAAGTGTTCAGACTTTTAAAAAAAGCAAAATACTGCTTTGAGGGAATTCAATGAGTCTCAAGTTATTTCTTCTTAACATCTTTTCAAGATCAGTTATGTTTTTTATATCACAGTTTACATTTTCCAATTTTTTAAATTCTTTTGTTTGCTTTTTTAAATTTATGATTTTAAAAAATATTTTCCTTTTACGTCACCTATACTTCCTCTTATATATGCCTTCTGAGAGGTAGCTCCATCTCTGAGAACAAATAATTTTTTATAAAAGGAAAAAAATGAGGAAAAGAAAAAAAATCAGAAAAACAGATGAATATACTAAAAAAAATCTGAAATTATATGTAATGTTCAACATCTATCAGTTTTTCTGATTGCTTTTTCTCTTCTACTTTTCCATTTTAGAAAATATTCTTTGTGGTAAGAGATGGCTCTCTGAAAGATGGAATAAAAAGGGGGGAAAATATATAAATTAAAATGTATATGTTTAAAAAAAATCTTCTATACCCAGGTACCTCCTTCCCCATAAACAAAGGAATAGGGGAAGTATTTTCTCATATCTCTTCCTTGGAGATGAAGATAGTCCTTTTATTATTCTGCAACCTTCATTTTTGATGGTTTTGCAGTCCGTCTTTCCATTTACATTGCCATAATCCTTGAGTATACCGTTTTCCTACCTCTGACTGCTTCACTTTACATCAGTTCACATCAGTCTTTCTATGTATCTCTGTATAGTCATTTCTTGTAGCACAGTAACATTCCATTACATTCATGTACCATAATTTGTCTATCCATTCCTCACTTGATGGACATGTAATATATTTTCTTTCTTTTTCCCTACTACAAAAAGTGATGCTATAAATATTTTGGTGTTTTATTTCTTTTTGTCAATGACTTCCTTGAGATTGTATATTCAGGGGTGCAAATTCTGGGTCAGAGAATACAGACATTTTAGCCACTTTATGTGTAAAATTCCAAACTGCTTTCCAAAATTGCTATATTCACCGAGAGCTCAACCAACACAGCAGTGTGTTCATGTTCCTATAAGCCCTCCACCACTGACTATTACCATCCTTTGTCATAATCATTAATTTGCTGGATGTGAGGTAAAACCTAAAAATCTTCTATTTTTCTTATTGCTAACGTCTTGGAGGATTCCTTCATATTGTTAATGATTCACAACTCTTCTTTTGCTTAGTTTAATAATACCTTTGATCATTTGTCTTATAACATATGATCTTATTTCTATTAGTTGCTTCTACATTTTTGATACCAAACTCTTATCAGAAATATTGATAACAAGGATTTTTTACCCCCCAGGGAACAGCCTCCCTTCTTATCCTAGTTATATGCATTAATTCTGTTTGTGCAAAAAGTTTTTCAATTTTATGGAATAAAAATGTTCTAATTGTGTCTCTATTGCTTGTTTAATTAAAAAAAATTTGTTTGGTTATCTCCAACCCACAGGCATGAAAGGCATA
The DNA here is from genome assembly GCA_028646515.1 of Pseudochirops corinnae. Classification (NCBI taxonomy): domain Eukaryota; kingdom Metazoa; phylum Chordata; class Mammalia; order Diprotodontia; family Pseudocheiridae; genus Pseudochirops; species Pseudochirops corinnae. Next base: position 206,110,971 of record CM053588.1, on the reverse strand, counting down.
TTATCTGTTTCTCTTCTAGTGATTTTATTGGTATGAGAAATTTATCGTAGAATATGTTACAAATTATCTAAGTCTAATTTCTTTCAAACAGCTTTTCAGTTTTCCCAATAGTTCTTCTCAAATAAGTAGTTCCTTATTAATGAACTGATGTTTTGGTGGTTTATGAGTAGGGGGTTAAGTTCCATTATTTCTGATTCTCACTTGTTTAATGTTTTTCATTAATCTACTTTATTTTTTAAGCCAGCATTACTGGTACTCTGTACTACAAGTTTGAAGTGTGAAAGAGGGAATACTCTTCATTCCTACTTTTTTTTTTATTCCCTTGATGCTCTAGATCTTTTGTTATTTCATGTGAAATGTTATTTAATCTATCCCAATAATGTATCCCTTTAGAACTTTGACTGGTATAGCATTAATTCTGTAAATTAACTTTGGTAATAGTTGTTTTTATCATATTAGATTCTCCTTTGGCTTTTTAAGTTTTTATTTTTTAAAGGATTCTTTTGGAATTGAATATACAAACACAGAGTGTGTTTTAGTAGAATGACTACTAAATATTTTATGCATTGCAAAGTTATTCTGAATGGGAATTTTTCTATTATTGCTTCTTAGACTTTGTTATTATATAAAAATGTTAGGTTTTCTGAGTTGCAAGCTATAAAACAAGCAATTTAACAACTTTTGATAAAATTATCACCTCAGTTTCATTGCTTATTCCCTAGTATTTTCAAAACATATCTTATACCTTCATGTGATCAATGAAAGAAAGGATAATTTTATCTACTATTTGCCAATCTTTATGCTTTTAATTTCTTTCTCTTATTGCCACTGTTAGCATTTTTGGAACAATAGCAAATAACAGCAGAGTGACGGGGGCATCATGGCTTTATTCCTGAATTAAATGGAAAAGCTTCTAGCATATAACTATTGCATATGATGTTTGTTTTTGAATTGAGATAGAAACTTATCATGTTATAAAGATGGACCTCTCTACTTACTTACAATTTGTAAAATATTTAAAATAAATTAGCTCTTTTTGTATAATAATGTTGATCCACTTACAGACCCTTCTATAAACTTGGGTCAAAATGATTTCTTGAATAAATCACTATTTTTGTTTCAAAAGATTTTATTTAAAATTTTAGCTATTAGGATCATATCTGTCTCATAAAAGAGAATGGCAATGTGTTTTCCGTCTCAATTCTGAGTATTGCTAGCAATTGCTCTTTAAAAACGTGATATAATCCTCCTATAAATCCATCCAATCCTGTCTTCCCCTTCCATTTTGGTAGCTCCTTCACAGAAGGTTCTATTTCCTTTTCTGAAACTGCATTATTTAAGATCTCTCTTTGGTGTTCTCAGTTTTTAGAATTTATATTTGTGGATATAATCCTCTATGTCTCTTGTATTCTCAATTTTGCTGTCATATACTCTGCTTCTAAGTCTTTTTATTCTCATGCTTCTCTTACGATTTCACCTTGTTTAGGTTTTATTTTGTTGATTTGATTATTTTTCTGCCCTCTTTTTAAAAATCAGATTTAATCAGATTAACTGGGTTTATCAATTTGGTTAGTCTTTTTAAAGAACTACTTTTTAATTTTATTGTCTTTTTGGTTTCAATTTATTTCTCCTCTCATTTTCAAGATTTCCGCTTTTATGGTTATTTTGGGTTTATTTCTTGGGCTTCTCATTTTTTTTTGAAATGTATAACTGATTCATTAATGCTGCTTTTTCTATTTTGCTTATGTATTTTTTAGGCATATAATTTCCTTCTCAGGACTGCTTTGGATTTTGGAATATTTTGGATCTACTATAATTCTTTATAGTAGTCTATAACTCTTTGTATTACTCATCTCTTTAGCCTTAGTTCTCAAATGGGTGCTTTGGGTGGAAGTGGTAGGCCCTACTTTATTTAATCTGGGTTCATATACTGACTTCCACTATCTTTTCTTTGAGGTCTCAGAGTGCTATATTTTTAAGAGTTTTCGATAGTACTTCAGGACACAGTGGCTAGGGACCTTCAGGCTCCTCGATGTCATTCCTAGCTCCTGTCATGGTGGATGGAGGCCCTCTCCTCTGCCTCCAGAAAGAAAGTGGGATACAGGATGAGGCTACTATCTTGTTTGCCTGCTCTGGTGTTAGCTTTTCAAGCAGCTCCTTTTCCTATCTCCTGTGGGATTTCTGGTGGTATTTTGTGAAGTTCTAGGGAGAAAGACGTCCTGTCGCTATAATTGCTGATTGTATTTCTTGATTTTTATTTGGTCAGGTGGAATTTTTAGGTTTTTGATGGGGTAGATATGTGGGAACTAGGCTGGTAACTGTTTTGGCCATAAGTTCCTAAGTTCCACTTCTCAGTTATTTTGTAAAAGGAATTCTTGGTCAGGTACAGGTTAGACTACATGACTTCTAAGGAAGCTTCCAATTCTGAGATTGTATGATTTGAAAAGTTAGAAAGCAAAGAGTTTCTCATGTAAATGAGGTAAGTCACTATGAGTTATTAGGAAGGGAGTGTGTGTGTGTGTGTGTGTGTGTGTGTGTGTGTGTGTTACTGCATGTGGCAGCTCTTGATATGGAGAGATATTAAGACAGTTAGTCTTTGTATTTCCCTGGGGCATGATTGTAGAAGAAGTATTTGCCCTTCTTTTTCTGGGCCAATAATCCAAGACTCTATAAAAATAAGAGTTTAGGGGGAACTGGTCAATGATGAGATAAATGCCAGAGAACATATATTTATGTGAAACTTCCTATTAATGGTGTACCAAAGGTATGCTTAGTTAAGAAATGTAAGCCTCAAACAAGTGGTGTATGCATAAACCGCAAGGACATTTCTGAGTCTAACTGGCTCTATAAATGCTTCCTTCTTTTTTTCCCCCATATACCCATAGACCCATTTCTTAAATTTCAAAGTGTTTTTGATCAGGGTCTCTCTATACGTTGGCCACTTTGGAAAACAGTGAAGTTTTATAGCTTTTCTCCTACTTGTCTGTTCTTGAAGCATGCACACTGACCTTCTGAGGTTTCTAATTATTTTGAGTTTCACCTCTACTAACAAATGAAGGAATAGAAGATGGGGAAACAGATAAAAGCATAAAAGGAAAGGTCACATGGGTGACATGTGGGGCAGGAAAGGGCCGAGGCATTGAAGGTGAACAAATGTCCTTCAACAAAATATCCATACCTTTTTATCATTTTAAAGGGTATGGTCACAACAACTGCTCCAGTCTTCCCAAACTTATAAAGGTTAATTTTAATTTGTCCTGATATATTAGCTCTTCTAGCATCTTAATAAAATGTTCATTATATTTCTCTGATGTAAAATTAAAGCTATTAGAATAAATGGTTCTAGACTGGACTTTCTTTTAGTTGATTACTTAAGAATATTGATGAGCCTCTATTTTCTCATCCATAAAATGAAGGAGTTGGACTAGAATGCCTCTAAGTCCATTCCAGTTTTAGATCTACCATCATATGAACAAAGAATAACAGAAAAGGCCAAGAGTTCCTAAGTTTATTATCTGGTTCTTGAAAAGTTACATTTAAACCAGTACTTCATAAAATTAAATTATTTTAAATATGACAGAATAATTACTTTAAAAACCTGAGTAATATAGTTATAAAACAAAAATTTATTTGGTAATGTGAAGAATCATTTTTAAAAATTTTATGTTTTGAAAGAATTTTTTTAACCTCAAAGAATCTTTAAATTAAAATATCAAGATCATTATCTGTGTCAAAATCTGGTAGGCAAATTTAATTTTACTCAAAAATTCATTCTCTAATATATTGGGAAGATGCCATAGTCATTAACCTTGGCCTTTCAAAAACATTACAGTATGACATGATTACATAGAATCTCTCACCACTTTCTACAGGTATTCCTATTAAGTTTTCCAGCAAAATTTTAAAACTCTTGATTAATCAGGTAACAGAGTAGTCAATGACAGAACATGGATATTTAACATGCTCACTACATGTGGTCCCATTAGACAAAAACCTGTAGTAAAATAATCTTCCTTGCCATAGTTTATTAGCAGGTAAGGAGGAAGCAGAGAAATAGTAATCCATGTATTTAATTTAGTATCCTCTAGTTCTGAATTGTTGGGTGAGGACTTTACTTCATTCTGTTAAGACTTTCTTTCCTCCACATTCCTAAATCTAACATGTGACTTAACAAGATCTCCAAATAATTCCTGCCTCTTCTTCCTTACATCAACTAGAAAAGGTAAATATGGTGAGTTAAAAATAACAAGATTCTCAAGCATTAAAATCTTTTTAAATACTACTTCATCAGTTGATATGAACCAAAAATTAACTACTCAAAAACTGTAAATAAGTTATCCTTCACCATTGTTAATGTGCATAATTTTTTTTAAGTGAGACTATTTGAAAGTGGGAAAAGGTGAAATTAGGCATAAATGGAGCCCAAACATGTGAGCAGTGAAATTAATGCAAGGAAGAGGAACTTTTAACTAATTTAGTAGATACATCTTTATAATATATTAATTTTTAAAGTAGACTTTTTGAAATAGCACTTTTTACAATGAATAAAACCATCAAAACTTTTAGTGAATGAATTTTACAATCATACATTATGGCTGAAAATTATACAGTAAACAAAGGAAATAATTTCTATAAGTTCTATAAATGCTTCTTTTATCCAAGAATTTGAGTAACAATTTTTGACTGAGTCAGAGGTTTTCTATTTGTGCCAACCAGAAATTACAATAATGTTGACATCAGTGACTAGATCTTTTAAAATAAAGTGTAAATTAAGTACCTGTGGGAATTCATCCTCATCTGAGCTGTGGAAGTCATACTGTTTAATATCACTCTTATTGATCACAGGTAATGTCTCAGTAGTGGGCTGCTGAGGAGTTATCAAAGTCTCTGCTTTTGGCTTCTTTGGGTACTTCTTCTTTTGACGAACAACATCAGGAGCCTCTTCTTTTAAAGACGAATGATGAGGGTGCTGTTTGTTATAATTTTGCCCAAGATGAAAGGGAAAATGAAAATATTTTATAATTCAAAGAACCTAAGCTGCTCTATGAAAACCAAAAGTTTTATTTAGAAGTTATTTTATTTATTGTTTTGAATATGGACATGCCAGGAATCATTCTACTGTCATCTACTTCAACGTATTTTATTTCCCATTAGCTACAAAAAAGTCAATCAGGGACTTGAATTTATGTTTTATTGATAATAAACTAAAATTAATAGTGTGACTTTGGGAATTATTCAAATGTTTACAGTCCAAACACTGCAAAGATATTTGTATTATCTTTCTTTTTTTTCTTTCATTATGGTAGATTGGCAATAAATAATGATAAATTTTAGTTCATATTATAAATAATTAGTTCAATTCAATTTATGAATCATTTGTATGCCTGTTTAGTAATTCGATTTATTTGGGAGCAATTTTTAAAAAATAAGGTTGACTAATTCCAATGAAAATAAAGTTTCATTATTTTAAAATATATTAATATTCTTAATCATCTTCAAAAACAAATACACAAATCTTAAGCTGATGGTGAAGTTATACATATGGAAAGGTAAGAGATATTATAACTGCTTTAGAACCAAAGATATTTAATATTATAAAAATCCACTTGATAAGATATAATTAGAATGAGAAGCAACAACAGAATAAGATAAAAAACAATTTCTAAGAAACTACCTATATATAAAGGTCTGAAATGACAAAGATGTTAATATACTTTCAAATAATTAAATTTGATGTGAGAGGCATAATCACATATGTGGTGTATAAAAAGTTGGAAATCATTACCATCAGCTGTATCAACCTAAACAATAAAAATGCTGATTACAAATGAAGGAATACATACATACTTGCAAGATTCAGCACACTCTAACTCTACACTGATTCAGGTTTATATTCTTACAAAAAAGAACATGAAGAACTTAACAGTCAACACACAAAAAAATTAGTACTGATGGTAGTTTCTGAGTTAAGAGATTAAACTTTTAAGTGCCCCTTTCAGATTTATAGAAAGAGGTGGACAACTATTGTAAACAATGGGCAAGAATTATATGATAGGTTATCAATCAATAACCAACAAATATTTATGAAGTACCTACTATGTTCCAGGCCCTGTTAGAAGTGGTGCCTTAATGAAGGGAGTACCCATATATTAATGAGATCATACTTTTAGCAAAGTGACCGCTCACATTAGCATAGAGTAACTATTAAGCCAGGCTAGTTGGATTATGAAGAATGCTGATTTATTGCACTACCTGCACTAATGCTAGTCCAAAAAACAGTTCTGTTGCATTGGCAAATATTCTCTATTTATAGATTATTTAAAGTCATTCTGCTTGGAGACAAAGAAATGCACTATATGAGCTCTACATTAGATCTATTAGTTTATGATGCCACGATAATCAATAAAATATTTTATTCTTAGCAGTGAAATAAATTATAGACTACTAGTCTTCCTTCACTGACAGAAAAAGCAAAAGAAGAAATTTAATGATTAACAGACTTTTAAATGGCAACTTTAAAAACTATATAATTATATTATTACAAAGAATTTTAATTTTTCCTATAATTTGCTTTCTGTAAAAGAACTCTTAATAACATACTCTACTTTTAAAAGAGGCTTAAAGCATAATTCCTAAGTTTTATACAAGTCTTGAGTACACGTGAAAACTGAGTTAGAAGAAAGCAACTCTAAAAGATAGGTAGGAACTAAAGATGAAAAAGTGTGTGTGTGTGTGTGTGTGTGTGTGTGTGTGTGTGTGTGTGGTCTGTGTATATCAACATTTTACCTGAACATTCTTCCTCAATTAAAATACAAGCTAGAGCTCTATTAGAATGAAATATTTTGCTTCTAATCTTCAAACTGAAGAAAAATATTCTAAGGCATGAACAAGGTTTTATGCCCTATAGTAGAAATATAACGTGTAAAGTAGTGCAAATAATCAACAATATAGTATTCTTGGCTTGAATGGACACATGATACAAAGAGAAACAGTGTGGCATGGTAAATAGCAGTTAAGTGACATGGGTTTTAATTCCAGCTTGGGACAAGTCACTTTAACTTTTCCAAGCCTCAGTGTAGTCATCTGTTAAATGAGAGTACAGAACCAGAATCAGTTGTAAGAAACCTAGTACTAAGAACTATATAATCTAAATTTTTAAAAAGGGCAGCTATCTAAAATTCAGGTTCAATAAAGTCAAAATCTCCATCAATTTATGACTTGTGAACTGATTTCTTAATAAGTACAATTCAATAATTACTGACCAGGGATGAGAAGGGATTTAAGATTCAAACATCCCTACCAACACTAGAGTTCTATGATCATATGTATTTTTATTTGTTAACTAAAACAATAAGCACCTTTCCCCCACCTATCCCATACACCTTGATCTTTTTCTTCTTGGTTGCATGAGGGAAGAGTATTCCTGCTTGAGGCTGTAGCTGTTCTTTGGCTTTCAAAGAGCTTCATAACCTGGCCTTGTTCTACCTTTTCAGTCTTCTTACACCTTATGGCTTCCACATGCTCTGCCATCCAAAACATTGGAATTCTTGCTTTTTCTCACCAAAGATGTTACAAAGACTGGGCATTTTCATCCACTGGATATTCTTTCCCATCCCTCCTCCCCCCCCCACCCATGACTCCCCTATCTCATCTCCACCTTCTGATTTCCCAGGCTTCCTTCAAGAAGCAGCTAAAAGCTCTTCTCCAATAAATATTTTCTTATCATCCTTAATCATAGTACCTTCCTAGTGTTGATTATCTCCAATTTATCTTGTATATAGTGTATTTATAGACAGCTGTTTGCATATTGTTTCTCCTCTATTTAGAATGTGATGGCAAAGACTATCTTTTGCTTTTCTTTTTAATCTGTGTTTACCATAATGCCTGACATGTAGAAGGTACTTAATAAATGCTCCTTATCTTGAACTAGCTTTATTGTTTCATCATACATTTCAGAAATGCGCCCACAACAAATGAGGGTTGACTATATAGCCTTTCTAAAATAGATAACTAGTATTTTAAACAAGTAAACATTGTTTTCAACTAGTTTAAAAACAATTCCTAGGATTTGGATAGAACCAAATAATGGAGCTAATCCGAATTCCAAACATTCTTCAAGTCATGTAATGAGTCAGTAACTCAATTTCTGAAACCCTAATATCATTTGTATGGTCAACTTTTTCCTATGTAGCTAGCTGAAGTATTTTATGTATTTAAGTAAATATTGTGTTGGTTTTTTTTTTAAAGCTCCTTAAAATAAGAGTCATTCAATCAATCAACAAGTATTTATCAAGTACCTAATATGCACTGTGCTAAGTGAATATAAATAACAAGGAATGAAATTAATTCATAACCCAATTTCAATGCACTTTGAATGGTGACACACATCTAAATAAGCAATGAATAAACATAACCACAGAAATTTAGTGTGGGAAAAGGAACTTTAAAATTCAATCAGTCCAATCTCTTTGTTTTACCAATGAGGAAACTGAGGTACAGAGAGGTTAAATGATTTGCCTAAAGTCATAAAGCCTAAACAGAACATAAACGGTGATGATAATAACAAGAAATAGTCTACCTGGAAAAAAAATTTTTTTAATTCTGACATTCATCTTTTAAAATCTGCCACTATTAACAAAGGATACTGCAAAGGTTAGTAATTACAAACACATTATAGTTACTTAAAAGGATACATTAAAAATAATGTATTTTTTTATTTATACTTACAGACTTAAGTATTGAAATCAACACTTACTTGACTCTGGCCAAATTAATCAGATGTAATTCTCTTCAAAAGTTATTTACCTTAGTTTTACATTCTTGGACTTTGTGATGATTTCCATTATGAAGAGCTGCTGGAGTGGTATATATTTCTTTTTCTGGTCTATTAATTTTCACTTCATTAAGGATTTCACCACCATAGTCTCCCAAATGATATCTTTAAAATATGATAAAAAAAAAAAAAACAATGCTATATATCGTATACAAACATGAGTGCAATGGAACGTCAGCTGGCCAGAACCAACCAAATATGTCAAGAATATTTTCTTTGTATTCCATTTTTAGAGGAAAAAAAAGAACCCTATACTGGAGGCTTAGTTTTTTTAAAACATTTTTCATGGTATGATCAACATACATGCAGTCAACTTCTAAACTTTCTACACTTTACATGGGAAAGTGATATTCAGAATGTTCCCCTGAGGTACCGAGATCATCACTTATTAAGCATCAATTAAGAATAACACTAAAGCAGAAAAGAATATTAATATAACTTAGATACAGTTTCATCAGTCTTTTCTGCTTAATCAACTGTAAGATGAAACTAATACATGACTTAATTCTTAAACTCTGGCTGAGTTTTTATTTTATGTATACCAACCGTATTATAAAAATATTGTACAATATCACTAAAAAAGTACACTTCAAGTTTAGTTTATTTTAATCTGCATGAAAACGAAGACTCAACAATTTAAATCTTTTAAAAATATATAATATTATTTTTAATAATATTTACACTTCTTAGACTGTTACTCTAATGCTACATCACAACATATAGGTGACTTTAGTTCATGAAATCTATGCCAGTAGAATACAAACTTTGACAGGTTTTATTATGATAGGAAGGATCAGAATATGGATGTTAATGGGCTATATGCTAGTTTTCTAAGGACCAGCCTAGTTAATTTTGGTAAAGCTCAAACATCAGGGATTTGAGTAAAGGTTCACTGACTGACTGAATATCAATTTTCTATGGACCAGGAAACAGCTAATTTTAGAAAAGCTCATGATCACAGTGATTAATTTCACAGCTATAATAATTCTTAAAGATGATATACTAAGTTATAGAGGAGTTTCAATAGTATTCATAATGACAAAAATGTGTCGAAATGCTAGAAAATACTTACGTAATAAAGTCTCATTCCAATTTCTTATTATCATGGCATGGGGTGAACCATGCATTCCTGAAGGCTTTCACAAGATCTGATATGACTTACCTAACTTGAAAGGCATAGTTAAGTTTAAAAAGGCTTACAACCAGAATAGTAGCCATGACTTATAAACATAGCTTATTAAAGAATAGTTTATGGCCTACCTATAGAGGATATACAAATACCAATGAAATCACAAACTCCTGATGTATTGAAGAAGTGATTTTTAAAAACTCTCATGACACAAATAGCTATTGGTATAAAATAGTATTAGTGTTACCTTTTTTCAACAACTTCTAATGTTAAGTGCAATAATTCCCGTTTTGTTTTCTCTCTTCTCTTAATCATTTCCAAAATAGTTATGGCTCTGCTAAATTCTCGCCTTAATTTCAACATCTTTTCATATGAGGCTTCATCATTTTTGCGATTCTATTGAAAAATGATAATTATAAGATAATTGACAACAAAGTTATGTTTTTCAATCTTACACAGACAATAACCAGAATGAGTCTAAATTATTACTACTATTATTACTACTACTGAAGACTCACTGAAAGACAGCTGTGAATAAATCAAAAAATGTCACTTAATTTTAATAAAGCATATAAAGCCCAAATATCTAAAAATAACCAAAAATGAAATATTTTGTCTCACTGTAATTTGGGACAAAAGAAAGGTGAATAAAAAAGTAAATAATGAATAAGCTTTACCCAAATAATACTAAGAAAGGAAAGTTAAACATTGAATGTTTAATTATTGATATCTTAATTAATGCTACGAATTTGAACTAATGGGATTTGGTCAATGATTGACAATGATATAATGATAGTAAAAATTTTTATTTCAAATTCTTTTACAATAAGCAATAAATTTTCAAATATCTGTAGGAGTTCAAAACTACTGTTAAAAATATTTACAACTAGAAGAAAAGGAGGCACTGGTACCCACAATGGTCCAAATACAGGCCACTCATTGTCCCTAAATTTGGCTTCAACAAAAAAACCTAAATTCAACTTAAAATTGCATTTTTTTAATACCCTTGAAAGAAAACCTGTCACTTTAGGCAAAACCCCAAGAGCTAGGATTAGAACTATGGTATACTTTTGTAATTTTTCTAATAGTCTGAATGTCTTTTAATCTCTCCTAGTCTCTTCCATGACACATTTCAAATAGAATATATAAGTCTAAAGATGACACACTAAAGGGATAATGGAAAGAAAATTGTAATGCCTAAACAGATAAGGAAAAAAGTGATAATAAAGAAGAATAAAGTATCTTTATTTGAATTGCAAGGTTTAAAATAAAAATATTTACAATAATTATTTTAAACATGGTAAGAGCATTATTTTTTGCTTTTTTTTTTTTTTGCTACACACCTATATATTATTTTCCTTTCAAAGAAGTCTTGTTTTAGGAGTACGCTCTATATTCAGGGACAACCTATTAAAAAAAAAAGTAAGTACAAACAAGATATATAACAGAATAAATTGGGGTACTTGGAGAAGGAAAGCACTAAGATTAAGGAGGAATAGAAAAGACTCTTACAGAAGGTAGGATTTTATCTGAGACTTGAAGGAAGCCAAGGAAGCAAGGGGAGAGTATTCCAGGTATGGAAGACAGCCAATGAAAATTGCTGGAGTCTAGAGATAGAGTATCTTAGAGAAATAGCAAGGAAACAAATATCCCTGCATTATAGAGGATGTTGAGAGAAGTAATTCAATAAGACTGGAAAGGTAAGAGAAGGCTTTGAATGCCAAACAGAGGGGTTTTTATTTTATCCTGGAGGGGGCAAAAAGCCCCTGAAAGCTTACTAAACAGGGAGGGTGAGGGGGGAATGAGGAACAGCTGAAATGATCAGATCTGTGCTTTAGATTTGACAACTGAGTGGAAAATGATATAACGGCAACCAAACTAGCATACCCAGGATAGTTGCTAGGACAGGTTCTTAGATCTGCTTTACTAGGAAAGACAGCTGTTTATGGGGTCAACAATCTTTTTTAATTACATTCACTAATTCAGGGGAAAAGTCAGTACCCTGAACTTCAGAGGAAATACAAAGAATATACAAGCAGAGAAACAAAGACTAACAGACAGGGTTCTGACTACCTGAATCAACTATATATTCTACATACATCCCTGGATTGAGAGAGCCTTTACATCTGAGCAGTTGGGGACTTCTGAACATACAGTCACTCAGAATCTTGACCAGGGAATCACAAGATCCTTTTCATAAGAGAACCCCCAAAGCAAAATACCACCTCAGGGTATATATACACTTCTCAGAGCTAGAAGGAATCACAACAGTTATTGTGCCTCAGTGACCAATTAGAAATTAGCAAAAAGTGTGAAAGCCTTCCAATAAACAAGCCTCCCCTAATGGATTCCACCTTGAGGTCTATTAATGGGTGGGGAAAATCTTAAATGCCATTAATGGACAGGAGGAGAAATTAGTTGCAGAGAGACCAAACAGCAGACTACTGCAATAGCCCAAGTGAGGTAATGAGGGTCTATACCATAGTGGTGGCAGCATCAGAGAGAAGGGACAATATGAGAGATGGTATGATGATAAAATTGATAGGCACTGGCAACAGATTACAAATAGAGGTGAGAGAGAACAAGGAGTCAGGGATGACACCTAGGTTAAGAACCTGGGTGTGAGGCCTAGTTCCTCAACAGGCCAAAAGGCGACTAGCTGTCAAGTGCTACGTGGCAGTCTGGGGCCGGAGTTGAGGTCCTTGCCTCTCTGATGGAATCGAGTTGGGGTGGAACAAGAGATGCCTCCTCAGCTTCGGGGCAGCACACAATAGGCTCAGTCGGCAGTCGCCACTCCCTAAAGGGGAGGCAGTAGGAATAAGATAAAAGGAACGGTAGCCGGAAGAGTCTCTCTCTCGGCCTTTGTGTTTTGCGTCTTGCACGCTAGCCCGCTTAGCAAATGATAGATAAAGTGTGTTAAGAGTGAAATAGCAATAGAACAATTAAAAGATTGAAACTAACATCACGGTGCAGCGTGTGTTCTGTGGGGGAGTGTTCTGTGATTGCGGCCTGAGCATTCACAGCTGGATCCCGGGGATTCACTATATCCGAAGAAGCGGCTCTCAGAGGGGAGAGGCTTACAGGCCAGGGGTAAAGGTAAGTATAAGGTAAGATAAAGTAGTGTACCTTAGCAGTGTAAAGTAGTGTTCTTTACAGACTGGTGCCCGAACAGGGACCCTCTGACTAGGCTAGCCCCCTGCTGAAGGAAAGAGCCGCATGGACGCGCGTGATTCGAGCTGGTCTCGAGAGCTCTACGGCATAGGAGGTGAGGCTAGATTAAGTTTCCTGTCCGGAAGGCCCTCACAGCCTTAAGGTAAGGGTTACCTTAAGAAGCCAGCTTGTTAGGCTGGAAGATAATCATGGGAAAGGCAGTTAGTATTCCCTTGATCAGACCCAGTGAAGTTGAAGTGCAGGCAAATCAGATTAAGGCCTTGGTTAGGGATAAAGGAATAAAGATAGCAGAGAAGGATTGTGTACAATTTGTGAAGCTGATATGGACACCCCCAAAATTATATCCCTCTCTGTCGCCATTAAGGAATCCTGACAGGGCAGGGCCGACCGACGCACTACAAGAAGCAGGAAGTGAAAAAGTAACTGAGCCACCACAGTCAGGAAGTAAGAGTGGGGGCACTGCTGAGCGGGGTGGTGAGATAGCTGCGCCATTAGGGGGAGGAGGGAGTGAAACCACTGGGTGGAATGAGGAAACGATTAAGGCAATAGCCTGGAGGGTGGCTGATCTGATGTATAGGGCTCCGGCTGAGCCCAAACCACCACCCTATGGTGCACATCTAGCTGGGCCGCCAGCACCCTCCCCCCTGTGTCTCTTTGAAGGCTGGGAAGGGGAGGTTGCTATGTTTCCCATAGATACGGACTACAACTCCCAGAATCCCTTTCTCTGTCCCTCCCTTACCTGGGGTGGAGCCACCCATCTC
>CM053588.1:206064530-206096577 GCA_028646515.1 Pseudochirops corinnae | reverse complement strand
TGCTTATTCTTATTCATGGTTGTTCAGTCCATGATTTTTTTTTTTAAATCTCTGTGGGGCTCTGCTTCCAGAAGGGAAAGCTCCGTCCCAAATGGCTGGGGTCCTCCCGGCTGCCGTAGCTCTCAGGAAGGTGCTGGGACCCTTCCTAATTACTTCTGGCTCACTGGATAGTAAAGACTCCAAGACTGAAGCCCAAGACAGCGATCCGGATCCAGGCCGCTCAACATGAAAGCCATGGCCTCAGAACAATCACTTAGTCCCCCTGCTGTCTGCAGGCCGCAGGCGGGAAGCTGCAATGCAGAGGCAGGTGCAAAACCTCTGCCTTTCGCTTTTCCGCTCTGGAGGCCTTTCAGCCAGACTGCTCCCTTCCCAACTTCGCAAGTCCCACTTAGCTGCCGCTAATCCGCTCACCAGAGAGGCTCCTCTGCTCCTCCCGTCCAGCCGCCCCTGGGGCACAGCCACGGCTTCAGGCCAGGCTGATTTCGGTTCGCGGTGCTGATATGGTTCCTCGTAGCCGAGCTGACTTTAGTGGGAAGTATCTTTGTGTGCGTTTTGGAGTTCTAGGATTGGTTTAGAGTCCTATTTTATGGGTATTTTGGGTTGGCTATATGAGAGCTGCGATATGTTGCTGCTGTTACGCCGCCATCTTGGCTCTGCCCCCAAGGAAAGCACCTATTCTTTAAAAAAAAAAAAGATAACCTTTCCTTTAATCAGCATTCAGATCACTTTGTTTTAAGATATTACATATTTTTGTTGTTGTAAAGGTATTATATATTTTTAAAATAGATTTTAGTTGATATTTTTGTATCACCTACATTTTCCCTTGTGTCTATCTCTCTCTTCCATTTTTTGAGAGCCATCCCTTATAGAAAAGAATTTTTTTTAAAAGATAGGACAAAAAGTGAAGCAAAACCACACATTGAAAGAAACCTATCATTTTATGAAATGCTCCACATCCATGGACCACCAGGTCTGCAAAGGAAGGTGGGAAGAAAGGTATTTTCTCATATATCTTCTTTGGGGCCAACCTTGTTATCTATAATCTCATAATCAGATTTCATTGCTTTGTGGTAGTTTTTTCCATTTACATTGTTGAAATTGTGGTGCATATTGTTTTCCTGGCTCTGCTTATTTCACTTTGCATCAGTTCATGTACAGTATCTTTCCATGCTTCATTGTGTTCATTATATTCATTATTTCTTTTTTTTTCTTTTTTTGGAGGGGGAGGCAAGGCAATCGGGGTTAAGTGACTTACCCAAGGTCACACAGCTAGTAAATGGGTCAAGTGTCTGAGGCCATATTTGAACACTTAGGTCCTCCTGACTCCAGGGCCCATGCTCTATTACTGAGCTGCCTAGGTGCCCTATTCATTATTTCTTAAAGTACAATAAATAATATTCTATTACATTTATGCACCACAATTTGGTTAGGAATTCCCTAATTCTTGGGTATCTGCTTTGTTCCCAATGCTTGGCTATCACACACACAAAAAGTGCTGCTACAAATATTTTGGTGTGTATGAAGTCTTTTTTTTTGTTTGTTTGTCAATGAGATCCTTGGAGTACTCAATAGTGACACAATGGATAGAATGCTTGGCCTCGAGTTATAAAGACCTGAATTCAAATCTCACTTCAGAAATGTATTGGCTGTGTCTATGTGACTCCAGACAAATCATTCAATCCCTGCTTGCCTTCAGTTCCCTCATCTGCAAGATGAAGATAAGAATAGCACCCGCCTCCCTGAGTTATTGTGAGGATCAAATAAGATAATAAGTGTAAAACAGTTGGCACAATTCCTAGCACATAGTAGGTACAATATAAATGTTAGCTATTATTAGCAGTCACTTTGCATCCTTTCAAATTGCTTTCCAGGAGATTTTTAACCATTCTCAGCTCCTACAACAACATATTTGTGTTCCTGTCTTTCTTCAATCCCTCTAACCCTGAGCACAGTCTTATATCTTTGCTAATTGACTGGATGTGAACTGAAACCTCAGGGCTGTTTGGATTTACATTTCTCTCTCTCTCTCTCTCTCTCTCTCTCTCTCTCTGTTTTTTTTTTTTTTTTTTTTTTGCTTTTTGGAGGAGGGTAATTGGGGTTAAGTGACTTGCCCAAGGTCACACAGATAGTGAGTATTAAGTGTCTGAGTCGGATTTGAACTTAGGTCCTCCCGACTCCAGGGCTGGTGCTCTATTTACTGCACCACCTAGCCACTCCACATTTCTCTTATTTTTAGTGATCTGGAGCATTCTTCCATGTGGTTTTTAATAGTTTGTACCTCTTATTTGGGGGAAGCTAGGTGGCAAAATGGATAGCGTGCTGGGCCTAGAGTCAGAAAGATTCTTCTTCCTGAGTTTAAATCTGGCCTTGGATACTTACTAGTTGTGTGACCCCAGGCAAGTCACTTTAGCCCTATTTCCTCAATTTCCTCATCTATAAAATAAACTGGAGAAGGAAATGTCAAAATATTCCAGTTTTTTTGACAAGAAAGCCCAAATAGGGTCATGAAGAATTGAATATGACTGAACAACAATAATTCTTCTTTAGATAACTATTTTCTCATATCCTTTAACTGTTTATCTTTTGGGGAAAGACTTTTGGGTAATCATACTATCTTAATATAATACTTGGGCTCTGTCTCTTCTCCAGATTGGTGGCCAGGGCCCAGGGCCACAATTCATATGAATAGGGAAGCTTTCTCCTACTTACCTAATTGCATTTCACTTACCTGTTGCATAAAGGTATATTTCCTGGATCAGCAAGAATTTTCCAAGCTGTTCTTCAGAATAGGAAAATGAAATCAGAAAATGGGATTGAGGGTGGGGTGGGTGGAGAATCAGATTTTCTCCATTGTAACTTGACAATTTAAAAGCCATTAAAAAAGGGAATTGGCAGTTAACAGAAGCAAAAGTATCTCTAACCCTTTGAGTTCTTCATCAGCAGAGAAACCTATAGGCAGAATCATTTTAGATATGGCTTAGTTTGCAATTTGTTCCTGGTCTCTATTACCATCATGCCCACCCCCTCCAAGACCCTCAGGTCTGACAAGCCTTTAAACATGGAAAAATCTTTACTTGGTCAGCTATACAGTCTGGTGCAGTCATATAAGAGACTTTGCTTTCCAACAACCCTTAAATTGAGGGAGTGGGAAGAATGTCACTATGTTTTGGATCAGATGGGGTCAGACTACGCATATGACAATTAAGGATGTCATTGGCTATACTATGGAGAGACCTGACAGATTCACAAGAAATTAGACATTTTACTTAGTCTGTGATTCCTGTACTTCTCCATCCAATCAGTTCTGTGATGGTAGTCCAATCCTTAGATCAGAGACTTTCCTCCATGGGCTGTGAAATGTGAACTCCAATAGAGAATGGAAAAGCAAATAAGAAAGGCAGTGAGTTGACAAGCATTTATTAAACACTTACTATGTATACTCCAGGCACTGTACTAAGAACTCTGATGCTGAAAGACCAGTTAGATGTGATTGCTAGGTCACTGTCAATAATATTGGAAAAACTGTGCAGAATGAGGGAGGTACCACATAACTGGGGAAGGGAAAATGTCTTGATTTTCAAAAACGGGAAGAGAATATAGTTTGCAAACTATAGGCCAGTGAACTTGATTTCAATTCCTTGAAAAATATCTAGAATTGTTCATTCCAGAGTCAATTAGTGAATGACTCAAAAAGGAAGTAGTGATTATAAAAGAGCCAGCATGGCTCCATCAAGAACAGCTGATGTCAGACTGACCTTATTCCTTTTCTTACAGCATTTCTAAGATCAGCAGAATGGAATAGATATAGTTCAGCTTTTTTGTTGCTCGGTCATGTCTGACTCTCTATGACCCCATCTGGGATTTTCTTGGCAAAGATACCGTAGTGGTTTGCCATTTCCTTCTCCAAGTCATTTTACAGATGAGGCGACTGAGGCAAACAGGGTTAAGTGGCTTGCCCATGGTCACACAGCTAGTAAGTGTCTGAGGCCAAATTTGAACTCGTGAAGATGAGCCCAGTGTCCACTGCTCCACCTAGCTGCCCCATAATTCACCTAGATTTGAGCAAAGTATTTGATAGTCTCTTGTGGTATTCTTATGAACAAGATAAAGATATATAGACTGGGAGGTAATAGAATCAGATAGGTTTGGAAGCGGTTGATTGTGAAATACCAGGCTCAGGCTATACTGGCCAGGAGGCTGGAACCAGATTAAAATGGAATTGGGAAATATTTAATAAAATAAATAAAAATATAATTGAATATACATAATGCTACTCTGTGGTTTTCTAAGTCAATAAGCAGCCTTCAGGGATCCAAACATATGGTTTAGTGGCCCTGCTTCTATTTAAATTTGACACCATTGCTGCCAAAGTGATTTTCCTAAAGTGAAGTTCTGACCATGTCACCCTACTCCTCAGCAAACTCCAGTGACTCTCTATTTGACCATCAAACATAAACTCCTCAGTTTAGCATTTCTAGTGCAAATGATTATTAAAATTTTAATGTACTTGTTTTTAACCATGGATAAAACAGCCTTTATTTGGCTCAAGTCAGAGGAATGAATTTGTATTAGGAATTTGCACCAGAACAAACCTTGTTGGAAAGATATGTGCATTTCTGTGGAGTGCAAGAGGTTTTGGGAGGGGCAGAAGTCATCCATAGGGTCTCTGAAGTGCTTTTGTATACATCTACTTACTCTTATTTTTGACCTTATCTCTCATCTCCAGGATCAACAGACTTAGGAAAATAGGACGGCAACTCTAGTAAGAATCAAGAAAAGGAAAAAAAGGAATGACAGTGATGGGTATGGGAGTTTCTCCTTCCCTCTAGAATTCCATGGAAATTCATCCTTGCTTTATATTTTCAAGTTCAGGCCAGTTCATTAGAACTTAGGCAGAAAAGCAGGGCACATAGCCTTGATGTTATCAAAGAGCATTGTAAATCAGCCCCTCTGGCTCCCTATATTTGGTCCATTTCTTTAGTTTTCATGAGAGTTTAAATCAGACAGGATCTTAGTATTTGGACTAGTTACCAGAAAAAAAAAATGTGTCTGGAAAATTCACCTTAGCTGGCATCAAGGCAAAGAAACCTTAAGCACGCACACACACACACACACACACACACACACACACACGAACAAAATTAAAAGAGTAAAGAGCTCATTAAGTCTTTCCTATAGCCTTGTCAGAAGACCTGATGCTTCAATGTTCATAAATCACATACATTATAAAGAAGGGGGAAAATACACCATGAGTCTATTTTTCACATTGGGAAATGATAAGCTCAATGATCTTAGGAAAACGTGGAAAGCCTTGCACGAAATTAATGAAGAGCAAAACTAGCAGAACCAAGAGAACATTGTATACAGAAACAGCAACATTGTTTTAAGAACAGCTTAGAATGAATGTCATTTTGACTGTTATAACTACCCTAATTAACTGTAAAGGACACATGAAAGAAGATTCTATCTGCATCCAGAGAAAGAACTGATAAATAGAAGTAAGCAAAGAATAATTTAAAATATATGTCCATAAAATTATTCCGTGTATATGTACATATACATACACACTGTGTATACATATGCATACATATGTGTGTATACATATATACATACACATAGTCACACACCTATTTCTGTCAAATGGTAACCATTTCTAGGGCAGGGAGAGGGGAGGGAAAAAATAAATTTACATGATAATTTTATTATATTTTAAAAAGGAATAGCAAGTTGTACATAATAGATTTCCAGTTTCATGTGCAATCAATTTTTTTAATACCATCTTATGGAAATGCTTGTTTCATTCCATAAATTAAAAATAAGCAAATGAAAGAAATATGGTAGCGTCACTCATTGGGCAGAAAACAGGGGTTTGGGGGGACTCCTGGCCAGGTGTCAGAATCTAATCCTAATAATTGCAGGAGAGTATTAGGGTTGAAATTTTAAAATGACTGATAAATATTGCAGGAAAACAGAATACTGTATTGGAAAGGAAGGCAGTTAGGGAATAAGGAAAGGAGTGGTACTGGAAAGGGCTTGAGAGAATATTCAGAGACAATCTTTTTGCATTTTGAATGCAGAGAAATACTCTTATATTTGAATTCTCTGTTGGATTGGAGCAGTAATGTGACTGACTTACAAGAATGTTATGCGTAAGGACACAAGAAAGTATAATTAAACAGGGAGAGAAGACAGTCCTGTGTTCTTAATTGAGTTATTCTATGTTTCTGGGCCCATCTGCTTCTCCCTTTAGGTCCGTCACTGGGGTTGGTGCCCAGTTTTCCCTTTCAGGAAATACTTAAATGGATTCACATCTATACCTCAAAAGATATGTATGTGGTTCAGGGAACTCAGCTGTAAGGATAGTCCCCAAGAGGAACAATAAAGATAGTGAAGAGACAGTCTTAGTATCCTGACCACAGGAAAAGTGCAGAGAATGCTAGGAAATCTATGAATGGGTTCTGAGGCTTTTTTAAAGGTTATGAAATCCTCCTTTCTCCTTTTGCCTGAAAACTCCCATTGAAGTGAATGGAACTTCTGTCCAGTTGATTCAATGGGGGTTTTGTAAAAAAAAAAAAAAAAAGAAAAGAAAGAAAGAAAGAAAAGAAAAGAAAAAGAAAAAGAAAAAAGAAAGAGAAAAAAGAAAAGAAAAAGAAATCGGGAAAGGAAGAAGGAAAGAAAAAAAAAAGCCATACCATATTTTCCAAGTAGCTTCTAAATCTCCTTAGTGGCTAATTCTCAGAATTAAAAGTGTTATCTGGTCTCAATCATTTCTTTTTCACATTCCGCAAAGGGACTAGTTATACGCATTGATGGCTGAAACATTTTCTATTTATGACCTCTTTTTTTACTTCTCTAGGGAGGCAGCCAAAGCTTGAACCTATTGAAAATGATATTTTTTAGGGGACGACTCTTCGCTGCTAAGCCATTTATCATATCAAAATCAACATTTTGGAAAGAAGGGAGCAGCTACGATGCTGAGGAAATCTGTCTGCTTCTCTTCTGGGAACCAATCATAACAGGCGTTAACGAAGTATTTGGATTGATTGAACTGCCCAAAGTAGCTAGTCATATTCAATTGCCACATAGCAAGGCACATGTAAAATTCATGGAACACAGACTGGTGAATAACCCCAGCTGTACTTGGAATCAGGAGTACCTGGGTTGAAAATCTGCCTCAAATACTTACTGTGTGACCCCGGGTGAGTATTTAACCTCTCTATGCCTCAATTTCCTAATCTGTAAAATGAGAGTTGGACATGATGGCCTCTAAGTTTCCCTCTAGCTCTAAATCTATGATCCTACGAGTTTTGTTTTGCACTTATAAAGAAGTTCATCACATAGTGGTGTTTAGACTAACATATCTAGATGAACAGCCTAACTCTGTGGAGACAGGAAAAAACAACCTCATCCTTGGCTGCAATTGTTCCATATTACATTAGGCCATTTTAATTTTATCACAAACTATACAATTCTGGTCCACATATACTTTAAACTTTCTTTACTTTTCATTTGGCTTGACCTGCAGAGCAATAATAAATGAATCAAGCAAGCAAGGATTTATTAAGAGCCTACTGTGAGCCAAAATGATGAATGACCTTGCAGGAGAGCATGGTATTTAGAAGAGAAAAATAAGCAAGGAAAAATGTATTTATACTTACTTAGTCTTTCTATGTTTTCCATGAAAAATCTCCTATTTGAAATCCCCTTTCCCACTCATTGGCAAACATGAGATTCCTGAGGACCTAGCTCTCTGAACAGAATAGCTCAGTCCATTTATGTATCACCAAGGAGTGAAAACCGATTTGTCCTGTCAGTTGAAATTCTGTTCCAGTTTAAAGAGAATTTAAAGGCAAAATTCATTCATCCAACCTCTACCAAATGCCTACTCTGTGCAGAGCCCCAATACAAAGTTAAGTACTATATGACCCCCCTGCCCTACCTCCAGGAGCTTACAACCCAGTAAGAACTTGCAAGGTGTTTGATCCTTCTCAAATTAGATGAAGCTAGATTTCTCAACAGCTAGTGTTTATATAGACCCTTATCAATATTATCTCATTCGATCCTCACAAAACTCTGCAATGTAGGTCCTATTATTACTCTATTTTACAAATGAGGAAACTAAGGCAGACAGAGATTAAATGACTCATTCAAAGTTCACACAGGTAGTAAGTTTCTAAGGTTAGATGTGACCTCAAGTCTTTCTAACTTTAGTCCTAGCACTCTATCCACTATACCATAGGTCCTCAAGTGTGGTCCTTTCACTGAATCCAAACTTCACAGAACAAATCTCTTTAGTAAAAGGATTTGTTCTGTAAAACTTGACTCAGTCCAAAGACTGCAACCCAAGAACCTAGAAGGCCACAGGTTCCTCACCCCTGCATGATACCATCTAACTACCTCAAGACACACCCCTCTATAATGGTAATGAAAATTTGAAGATCTTCCCTGCCATTTAATAGGCTGGACATAATCACATGGAGCCTGTGGTGGGAGGAGTTTGCTGAATGGGTGGAGCAGGAAGGGTGGAGTAGAGCCCAGAGGAAGCTGGGAGTCAGAGAAGCTAGAACAGAGAGAGGAGAGAGGACGCAGGCAAGCAGACAGCTAGTATTGTGAGAGTGTGTTTGTGGGAAGGCTTTTGGATGGTGTTGCTTCCTGCAGTGATTAGGTATATTAACTTCTTTATTGCTATGATGAATTCAGTTTTCTGGTGTTGGGATTCAGCTTTCTGGTGTCTGAATAAATGTTTTGCTTCTGTCTTCTATATGGAGAGTCTGTCTTATTTGTGACTCATAATTACTCCAGCATATTCATAGTCACTGTCAGTACTGTGAATATCATGTTGGCACTATATTATTATGGTAGCACACCTGAGGACTGCTGCTGTGAATAATTTCAAGGGTCTAATCACATAGTATAATAAACTCTCTATTTTTTATTCAGCAATAAACTGAACATTGTCCAATAAAGCATAACATTCATATCAACATCCTTAAGCA
Source organism: Pseudochirops corinnae (assembly GCA_028646515.1). Classification (NCBI taxonomy): domain Eukaryota; kingdom Metazoa; phylum Chordata; class Mammalia; order Diprotodontia; family Pseudocheiridae; genus Pseudochirops; species Pseudochirops corinnae. Next base: position 206,087,581 of record CM053588.1, on the reverse strand, counting down.
ATACATATCATTCTATATCTATCTATCTATCTATCTATCTATCTATCTATCTGTCTGTCTGTCTGTCTTTCTATCTATCCATCTATCTATCGATCATAACACTCAGTATGTCATACGGCACATAGCATATATCATTGCATTCTGTAGCATTTCCCCAAAATACTTGTTTACACAATCAGGGGTCCCAGACTAGGGTCTTCCCTAGAATAACATATCCTTAAAGGGAGGAGAAAATATCATACCATCCACCCCTAGGTCACTCTCTTAGTGCTGGCTCCCTTAATGCCTGCTTTCTCAACACTGGCTCTCTTTATATACATTTCTACTCAAGATCTAATTGGCTAGAACTCACATGTACGTATCTGATTGGTTTGAGACTACTTGTACATATCTGATTGACTCAGTGCAGAGGCATGTAAGACTGAGGGTGGGAAACTGAATAACACACACAGAAAAACAATCTCAATAAGAGATTGTTATTGCCATGTATCCTAGAACAAATAGAGACATTGTACTTTGCAGTCTCATCCTTGTCACCAAATGTAGCACCAACACAATATTCATAGCACTGACAGTGACTATGAATATGCCAGTGTAATTCTGAATCATAAAATATAACAGAATCTTCATATAGAATACAGAAGCAAAACATTTATTCAGATACCAGAAAGTCAAATCTCAACATGAGAAAACTGAATACATCATGGCAACAAAGAAATTAATATACCTTATCACTGCAGGAAACAACAACATCCCAAAGCCTTCCTACAAACAAACTCTCACAATACCAGCTGTCTGCTTGCCTGTGTCCTCTCTCCTCCCTCTGTTCTAGCTGCTCTGACTCCCAGCTTCCTCTGGGCTCTGCTCTACCCATTCAGCAAACTCCTCCCACCACAGGCTCCATGTGATTACATTCAGCCTATTAAGTGGCTAGGAAGATCTTCAAATTCCCTTAGGCCTATTAAGGGGCAAGGAAGATCTTCAAATTACCATTACCACTACACCCTCTTGTATATCACTAAAGTCATTGAACCAGCACTACTCAGTTTTTGTCTCTCTCAGAGACAAAATTCAATGTAGTTAAATTCTATTTCCCAGGATGAGTTATTTTAAAAATCCTTTTTTGATCTACTTTCCCAAGCATTGTCATGCAATCTTGGGTTCTTTTTTGAATAATATTACCAGCTATTTTTTGTTTTTGTATTTAAATCAAATGAAGGAAAAACACTACAATTATTTTTGTCTACTCAGCTTGATTTGTTTCACTTAATTGATTATCTTGAAATCAAACAAAGACAGGTAGAAGGAGTGAATTTGGAAAAACTCTAGTATCATATGGCTTTGAGCCAGGAGGCACTAAATAGATCATCTAATTTGACTTCATCTGACAAATGAGAATATTGAGCACCAGAGAGACAGTTATTGTCCAAGGTGACATGGGGAAGCCAAGATGGCAGAGAAAAGGCAAGGGACCCACCTGAGCTCTCTTTGAATTCCCCTCCAAATACCTTTCAATAATGCCTCAAAACAAATTCTGGAGAAGCAGAACCCAAAAAAGGACAGGGTGAAACAATTATCTAACCTAATATAACTTAGAAGGTTGGAAAAGAAAGGTCTGTTGTACCAGGGTGATAGTGGAGCTTAGTCCATTTCAGTCCACACCAGCATAGACTGGGCCCCAGTAAACCAGGAGTAGGCCTTGGAAGAGACTGAATCAGGAGCAGAAGTGTCTACTTCCAGAGCTCTCAGCTTAGATGCAGTAAGGGGGTCAGACAATGGGTTAGAAGGAGATTACAGGGGTCCCCTGGCTGGCACTGGGGGCAGAACACGGCTACATTGCTCATGCTAGTATCAGGGTCACAGTCCTACATATAACAGTCTAAGGGTGATGAGGCAGTCTAAGAGCTTGTGGCTACAGTGGAACAGGAACCCTCATCACATTTCCAGGGCAGAAAAGAGTGTTTATGGTCATTCATAGATCAGAGCACAGGCCAAGAGAGTAGTAAACATATCTCTCCTTAGATCTTGAAAGAACTGAAATCTTACAGACCCCAAGAATTGGCTCTGAAAACAACTGCACAAAAAACCTGAAGTTTGGGAAAGTGCACCCTGCAGTCTGAAAGCAGAGTTATACTTTATCATAGAGTTAAAAATCAAGAAATAGGCTGGAAAAATGACCAAATAACAGAAAAAAATTCTGACTATTGAAAGTTACTATGGTGACAAGGAATATTAAAACACACACTCAGAAAAGACAATAAAGTCAAAACTGCTACATCTAAAGCCTCAAAGAAAAATATGCATTGGTCTCAGGTGAAGAGTTAAAAAGGATTTTAAAAATCAAGTAAGAGAGGTAGAGAAAAAATTGGGAAGAGAAATAAGAGTGATGCAAGAAAATCATGAAAAAAGAACCAAAAGCTTGGTAAAGGAGGCACACACATACACACAAAATACTGAAGAAAATAACACCTTAGAAAACAGTACAGGCCAAATAATGAAAGAGGTATAAAAATCTAATAAGGAGAAGAATGCCTCGAAAAGCAGAATTGACTGACTATTCACTGAAGAGAACTCCTTAAAAAGCAGAATTGGTCAAATGGAAAAGGAGGAACAAAAGCTTACAGAAGAAAATAATTATTTGAAAATCAGAATTGGACAAGTGGAAGATAATGATTTAGTGAGACATCAAGAAACAATAAAACAAAAACCTAGGTCACGTGGAAGTGAGTAGCAGAGGCACAATTTGAATATAGCTCCTTTGATTCCAAATCCAGCATTCAATCTTTCATTATCAGGCTGCCATATACATGTCACTCTACAGCCTCAAACTAAACTGCTATCAAATCAATACCGTTGATTGATTAGTGGGTTTATCCTTTGGTAGTGACAGTGACTTCTTCCTACTAGAGAAGGAGTTGTTAACCTGGGTCCACAGACCCCTAAGGATTCAGTGGATAGATTTCAGGGGGTCCCTAGGCTTAGAAAGGATTAAAAAAATACAATTAAAAAAAAATCAGCCATGTCCTCCAGTTTCACTTTATTATGTGGTTCATATTTTAGCCCTGGGAGGGTTGTCATTCAAGGTAGAATACAAGACAGGTTGGGAGCCCATATACTAACTATATGTGTCTCTGTGTACATAGTTCTTTATCTACAAAGGTTTACATTTCTATAGTGCCTTCAGGTTTGCAATGTACCTTCCCCATGACAATATATGGGGTCAGTCAATATGAAGAAAATGAACTTTACAAACATAGGAACAACATGGCATGGCAGCTAGCACCAGCTTGAAGGTCAGGAAACCTGGGTTCTAATCCTTGCTCTGCCACTTACTGGTTGTGTGATCTTGTGTCTGGCCTTTTTCCTGTTGCCTTCACCCATCTGGGCCTCAGCTTTTTCATCTGTGAAATGGAGAGGTTTGACTTTACTTCAAAGGTCTCTTCCAGAAAGGACCTATCTGTGCAAAAAGTATTTAAAGTAGGTCTTTCTGTAGTAACAAGAAGTTGGAAACCAAGGGGATATCTGTTATTTGAGGAATGACTGGACAAGTTATGGTATATGATTGGAATGGAATACTATTGCATAGTAAGAAATGATGAAGGGAATGGTTTCAGAGAAACCTAGTAAGACTTGTGTGAACATTGATACAAAGTGTAGTGAGCAGAACAGGGAGACAATTTACACAATAACAATAATATTGTAAAGACAGACTGCTTTGAAAGACTTAAGAACTCTGATCAACACAATGACCAACTATCATTTCAAAGGACCCAAAGTGAAACATACTATCCCCTATAGAGGAAGAGTTAATGGACTCAGACCACGGATTGAAGCGTATTTTTTCCTTTACTTTTCTTTTTTTGAAAATGGCTAATGTGGGAGTTTATTTTGCATGACTATATGTATTTATAATGTATTTTATCCTTCTTGCCTTTTCAATAGATAGGAAAGAAGTAGAGGGAAGATGAAGAAAATGATTTGGAACTGAAAATAAAATGAAATCGAATTTTTATAAGAAAACCTCCTCCAGCTCTAAAATTTTGCTCATCTATGAATCTAAGAATAAAATTGTGAAATCTATGAAATTGGTCTCTGATGCTTTCCCCCAGTTCCTTGTTTCATGGCCTTCTTTTTTCTTTGGATAGCTCTCCTGCGATCCCACTCTCAGGGATCTGGCTGTCTAGGGTGCTCCCCAAAGCATCGACTACAAACCCACCCTATACAGAAAATCTAGAATTCCCTACATCAAAACTGTTGTTTTCTATGTCCTGCTCTCTGATCTTCTGATCTCTCCTCATACTAGAGCTTTCTGTTTTATTCATTCCTGATAACATATTTGAGTTTTTCGCAGATACTTTATGGAGACGATCTAGAGAAAGGAGTATGGTGGTAAAATTTTTGGGGAAGGGGAGTTCTATTTTGGGGCAAAGAGCCTTTCAGTGTTTCTGAAATTACACTATGTAGGAAACTGCTAAGTATGATATATGGCCCAGAGTTATACTCATTGAGGATATGAGAACTAGAGCTTAAAAATGACCTACCACAGGATTGAGGCACTTTCTGATTCATTCTCACTTTCTTAAGGTAACAACTGACATTTATGTAGCTGCTAAGCTATATAATGAGACTTTATCTTTCTTGATCCTTAAAACAGCCTGCTGGACTAGATTCTAAGGGTAGTATTCCAGTTTTACAAAAGGGGAAATCAGGGCTCCAAGAAGTTAATTGATTTGCCACACATAGTCATATAGCAAGTGCCAGGGGGTAGTATTTGAACCTAGGTCTATGCCTGGCTCCAATTCTAGGAACATTTCTCCTGCATCACATTGCTCAGTCTGGAGAATAATTCATGAGGGAAGTCACTTGATTGGCTTTATGGGCTATACCCAAAGGGAATCATTCATTAGTAAATGATAAATTCACCCAAAGATTGAATATATCTTAGTGACAAAGTGAATTGCTCATTTTCATTTGTGAAGAATTCTAAAATGCTGTCACTGAAAGTATTTCCAAGCAAGTTGGTTATGTATAAAGGAAATGGAGTTGAAGAGGGAGAGGTGAGGAGGACCTGTAGAGGAAAGTTAAAGGGGATACATTTGTTTTAATCTATTTCCTTTGAAAAGTTGTAACCATTTTTGAGGAAGATAGATTTTGTACTAAGGTGATTTAGAAGTTAGATGTGATGTTGTACTATTTTTCTGGAAACACCAGGATCAGATGGACCATTTGGGCTCATAGTAGACAGTAGCAGGGTGACCCATATTTTAAAAAGAGCAGCCTGTGAGGTCGAGAAGAAAAGGTCACAGACTTTACACATAGTGACTATAACTTCCAACTAAAGGTCAGTGTTTGCACATACATAATGTAGAAAGTAGAGGTGTTAATGCATCCCAGGCATCTAGACAGACATAGATTGTGAAGTTACTCAAAGCTCCCCAGATGTCCTGGCCTTTCCCTGTTGCCTCAACCTCCTGGAGCCTCTGATAACTAAGTTATGTGATTGGGCAGTGGGGATGACGGGGGGAGTATGTATTTGTGTGGGTATAGGGATATACTCTGGTAACACTGATCACCTTCATCCCTCTGAGCTGGGTCTTGAAAGATGGGAAGGGTTTCAACAGTGGTATCAGGATGACATGAGGTGGGGTCTCTACAGAATCCTGTCTATGATAGCTGACTGACCTTGCTCTGGCATTGATGAGAAGAATGACAGAATGGCAGGTGAAATGTCTTTGTCCACTCAACTATATCCATTCACTTGGATGGCAGCACTATTGGTGCCTTCAAAAAGTGAGGGATGATAGGTAGATAGCCAGAGAAAGCATTTATTAAGCACTTATCACATGCCTTTCCAAATCGCCCTTATTGCCAGTGCCTTCTCTTTATTGATTTCAATATCTCCAATTTATCCTGTATGTAGTCTGTTTGTATGTAATTGTTTGCATGTTGTCTCCCCCAACAGACAAATGAGCTCCTTGAGAGCTGGGGATGAATTTTACTTTCCTTTGTATTATTCTCAGTGCTTCCCACAGTGCCTGGCATATAGTAGGTACTTAATAAATGCTTATTGACTGACTTCCAAGTACTGTGCTAAGTGTCAGGGATACAAATACTAGCAAACAAGACAGTTCTTCCCCTCAAAAATCTCATATTCTAGTGAAAAAAAGACAAAACATAAAAGGGGAAATAGATGGTGAGGTTGAAGCATATAGCAGCATGATATAGAGAAATTGTGAGGAGGCCTGGTTCCTGGCAAGACAGGGAGAAAATTCACTTAATCAGGGCCTAGGGTGAGGGGGTAGAGTCCAAGATACCAGTGGTAGTGGAACAAGGATCATGACTATAACGTAGACAATAAGGAGTGGACAAAGGAGGGAGTATTAAGAATGGATAAATAGGATTGTCACTCTTTCATTGATAAAAATAATAATAAAAGACTTATGTAGCCCGTATTAGTTCTGAGGATCTGTATTTAAGCCCCCACTCTTTTTTTTTTTTTACTTTATTTTTTATTGGGCAATTGGGGTTAAGTGACTTGCCCAAAGTCACAGGGCTAACAAATTTGTCAAGTATCTGAGGCCACATTTGAACTCGGTCATCCTGACTCCAGGGCTGGTGCTCTATTCACTGTGCCACCTAGCCACCCCTAAGCTCCCACTCTTAGATAAATCTTGGGTCCCAGAACAAGGCTATATCCCTACCTTCTCAGAGTTCTAGAGATACCCTTGAGGAGCAGGGATTTATTCTTTAACTAATGCTGTTGGCTCAAATCCTCACTGGTATGCTTTTTTCTTCCTCCAAGATTGTCAGCTGAGAATCATTTTAGTCACAGTTATTTAGCTTTTAGAGAGCAGTATTTACTAAGGCCTCATAGGAAGAACATTTGCAACAAAATATCTCACTAAGAGTCTGTGGCAGAGAGGCCAGGGGAAAGTGGGTTTGAGCTTGGAGAGTACATGTGGCAAAGCAGTAGCTCACATCTCCTGGTTCCTGAACGTCTCTTTCATGTCTATCTATGGGCACTCAAAAGTTTCCCTTAGGCACAATGTAGGTTCTTAACTGGTTTCTTGTGTATCTATATTCAGTCTTTCCTTTGCTCCCAATTCAGATACTGCTCTAAAACTGATCCAGGGGTGCTGTTAAGACCAAGAGAAGAATGAGAAGTCCAACACCTGGATTCCTTGGATTATATAAAGTTTTTCTCTGACCAAAGGTGGAGGGAAGGAAGGGCCAAAGTCTTCTCCTTCCCTCCCTCCCCCCGCAAAAAAATTGGTTCTCATAAGAGGTCTTCTTGAAAAACTTAGTGGTTGATTTTTAAAATTATCATTTTTGATGCCTTTTCTTTTTACATACCACAGACATTTCCAGATATGCTACTACCTCTCCACCTACCCAACGAGCCTCCCCTTATAACAAAGAAAATTAGTTAAGCAAAAACAATGAACAGTGACTAAGTCTGAGAGTATATGTCATATTCTGCTCATTTAGGCTCCTCTCTGAGGAAGTGGTGGGGCCTGGGGTAGCATCTAAGAGGTTGTGTTGGAACTGGTTTTGAAGATTGAGTAGGATTTTTTTTTCAATTTCAGGTATGGAGCAATCTTTATTTCCTCCACATAGTAAAATGCCCAGATGCAAGAACTCACAGGAGCTCAGGAACAAATACAGAGATGTAAAACACTAAAATAGCCTTTTCACTCATTAAACTCAACCAAGAAGGTAAAGATACTTTTAATTGCTCAACGTTCACCTCAGACTTGCACTATCTCAGGAACTCATGGTATCATAATGGAAGATTGGCAAGGTCCAAATCTCTGGTCTCTCATGGTATGGCTTTAATCCTCCAGCTACAGGGTAATTCTTCTACAAAAAGCATGATTATTAAAGAAATCTATTTCCCTCTAGAGACTAAGAGCCGTGCCTGACTCTGAAATTTTAAAACTCTTGAATTTTGGATTAGCCACAAGGTAACCCACAAGGCTTAGAACTGTCCGTCATCTGGATTCCAGCCTGTCACTTGTGCTTATAAAAGACCCAGACAAGACGAAGAAGAAGGCAACCAGAGATTGAACTGTTAAGTTTACCTGGGCAAACACAGGGTGGTCGTGATAAACATCTTCTACAAGTAGTCATTTTCAAGAAATCCCTCTCCCTAAAACTTTTCTCCCTCCCCTCCCCCAAACTCACTAAATTTTGATCTGAAAAATCCAAGGAGGAGAAAGCTTAAAGAAAAAAAAAGGGGAAATGGGGCAATACCAATAGGATTTCAACAAGTAGACTTGAGAAGGAGAACTTTAGGATGGAGGAGGATTCTAGGAGTAGGATAAAAGAATGGAGGTGAAAAGTCTTGGGAAATGTTTGGGGCACAATGAGTAGTCCAGTTTGGCTGAAGCATAGAATAGTATAGTAAGAGAAAAATCTACATAAAAGTACATTGGAAAAAGAGCACCTTGAGTACTAAATTAGAGTTTAACTTTATTTAGAAAGTAATGGGTGGCTACTGAAGATTTTTGCAGAGGGGAGTAAAGTGATTGGATCTGTACATTAGAAAGATTAATCTGACATGGCTGTGAAAGATAGCTTGGAGTGGGAGAGAAACTAGAGAGGAGTAAACCCATTAGAAGGCTATTGCAATTGTTCAGGGAAAATGCAATGAGGGCCTGGACTAGAGAATTTATCCACACGGAGGAGATACTTGAAGTCCTTAGAATGGGTGAGGAGACCAAAGGAGAAAGTGTTTAGACAGAAGAGGATCAAGGATAGACCCTCTGGCAATGCCTACATTAAGAGGACCTGCATTAAGAGAATTAGAAGGGGAAAGGGGCAAAGGAACAATTAGAGTGGTAAGGAGAGAATTGGATGAAGAAGAGAAAGAAGGAATGAATATAAGAGAGGAACTGGTTTCTGGGAGTGGAAAAGGAACCTTAGGAGAAAGTGATGGCCCCATTCTAGATTTTGTGATGGAGTAGAGGAAATCTGGGTATACTCTGACATGAACTCTAAAGTTTGAGAAAGTAGATTCCAAAATTTCAGAGAAAAAAATAGGTAAGACCTCCTGTACTAAAATGCTCCAGGGAAAGTCAGCCCATTACCAGCTTGGGTAATGCTCAAGAATGAAATTCTAGACACAAAGTGAAGTAATTCCAGGGAGGGGGAAGAAATGGGATTTGTGTGGAAGAGACTAATATAGATTCAAAGGGAGCTCAGAAGCCAACTTGGATTTTAGAAAGAAACATACAAAAGATAGAAACAAGGCTAGATAACAAAGAATGAATATGAGCGTGTCATAGTCCTATAAAAATAGTATAAGAAACTCTAAAGCTCAGAATGAAGTGAAGCTGTCGAGGGATGCTAAAGACAACAAAAAGGCATTTTTTGTTTGTTTGTTTTTTATGCTAAATTGAGCAGAAGGGGATAAAAGGAGGATCAAAGAAGGAACAGATCCTTCACTTGGGGTGGATAGGATGATAACTGAAGACAGAGAGAAGGCAAGGCTGCTGAATGCCCATTTTGTTACTGTTTTCCCTTTGAAAGAAAATGACTTTTATATTAAGAATGACAAGACAAAAATGACTAATAAGGAGTCGATAGCCAAGATAAGAAAGGAGATAATAGAAGAGCACCTACCTGCCCTTGATGGATTCAAGTCACCTGACACAGAGGAATTATCATTCTATGGTCTTGAAAGGACTGGAAGATGGGAGTTTTGGCAGAGGGGAAGGAATCTGCTGAAGAGGAAAAATCAAAGATGTGTGAGGCTGAAGTGATGACGGACAGAGTAGGATACTAGAGAAAGTATGAGAGGATGGGATTAAGGGAAAAGATGGAGGGGTTAACCTTGGCAAGGAAAGGATCACTCTCTCTGAGACAGAAGGGAAGGGAAAAGACACACAGGAGTTTTCAGATGGGGAGGACAGGAATTGAAGCTACTCAATCTGAAAGTAGGAAGGGAGGTCATTTAGCAAGAATATGGTGGCAGAAGAAGGTTGGGATCTTAAAGGAGACTGGAAAAGGGCTGGGATAGGAGCTATGGGGGAAGGTACAAAAAAATTAGTAAATAGGAGCTGAATAAAAAGATTGTCAGGCAGCCTTGATAGCCCAACTGAGGTTAATTTATGATGAATAAGATTAGATCAGTGTTTTGACATTTTCAAGAAATGCCTGGGAACTCAGGAAAATTAAACGATAGGAATTAATCACCTCTTTGGCTAGGGTGATCAGAACAGGAACAGCAGAAAGTCAAGGGAAGTGAGGGATTTTAGTGTGGTGGCAGCATTTGTTGAACCATGAGGTTAAGGATGGCTAGGGATGCTAGCAAATGGAGAATGGAGATGGTGAGCTGGGAGAATAATAGTTAATATTTATATAGCACTTATTATGTGCCAGGCATTATACTAAATGTTTGTTTAGTATAATCCTCAATAACAACCCTAGGAGATGGGGGCTATTATCCCCATTTGACAGATTGCTTAGGAAACTGACACAAAAAGAGGTTAAATGACTTGCCCACAGTCACATAGCTAGTAAGTGTCTGAGGCTGGTTTTGGACTCAGGTCTTCCTGATTCCTGGCCTGAAGCTCTATCCACTGTAAGATGTGGGAAACAACCACCACCACCACCACCAGGTTTAGTAGGAGTAGAAGAGGTGAAAAGAAGGGAGATTATGGTCAAAGAATAGAATTTCTGAGGTTAGGCTATTAGAGGTATTGTAATTCCAAGTGAAGATTGGTTCTAAGGTCAAGTCAAAGCATTTCTCTAGTACTTATTTACCTAGTACTTGGAATGGTGCTAAGCACTGGGGATACAAACGTAAAGTAAAGGGGCAGCTCGGTGGTGCAGTGAATAGAGCACAGGCTCTGGAGTCAGGAGGACTTGAGTTCAAATCTAACCTCAGACATTTACTACTTACTAGCTGTGTGATCTTGGGCAAGTCGCTTAACTGCAATTGCCCTGCCTTCCCCCCTCCAAAAAAGAAAAAAAAATGTAAAGAAAAAGAAAAACAGTTGCTGTCCTCAAGGAGCTTGCATTCTAATGGGAGAAGACAACACATTAATGGGAGCTGAAGACCGGAAGTGAGAGTACCTGGATGGAGGTGCAGTGGTCAAGTCTGGAGAAGGAATGATTACTGGTCTGGATCCTTCCTCAAAATGAAGTTTCTGGGAAGAATTCACCAGAGGGAGAAGCGGGCTGCAGGTGTGGAGAGAGAAGGCAGCTGAATCATGGTGTCAAAGTGTGGTCATCTTTGGGGAGTGACTGAAACCCTATGTAATGTATGACTGGACCTCATGTAGTTGTCTTCACAGTGGCTTTTTAAAAGTATCCAGTCAGAATATGGCAATATGTTTTGCGTGACTGAACATATATAACCTACATCTAATTGCTTACCGTCTGGGGAGGGTGATGGTGAGGGAATGAGAGAAAAAATTTGAAATTTAAAATTTTTAAAAAATGAATGCTAAAAATTGTCTCTACATGTAACTAGGGAAAAATAAAATATTATTCTCAAAACTAAATGAAAAATAAAATATTCAGTCAGTAAGTTAATATTCTGATCCATTTGGGCCCTGTGGTTAATGCTATAGGAAACAGAAGAGCGATGTAAGCCCTTGTCCCTAGTGACCTTACATTCTAGTGGGGAGACAAGACATATACACAAATATGAAACAGTTAAATTATAAGAGAAGTCAATATACATTTGAGGGCCAAAACGATCAGCACAGATGACGAACACTATAGGAGGTGAGAGAAAAATGATATCTCTTCAGGCTACAGTAATCTTATTAATGCCTTTTGGATTTACATCATGTTTATTTCCCAAAATATCCTTCTCATCTTCTCTACCCAGTGAGCCTTGTAATAAAGATTAAAAAAGAGTTCAGCAAAACCAACATATCTACTGGATAAGACAGTATATACAACATTCAACATCCATTACTTGTCTTTTCAAAAAAAGGAGGTACATCTACATCTTCTTCCCCCACCCCCTGTCCCAGGGAACTAGATGGCTCAATGGCCCTGGGAGTGCTGGGCCTGGAGTCAGGAATACCTGAGTTCAAATCCAGCCTCAGACGTTCTCTACCTGTGTGACGGTGGGCAAGCCACCGAACCTCCGTTTGCTCTAATTCATTGGAGAAGGAAATGGCAAACCACTCCACTATCTTTACCAAGAAAACCCCAAATGGGGTCATCAGGAGCTGGACGTGACTGAACAACAACGTATCTTCTTTTGGCAGGCTGGAGTCTTTGCAGAATTTTCTTAGTCTTCTAGGTAGGATTTGAGCACTCTGTGAAAGAAAGTTTGTGGATTAAAATGTCATCAACTAATAGCCAAAGTACTGGCCACCAATTACTCCACAGCCACGTTAAACTCTTAGGAAGATGATCACTCTCACTTACATAGGGCTTTAAGATTTGCAAAGCACTTTAATTATAACAACCTAATGAAGAAGATGATACAAATATTATTATCCTTATTTTACAGATGAAGAAAACTGGAATATTACTAGCAGTAACTAGTAACTAGTAGTTAGATTTGCAAACCAATTTACAAATATTATCTTATTTTGTCCTTACAACAACTTTGGGAGATAAATGCTGTTATCATCTCTGTTTTACATATGGGGAAACTGAGAGACAAAAAAATTGCCCAAAGCCATACAACTATTTTTCAAATTTTTTTAAATTTATGAAATAAAATAATTTCTATAACATAGTATAATTTTTAAAAAAATACACATGAAACTGCAAATCTGCTAGGTACCATTTGCTATTCCTTTTAAGTATGCAATAAAACTATCATACTTTTTTTTTTTTAGTGTTTGAGGCCACATTTGAACTCAGGACTTTCAGGTTCCAAGTCCAATGTTCTATGCACTATACTAGTCATCCATTTATAGGAGAAGCTAAGTTATTTGTCTTGAGTTACGTAGCTAACTGAGCTGTGGTTACAGAACTGCACTCAGGTCTTCTGACCTCAAGACCCAACATCTTACTGTAAACAGGCTTTAAAAAACATTAGTTCAATTGAATTCACACCACAGTGATTTCTATGTGACCACTATCATTTTAAGTACTATGGGAAATAAGGAAGAAGAGACTTTCCCTCAGAGACTGCATAGTCTAGTGTGGGAAGCACCAGATATTAAATAATTGAAGAAAAATATGTATGTATGTATGTGTGTATGTATATGTTTGAATCTATCTATCTATCTATCTATCTATCTACCATCTATCTTAGCATAATAGACAGAATATAGGACTGAGACTTAGGAAAACCTGGGTTTGAAACCTGCCTCTGACATAATTTGCTTTGTAACTGTGGGCAAATTACATTCTCTCTGATAGCCAGTTTCTTCATTTGTAAAAAGAGAATGATACTACTAGTAATACCTACCTAAAAGAGTTGTAAGTCCCAGATCAGACTACAGTACCATCAATCTTAGAGGTCAGCCAGTCCAACTCTTTCATTTTACAGATGAGGAAATTGAGACCTATTGAGGTAGTGGTTTGCCTAGAGTCACACAGTTTAAGCATCAGAGGTGAGATTTGAACCCATGATCTCTAAATCCAGAGTCAGTCCTTTTTTTCCACTGTACCACGATGTATGTAAAAGAATTTTCAGACTTGAAAATGCCATACAAATATCAGTGGAACATAATAAGGGCCATTGAAATTAAATGTGTATGGAAAAATTTGTACACAATTTCAGACACATCATATGTGTGACGACCAACTTTGATAAACTGGACTCTTCTTAGCAACGCACAGTTATAAGACAACTCTACAAGTCTCAGGATGGAAGGAGATATCCACATTCAGAGAAAGATTTATAAAGAACAGAGTTTAAATGGAGACTGAAGCAATCCACATGGTATCGTTCTTTTTCATGTTTGCTTTTCTTTCTTTTTTCCCATTGTTCAGTCCATTGGTTACAACCCTTCTATACAACCAGACTAATGTTCAATGTGAAAGTATTTGCAGATCTTGTACTTGATTGTATGTTGCCATGGGGAGGAGAGGAGGGGAGAAAATTTGAAACTCAAGGCATTATGGAACTGAATCTTGTAAACTAAAAGTTAATAAACAAATCAATTTTTTTAAATGTGTATATTACTGAATTTGTGTTTATTCATATTGCATGTCAGAGATTTTGTTTGGGGGATTATTTTTACTTTTAAATATTTATATACCTGGATCTCTGAGTAGCTACCCAGAGGTTTTCTTTCTGAAGTCCTAGGGATCACTTTTTTTATGCTAGATGTCCCTCTTTAGACAGACAATATCACTTTTTATGTCTCCCTTGGAGTCTGGCTCTTTCCTCCATCTTGGGTGTAACATTGTAAATTGGAGAGCTGAGGCTCCTACTCTTTTAAAAGATTGTCTAGAACTTATTTCTGAGATATTTCCAGTACCTGTACTGCTTCTATACTATGTGGTCTCAATCATTGCATTTCTAAAGTCAACTTTTTGTTGCCCTTTTTATTTTTCTAAATGATCAAATGCAAGAGTTTTTTTCCTCTACTACTTTTTCTTAATTTTCAAACTCAGATTCTTTTTTTAAGGTTTTGAAAAATGTATACCTTGGGGTGGCTAGGTGGCGCAGTGAATAGAGCACTGGCCCTGGAGTCAAGAGGACCTGAGTTCTAATTCGACCTCAGACACTTGACACACTTACTAGCCATGTGACTTTGGGCAAGTCACTTATCCCCAATTGCCCTCCAAAAAAAAAAAGAAAAGAAAAAATAAGAAAAATGTATACCTTTTATTTTATCCAAGTGACAAGATTTCATCACATGACAAAACCACCTTATGGTTGAGGGTCACTGCCATAGGCTGCTCTGTGGGTCTCTGCCTTCCATCCAGGTCTCTTTACATTACATCTTGCCTCAAAATTCTGACCCCAAGAACCTACAGAAAAGAACACACACATTAGAAAACTTGTTGGACAGATATTGCAATATAGTACGCTTATTCTGACATAATGATTTTTCAATGAGCTTGGTTCACTTGGGGAAATGTCTGTTAAATATCCAAGAATGTAATTTTAAAACTAATTAAGTAACACAACCTATTATGTTCACTTATCTTCCCTCCCCTGCTTCCCCCCCCCCGTCTTTTAAAGCCTTACTGACAATCTTCTGCTCATTTTCCTTGGCCTAGCCTAGGCTATTTGAAAGGATGCTCTTCCATTACAGGCAATAGACTGCTCAATGGTCCAGAAAATTGTATTTGTCTATAGTGATAAAGGTTCAGATTTTCCTCCCTGTAATGGAAAGGACCTTTATCTCGGGTTGACAGACTATATTCAAACACAATATGTTGGCATAGCAAATTCCCATTTATCCAGAACCTAAAAAAGTTCAAATAACCAGAACTATTCATATATTTATATAAGTATAACATACAGTAATGATGACCCTGAGGCACTATGAGAAGCTGAAGTACTTTCTGAATTAAAAAATTCAGGTAATAACCATGTTGAACATATTTTAATGTGATAGGATCATAGATTTAAAATTGGAAAGGAAATTAGGAGTCATTGAATACAAATACACACACACACACACACACACACACTTTGGCAGATGAGGAAACAAGAGATAAAGAGAGGTTAAGTGTTTCCCCAGAATTATACAATTAATGTAAGTATCCTAAGACAGGATTTGAACTCAGGCCTTTCAGACTTCAAGGTTAGTGCCTTTTCCACTATATCGTGATTATGAATGCAGTGTGACTATAATGAATTTATCTTCATATGTAACAAAATCACTAATGCATTTTATATCATTTATTACATTATCTTCATTTCCAAATATATCTCTTTCCACCCTCATCTCAGCCCCCACTAGCAAGACCTCTTTTATAACAGAATTTTTTAAAATAGTTCAACAAAGCCAACCAACACTTTCATCTAGGCTGACAGTATATTCAATGTTCCAAACCACAGGACTCTTCTTCTGAGAGAAAGGGAGAGAGGTATACTTTCTCCTTTTCCCTTTGGAGATGAGCTTGATCATTGAAAATTACAAAGCATTAGTTTTCAATTTTTGTCTTTCTTTCGACTTCAATTATTGTAGTCACTTAGGATACTGGTTTTGTGGTTCTGCTTGCTTTACTTTGCATAAAAACATGTTTCTTTTTTAATTCAATTTTATTTTATTTTCAGTTTCGAATTCTCTCACCCTTTCCCTTTCCCTACTTATTAAGAAGGCAAAAAGACCAAAACCCATTACAAATATATATAGTCATGAAAAATTAATTCCTGCATTAGACATGTACAAAATAACAGAAGAAAAGAAGGAAGGGAGGGAGACAGTAAAGAAAGAGAAGAAAATATGTTTTAATCTGTGCTCCGGGTTCAATGGATCTAAATCTAGTGGTAGATAACATATTTCATCATGAGTCTTTTGGAACTGAGGCTGGTCATTGCACTAATCAGAGTTCTTAAGTCTTTAAAAGTTGTTTTTCTTTACAATATTGTTGTTATTGTATAAATTGTTCTCCTTGTTCTACTCATTTCTCTGCATCAGTTCATAGAAGTCTTCCCAGATTTTTCTGAAACCATCCCCTTCATCTTTTCTTACAGCATAACATTCTATCCCATTCATATGCCGTAAGTTACTCAGACATTCAACTCTTCGATTTCCAATTCTCTGCCACTGCAAAGAGAGTTGCTATAAATACTTTTCCACGTGGATTCTTTTTGTCTTTTTTTGATCTTTTGGGGCACAGACCTAATAGAAGAATTTCTGGGTCAAAAGGTATGCACAGTTTAATAGCTTTGGGAACATACTTCCAAATTCCTTTCCCAAATAGCTTGACTAGTTGACCATTCAATCAAGAGTAAATTAATGTTCTTATTTTTCCACAGCCTTTCCAGCATTTGTAATTTTCCTTTTTTGTTATCTTAGTCAATCTGATAGGTGTGAGGTGGTACTGCAGACTTGTTTTAATTTGCCATTTCTCTATTTATTAGAGATGTAGAGAATTTTTTTCATATGACTATTGATAACATTGCTCTCTTCCTCTGAAAACTATTTTTATCCTTTGACTATCATTAGGGGATGGCTTCTTTTCTTATCAATTTGACTCAGTTCCCTATGTCTTAGAAATTAGATCTTTATCAGAGAAACTTGCTGAAAATATTTTCCCCAGTTTCCTACATTTCACTTCCTTAATTTTAGCTGCATTGGTTTCGTTTGTGCAAAACTTTTGTTAATTTTGTGTAATCGAAGTTATTTATTTTACCTCTTGAACTTCTCTATCTCTTGTTTGGTCATAAACTCTTCCCTTATCCACAAATCTGACAGGTAATTTCTCTCATGCTCCACTAATTTGCTTATGATATCACCCTCTGGGTCTAACTCATATACTCATTGTGAGCTTATCTTATCATATGGTATGAGGTCTATACCTAGTTTCTGTCAGACTACTTTAAAGCTTTCCCAACAGTTTTTGCTGAATATTGAGTTCCTCACCCAATAACTAGAATCTTAAGGTTTAATAAACATTAGGTTACTTTGCACATTTGCTTCCACATATTGAGTCTGTTCCATGGATCAACCCCTCCATTTCTTACCCAGTACCAAACTGTTTCAGTGATTAAAATTTTGCAGTATAATTTGAGATCTGACACTACTAATAGCCCTTCCTTCCCATTTGTTTTCATTAATTCCATTTCAACTAATATAATTAATTGATATTCTTGATCTGTTGTTCTTCCAGATGAATTTTACTATTTTTTCTAGCTCTTTAAAGCAATTCTTTGGTAGTTTGATTGGTATGGCACTGAATAAGTAAATTAATTTAGGTATTATTGACATTTTCATAATATTGAGTCAGCCTATTAATAATTAGTTAATATTTTTCCAATTATTTTAAATCCATCTATTTTTTATGAAGAGTGTTTAATAACTGTGTTCATATACTTTCTGTGTATGTCTTGGCAGGTAGACTTCCAAGTATTTTATTCTGTCTGTAGTTATTTTTTTTTTTTTTTTTGCTTTTTGGAGGGCAATTGGGGTTAAGTGACTTGGCCAAAGTCACATGGCTAGTAAATGCATCAAGTGTCTGAGGCTAGATTTGAACTCAGGTCCTCTTGACTCTAGGGCTGGTGCTCTATTCACTGTGCCACCTAGCTGCCCTGTGGTTATTTTTAAAGTAGAATTTCTCATTCAATTTCTTCCTGCTGGATTGTGCTGACAATATTTAGAATTGTAAATCGTTTTATATCCTGAAACTTTGCTCACGTTGTTCATTATTTGAATTAGTTTTTAGTTGACTCTCTAGGGTTTTCTCTAGAGTTTATCATATTATCTGTAAAAAGTGATAATTTTGTTTCCTCTTTGCCTATGCTTATTCCTTCCATTTTTTTTTCTTGTTTTATTGCTTCTGTGTACTCCTGACCAACCCTGAACCCAGTGTTGGCAGACCTCTCTATCTGTCAATTTAGGTTACCCTGGGCAGAAAAAAATGATTCATTGTGACTTTTTCTTGGTTTTCTCAATGAGGATTTGGTCTGGTATGTTTTCTAGGTGGTTGTGGAGAAGGTGTGCTTGATTAACTAGGCAAAAAGGCTTACTCTTACTCCACCACATTGACTCTATCTGTATACGTGTATACACACACACACACACACACACACACACACACACACACACAGAGAGAGAGAGAGAGAGAGGGAGGGGAGGGAGGGGAGGGAGGGAGGGAGGGAACTTCATGGTTCTCTGTATTTTTCATAGTTCTGTCTTTTTATACCATCATAATATTCCATTATATTTATAGACCACAGTTTGTTTAGCCATTCTCCAATCAATGGATACCTGTTTTGCTTCCACTTCTGTGTTGCTGAGTGTCTCTACAAATACTTGCTGTATATGAGGTCTTTTTTTCTTTCTTTGAAAAGTCTGGGTTATCTGCCTACAAGTGGAACTGCTGTATCAAAGAATATAGATATACTGATTTTTTTAAAACAAAATTTTAAATTGTTTTTACATAATGGTTAGACTAATTCAACCATGCATTAGTGTGCCTCTCTTTCCATGACTACTTCAGCATTACCTGTTCTCACCTTTTGTCATCTTAGCTAATTAGCTGGATGTGAGATGAAACTTCAGAGTTTTTTCCATTAGCATTTCTGATTATTAGTGATTTTAGAGCAATCTCTCATAAAGTTGCTAGTAGTTTGCAATTCTTACACTCATAGGATTGTAGATTTAGAGCTGAATGGGACCTTAGAGGTCATTAAGTACAACTCCTTCATTTTAAAAATGAAGAAAGTGATGTTCACAGAAATTACATATTTGTTTAGGGTCGAATAGCTAATGTCTGAGATAGGATGTATCTCACAGCTTCCTTCAGAACAGCTTAGCCCTAAGATGGGGTGTCTGAAAAGAGTTGATTCAATCGCTCCAGAGTAAGGAGGGGCAAAGGCTTAGTCTTTTGAGGGTTGTTATTTTTGGTGAGGAGGTGGGCAGTGACAAAGCAATGACAGTGGCAAGATGGGCATTTTGGGGAGGCACTTAGTTTCCAATCCTGGTGGATGGTTAAATGAGATACATTATGCTAATTTGCAGCTATCAGACCCCATTTCCATTGAATCTTACCAAACAAAAGCAGATACAACTTCAAAACAGGAAAGCAAGCAAGGAGTCAAGAAAAAAAACCAAGGAGATCCACAAGCCAGCCAGAAAGAAAGGAAGGAAGGAAGGGAGGGAGGGATGGAGGGAGAGCAGGGGGAAGGAAGGAAGGAAGGAAGGAAGGAAGGAAGGAAGGAAGGAAGGATTTAATGAAACAAGAAAACAAAGTAAATCTAAAACCCTGCAATTAGTAGCCACATTCTTAGTTGTTGTTCCCATACTCCTGACACCCCTACCTAACATGATTTGATTTCCAACCAAATCTTGTGTTTCTTGAATAACACTATAGAGACCTCAGTCCTTCACAGAATGGAGCTGAGGAAAGTTTCTGTAGTTGTTGGGCCTTTGAGCTCAAACATCATCAGATGATCAAGCAAACTGGATTGCTCCCCATGACTCCCCACTGATGCTCCACAGTGCTTTTCCCCATGGCTGACCGTTATGATTGCTTCCTATAGCTGCTACTCTGTGACCACCATATTTTTTCTGGCCTCTGGTCACATTGCCCTTGGCCGCCTGTACCACTGTCTCTGCTGCTTGGATGTCCCACAAGCTCTGCTCTCTTCCATGACTCCTTTTCTACACTCACCTTCTCACAAGAGTTCCTACCTACCTGACATACTGCCAGGCACCAGGCAGTCCAGAATCCTTGAAACATGGGCATTCTATCATGAACAGTGTTCCATTTGTGTTGGGTTATGAGCAAACCAAAGCTATGCCAGAAACCTCTGTTAGCAGGGTCACACAGGTAGTAAGTGTCTGAAGCAGGATTGGAACTCAGGTCTTTCTAACTCTAAGTCCACAACTTACCAAGCAAGATAGCTCAGCCCCAAAGTAGGATGTCAAAGCTGAGTTAATTCAAAATTGGGGGTAGGGTTGTGTTTTCTGAAAGGCTGTTCTTCCTGGTGGGAAGAAAAAGGACAGTTACAGGGCCAATGGCAAGATGTACGTGCTGAGAAGACCATGGTTTCCTGGTGCATGGTTGGATAGAATCATCCCATCATGTGGTCATTTAAGTCAGAGTTTTGATTTACTTTATCTTCTTGTTCCATTAAATGCTCTTGCTTGCTTTTTTGTGTTCTTTCTTGCTTAATTTCCTGCTTTGAAGTTGTATCTTCTGCTTTGGTCTAGTAAAATTCAATGGAAATGAGGCCTCAGAAATATGATACAACTTCAAAACAGAAGAAGAAGAAGAAAAAAAAGCTAACAAGAGCATTTAATGAAACTGGAAAGCAGAGTAAATGCAAGACATTGAATTTAAAGGTGATATTCTCAGCATTTGTTCCCATGTGGGGAAGGAAGGAGAGTAGAGAGAGAAAGAGAATGATTTCTACTTCCTATCATCTTGACAAATAGAATAGCTGAATGAACTACCCAGTCATCATCCCCCTGGACCTCTCTTCTGTGTCTGACACTCTTAATCACATATCCTTAATCCTTTTCCTTTCATGACATGACATTCTATCTTTCCACCTGCTGCTTCTGTTTCCTTCATGAACTCTCCTCCCTCTTCTTGCTGTCTGGGCACCACCACTGGCTCAGATATTGAGGAATTTGACATAAAGACCTACACGAATGTGAGTTACTATTATTTATGTGTACACATCAAAAAGCTTCAGAGAAATAGGTAAAAGGGCATTGGATTTGGAGTAAGAGATCTTAGGTTTGATTCCTGATTCTGCTACTTACTAACTATATGACCTTAGATAAGTCACCTAACCAGCCTGGATCTCAGTTTCCCCATCTGTAAAGTAAGGAGGTTGTCCCTTCCAGATACAAATCTATAATTATATTTCAAAGATTATCTGAAAAAATCTCTGAAAATAGATCTTGGATAGGGTTGGTGAGCTGTTGATGAGGTATAGCTTTAGGAACTCCAAAGGGAATGGAAAAGAGTAGAGGGCAAAGTCATAAAGCTGCTAATGGTATTCAAACTCTGGCTTATTTGGGGAACTAACACATGACAGCCATTTGGCATGTGTGTGTATATATATATATATATACATATATGTATGTATATGTATATATATGTACATATGTATATGTGTACATGTATATCCCTCACTCAAATCAAAGTCAACTGCAAGTTGTCATCATCTCCCTGATGTAATGGTCTTCTTTGAGAACCAAGGACAAACACAATGTATATGTGTGTATAGATGTATATATACATATATATTAATGATCCATTTTTATTTTAGTTTTGTTTATTTTTGTGTCCTTATCAACAAAACTCCTCCCTGTTCAGTGCCTTCCTTCTATTTGTGTGTATATCTCTAACCCAATCTGAAGATCTGTCTGAGTTCCTCTGGTCTCCAACTTCAATAGGACAATCAGGAGGAAAACCCAGCTCTAGAGCTGTCTCAGGCACCATTAAATGCATGGCAGTCAAGAGACAAGAGTTGAAATGACTGAACAAGTTGTGCCATATGATTGTGATGGAATGTTACTACTGTACCATAAGAAATGACAAGCAGAAGGGCTTCAGAATAACCTGGAAGACTTATATATGAACTGATGCAAAGGAAAGTGAGCAGAACCAGGAGAATGTTGCACATAGTAACAGTAATATTGTAAGGATGATAAACCATGAAAGAGTCAGCTACTCTAATCAATGCAACGATCCAAGACAATTCCAAAGGACTCCTGAAGAAAAATGCTATCTATACCCAGAGAGTGAACTGATGAATTCTGAGTATAGACTGAAACATACTTTTTTCACTTCTTTTATTTTTCTTGCTCTTTTTTTTTGCAACACAGCTAATGTGGAAATACGTTTTGCATGACTTCAATATTTGATATCATATTGCTTTTCCTCTCAATGGTAAGTGAGGAGATGGAGGGAAGGAGAGAATTGGGAACTCAAGATTTTTGAAAATGATTGCTAAAATAAAGTATAATTTTTTTCGGAAACAAACACTGAATGAATGGCTCATTTCAAGAGTAGAATCATAGATATGGACTATGACTTAGGCATCATAGAGTCCAACCTCTTTATTTTACCTATGGAGATACTAGGACCCAGAGGGAATAAAGTGATTTGTTCAAGGCTACTCAGCTGTTTTGTGGCAAACCTGAGATAAGAACCAAAATGTCCCAACTTGCTGTCTTGGGTTTTCTGTTAAATCACTTTGTAGTTTCTCCTTAAACAAAGAAAATCAATTTAGTCTTTTTAAAATTAAAAAAATTTACATACATATATATGTCTATATAGGAGGGTATATGTGCATATGAATACATATCTGAGTGTGTATATATATATGGGTACAGGTATACATAGACAGAGGGCACAGGATCAATTGAATAGGAAGGGATGAGATTTAAAAGGTGAAATTGAGAGGTGAGAGAGGAATATAAGGAGAAGAGACAGGGAGAGACAGAATGGGGTAAATTATCTCATATAGAAGAGGCAAGGGA
>CM053588.1:206037820-206064030 GCA_028646515.1 Pseudochirops corinnae | reverse complement strand
GAATGACGGAGGGGAGGGCAGGTTGGGGGGGAGGGTAGTTAGAAGCACACACTTTTGAAAAAAGGACAGGGTCAAAGTAGAGAATAGAACAAGTGGGGGGCAGGATAGGATGGAGGGAAATATAGTCAGTCTTTTACAATATATCCACTATGAAAATGTTTTGTGTAACTACACATGCACAACCTATATTGAATTGCTTATCTTCCCAGTAAGGGTGGGTGACGAGGGAGGAAGGGAAAGAATCTGGAATTCAAAGTTGTAAAATCAAATGTTTTTTCAAAAATTATTATTTTATTATTATTATTTTACATGAAACTGGGAAATAAGATATATAGACATTGGGGTATGGAGAGCTATATTGCCCTACCAGAAAGTTGGAGGAGGGATGGGGGAGGATATAGGAGAGAGCAGATTGGGGGAGGGGGTATACAGTGGGATCGCCATTTTGGGGTGGTAGGTAGGGGAAAGACAAGGATAAAATTTGTAACTCAAAATCTTGTGGAAATAAATGATGCAAACTAAAAATAAACATAAAATTTAATTTAAAAAAATTTTAAAAATTATCTAAAGTCAAGTATCCATATTTACCAATAAATAATTGGTAACTGCAGTGATCACCCTATTATGACCATATCATCCTCTTATTCCACAAATTCCAATAACATTCTATTACCACCAAGATAAAAAACACAAAATCCTAAATCTGGTTTTTAAAACCCTTCATAACCTGGCCTCTTCCTACTTTTGCAGTCTCCTTATGTCTTGCACTCCTCCTTTTACATATATATCTTGTTTACACATAGTTGTTTACATACTGTTTCATCCATTAACCTGGGAGCTCCTTGAGAAGAGGGACCATGAGTTTTTTGTTTTATGTGGGGTTTTTTGGAGGGGACGGGGTTGTCTTTGTATCCCCAGCATTTAGCACAGTGCCTGGCACATACGACTCTTAATAAATGTCCATTGACTCATTGACTATGAAATCCTTGTCTTTCCAAAACATCATGGGTTTGTATAGCTCTGTAAGTGTTCAATTGCTTCTTCCCAGTGATCACCCAATCAGATGTGTATGTGTGTGTGTATGATGCAGAAGGGGTGATAAATCTCCAGGCAAGTCAGTCTCTCAGGTCAGTCATAATCTTTTAGTCTTGTTTCCCGGGGTCGAAGGTGGAAACACAATGGAACTAATTATTCCACATTCCCTTGGCATCTAGATCTCTTGATATATGGCAATAAATAATTCGAAGACAATAAAGAGATGCTATCAGGAATCTGTCAGGAGGCAGCCTATAGACTAATTTGTTTCATACTGTTCAGTGCAAAAGCTTAGAGGTTGTTTCAGGTGGTTTACTCATCCAGGATTTTGATGCATGAAATAGAAATGATATTTGTATATTTGGGGAGTGGGATCCCTTACTCAAATTATATATTGGATCTTGAGACTCCCTTTAGTATATTCTTTTCCTGTGGGGAGTCTCAAGATCCAATCCATCCCCCAGGTTGAGTGAAGGATTCTACTCCCCAAATATAAGAATCAGCTTTACTTTAAGGAAGAGGGGATCCTTCTCATAATCTGGATTGTGCTTAAATTTGCAAAATGGGATCTGGAATATTTGGAAAGTGAGATAATTTTGAATACTAAATTTACCAGCTTCAACTCTGCAAAATACTTGTGATTACAAATGACATCAGGATTGTGCTCATTAAGGGCTTCTATTTCATTAGAGGATAATGACACAAGTGACTTGTAATTATTATTATTTTTATTGACTCAATCTTCATCAGCATTCTTTGCCCTGTAAATGAAAGACAAGGTTGGCCTTAGGCAGAAAAGTAAATAGGTGAAGTTTGTCTTGTCTCCATCCTTCTGTCCTTATTACCCCCATTTTAAGAGGTGGGAGGGGAGAAACTCGTGTTGCATTTTTTTTTTTAAACAAAATGTCACGTATGATCTTATTTTCGAAATTTCAGTTTACTAGAGGCATATGTATGGGAGAGGCCAGACTCTGGCTTAGTGCTATCTATCCCTCACTCTTCCTCCTCTTCTTCTAGAGTTCTTCTGTCTTTCTCCCTCCTCTCCTCTTCTTATTTCTCCCACTCTCCTTTGTCTGTGCCCCTTTCTCTGGCCTTTGCATTCATTTTCTACTTTAGCCTCTAATCTACCTCTTTTTTCTCCTTCCTTTCATTTCTCTCTCCTGAAATGGGCAAGTAGGGGATGAGTAAGAAGGAAAGGTAAAAGAAGGAGGGGGGATGTGTGTTCCAACTGCCAAGGTACTCCAGTGCAACCCAGTTATCTACACTTTGCAGGACACTGGTAGGTGAGGGCAGTACACTGTTGTTGTTTGTCCTTGATTCTTGAAGAGAACCATGACATCAGAATGACGATGCCATGACTTACAAGTGAATTGGATTTAAGTGAGGGCTGGCTGTGCAAAGTCACCAGTCTCATTCTTGCCTCCAGAGTTATCTGGGTCCGGTGGCAAGACAGAGATTGGGATGACTGCAGATGGCCCCCAACAGGTATATCAAGGCAAAGGAAAACATAGTCCCCTGTCCTACAGACTCTTACCATCTAGTTGGGGAGGAGTAGAAGAGGAGGGGATTAAGATTGTTCCACATATAATTATATGATCAATTGTTAGAAGTACACAGAAGAGATTAGAGATAGAATGAAATGACAGATTTAGGGAGAGAGGATTCTCTGCCCTTGCCCTCCTCCTCACCCCCATCAGAGAGATTGGAGGAAACTTTATTGAGATTGTAGCTCCTGAGCTGCACCTTGAAGGAAGAGAAGGATTTCAACAAACAGATTGAGAAGGAGTTTTTAAAAGATCTAGGGCACGGTCTGGCAAATGCAGAGAGGTGGGAGACAGCAGAACAGGGTTGGAAAGTAGATACATGTCCACTTTGGCTGGAGCACCCAAAGTTTGGAAAAAAAGTTGGAGCCAGATTGTGGAAGGCATTTAATATTCCATGATGTCTATGTCCAAAGTGTTTTAAAATGGTCCACTTTGAATGCACATCTTCAGAACTAGGAATGGTGGGTCATGCCATTTCTGTAAGGCTATTTTCAAATATCTTTTATTTACTGTTTGATTAATCTGAAGATATTATCCAAGGGTTGCTTCAGATTGCTTGGGAGAGGTGGTGAAGCAAGATAGAGAAGAAAAAACGGAGAAGACAATAGCAGAAGACAACAATGGGAAGATAAAGGTGGAGAATGGTTAGAAAAATTCCGCCATATCCTAGCTATCAATCACCAAGATCCATACCTTTGCTGGATCTCTCTTCCCAAAGCAAGCCTGACCTCCTTGATTATGTTCCCTCATGTAGCCACCGAACTTCCCGGGAGCCAGCGATCACCCTTAGGGCACTAGGATGGCCTGTGATAACCTCAGTCATTGCCATGACAATTTTACAAATGTTTACACGTCGATCACAAGCAATCACACAACAACGACTTTCATGGTATAACCAGTGCTACTGACTCAATAGCTTCCCTACCAAGAGTCACGGGAGCCCTAACGCTTCACAAAACGCCATTAGATTTCTATTTGCTGCCCCCTTTACCTAAAACCTCTAAACATCCTCACAGCTTCTGTAGGGAGGACGGAAACAAACATTTATGAAGCACCTACTATGTCCCCGGCCCTATTAAGTTCTTTACAATATTATCTCATTTGCTTCTCCTACCAGCCCTGGGGGGCAGGTACTATTATTATCCCCATTGTACAGTTGAGGAAACTGAGGCTGACAGAAGTGAAATGCTTTGCCCAGGATCACACAACCAGCAAATGTGTCTGAATCAGGATTTAAACTCAAGTCCTGACTCTCAGTCCAGTGCTCTCTCAACAGCATCACGTAGCTGTTTAGAGATTATAAAATCACAAAATGTTAGCTCTAGAAGGGACTTAGAAAGCATATAGTCCAATCTTCTCATTTTACAGATGAGTAAACTGAGGCTAAAATGTAACCTAAGATTATAGGACAAAATGGTGTCAGAGCAGGAACTAGCGCTCTTCCACCAGCTTGCCTATTTGTTTGTTTGTTTGTTTGTTTGTTTTTTTGAGGGGGTAAGGCAGGGCAGTTGGGATTAAGTGACTTGCCCAAGGTCACACAGCTAGTAAGTGTGTCAAGTGTCTGAGGTCACATTTGAACTCAGGTCCTTCTGACTCCAGGGACCGTGCTCTATTCACTGTGCCACCTAGCTGCCCCCAGCTTGCCTATTTGTAATTCACATCTGGGAATGTAATTTGCATGGGGCATCTGGGAAAAGGCAATAGAGAGCTAGCAAGGGTCAGAGTATTTGTTAACCGATCAACTACCTTTCTTCTCTCCACTGGCATAAATGCCATCCATCCTAAAATAGAATAAAGAAGCTTTATTCCATATATAAAGCAAGATTCCTTAAATCTTCCTTTAAGGAATCAGAATTACACTTTAGCAGTCATAATTGAATTTAAGATAAATTCTATCTGAGAACCAACTAGTATATCTTTGTGAGCATACACAAAGAGCATACATATTCTGCACAAATATACTTTAATCTTATTAAGGGCAGGAACAAATCTCATGCATCTCATTTATTTGTTTGTTTTTCAGCTAACAAAGATCTATTTCCTCTTCCCCCCCTTAAAAAAAAAAAAAAGAAAAACAAATCCCTTATAAAATATATATACATAGTCAAGCAAAATAAATCCCCCAAATTGGTCATATCCAAAAAAACCCCATATCTCATGCATTTTTGTACCTTCCACTATGCCCTATACAAAGTAAATACTTAGCAGAGTGGGGTAATTCCAGCTACCTGGCAGTCTGAGGCTGATGGGTACATTTCTTAAACTTGAGAGATATGAGCTGCAGAGGATTAGCTCATTCAGTGTCCTCACCAAGCTCAATATAGTGAGCACACAGGAACAGGGCCACCAAGTTGCACAAAGATGGGAAAACAACTCAGGTTGGAAATTAAATGTATCAAAGCTACTCTGCTAATCAGTAGTAAGATTGGGATTAGGGATAGCCCCTGTACATCTGGCTGAGGAGAAGGAGGAGATCAAGACTTTTTTTTTTTTGAAAGAAGAATTCGGTGCTTAATAAATATTTGTGAAATGAATGAATACTTCCTATTCCTTACTTTTGAATGGATTGATCCTTGGAAAACCCATTATGGAAACCAGTGATATAGGGATTAATGAGAAGATAAACTTCCTTCAAGGAGGAACTAGTGACCAAAAAAAAAAATTATAGAATACTGTCACACCAATTCTCCTTCTGAAAACAAGCCCATGACTTTTTTCAATAGTAATCAGGAATTGGTTCCTAGCTGCAAAGGGGGGAAAAAAAAACCCTTAAAGCCTGAGCGAGGGTATCACTAAAGCAAATAGAGGCAGGAGATGCCTCTATTAGTCTTTTAGGATGGCAACTGGGCAAAAGGCAGTTACTGATTTATAGAGTAAGTTATCACTCATCTGGACAATAACTAAAATTTTGATTTCAGATAGTAGCTGATTGCTGACTGGAGTGACTCTCTCGGATGTAATGTTATGTTTTGGGGGTGCAAAAAATAACACAAACGCAATTGTGAATTTTGAAAGTCTCTATCTTTTTTGCATTTCCCCCCTCCCCATCTTCCTCCTTTCTTTCTCATTTCTGCTAGCTGTCTGTATCTCAATAATATTACCACCAACTTTTGGGAAATGGAATTCATTAGAATCAACGGTCCCTGGAGAGCTCCTCTCCCCACCAAGAACCATTTTTCCTCCTTGCCATTGATCAGAAAATTCTATTGAGCAGTAGGGAAATCCTAGTGAACTCTGTGGGAAATTAGTCTCTGTCATCTGAAAAAAAGGGTAGTGTGAAATCACAGGGGAAGGATTAAGGGATGAGTGCCAGTATTATTGCCCTTTACTGAAATACAGTATTGATTATGGTCCCTGGAGATAGCCTCTCTTGGAAAGATAAAATAACAGCTATTTCTTGCTGAGTTAACCATAGATATTCATTCAATTCAAGGTTACAAATATCAAGTTTGGGTCAGTTCAATTGGACAAACATTTATTAAGCGCTTACTACATACAAGGGGCTACACGTATAGGCCTTGCTCTAAAGGAGTTAACATTCTTCTGGGTCTTAAATTCATCATAATTTTTTTTAATTGCTAAAAATGTTTAATTGTGTGAGGCATTGTGTCATGGAAAGCCAGTCTCTGATATAGCAGCTACGTGACCCTGTAAAAGTCATTTAATTGCTCTGTCCCAAGGAACTAATAGTTGTTGATCTGCAATGATGGAGAAAATTTCCTGTAGGAATTATACCACAGGTCCAAGCCAAAAAGAAGAAAAAAGTGCCATGGAACCTTGTAAGGTAAGTCAGATAGCAGACAAATGACTGAATCTCTCCAAACCTCGGTTTCCTCTTCTGTAAAATGGAGTGGGGATGGACTAGATGATCTCTAAAGATTACTTCCAGATCTAAATCTATTATGCTAAACAGGGTCCATGCTTTACTAGTCAGTCTACTAGCAGTTATTAAGCAATAGCATATGATAGGCACTGTGTCAAGCTCTGGGAATTCAAAGAGCCCACAGTCTAAGCGGGGAGACAACGTGTAAACAACTATGTACAAACAAAATAAACATAGGACAAACTGGGGGTAGTCTCAGAGGTAGAAATGCTTTATATATCTAAAGCAGAAGCTACAGGAATCATGTTTTCTGAGTCCCAAAATGGGAGAGTTGGTCTGATAAAGTATATTTCTTTCGTAAAACCTACTTGGAATTATACTCTCAAAGTAACAAAACTGTACATATCTTTGATTTATTGATACCATGGTTGGGTAGATACTTCAAAGAGGTCAGGAACAGAAGGAAAGGACCTGTAGGTGTACAAAAACATTTTAATAGAACTTTCTATTGTAGCAAAGAACTGGAAATAAAGCAAGCACCCTTCCGTTGGGGAATGGCTGAGCAAATTGTGCTATATAGATTTGAGGGAATATTATTGTGCTATAATAAATGAAGAAGCTGCCAGTTCTTTTCTCTAAGTCAAAATTTTGGTCTTTGTAGAGAACATTGATAGAGAGACAAAGAGAGATGGAACATGGATACAAACAACTAGAGCCGCAAACAGCAAACAAGCACATTCTTTCGTACTTTATGAGAAAGCACCTGAATAAGTTTCCTTATTGATGTGGTTTCCAAGTATGTTTGGGGAGTATCTATGGGGAAGGGGATTTAATAGGGCAAAGAGTTTGATCAGGGTGGCAAAGTTGTTAGTTCTCTTCAATGAAAAACAAATCTATTAATTAATCAAAATTAATTAATTAAAAACAAATCAATTAATTAAATGCCTGCTTTGGCACTATACCAGGAGTTATCAGGGAAAGGAAAGCAAGTTCCAAGAAGATAGTATTCCCTTGCTGCCAATATCTCTGATAAAGTTTAATATCTAAGACATGGAGAGTGACTCAAAAGTCTTAGTCCAATTTTAAACTCTAAAAACTTTTGACTTTTGGGGCACTCTGTGCAAGGAATTGATACCAAAATATAAAAACAAAAGCCATTCCTCAAATAGGTCAAAAGAGATGAATGGACAGTTTTTAAATGAGGAAACGCAAGCTTTCAACAACTATATGAGAGAATGTATCAGATCACTAATAATAAGAGAAATTGACATTAAAATAGCTCTAAGACTCTACCTTATATTAATCAAATTGGAAAAGATGAAAATGGTCATTGTTAGAGGATCCACAGGAGGATAGACCCACTAACATATACTAGTAGAATTGTAAATTGGTCCACATGTCCTGGGAAACAACTTGGAACTACATCCCCAAAGTCACTAAACCGTAAATATCCTTTGATTTATTGGTCAGAGACAGAAGGAAATGACCTATATATATACAAAAGCATCTTAAAAGGACTTTTTGTTGTAGCCAGGAACTGGAAATAAAACAAGCACTGTTTAGTTGGGGAATGATCGAACAAATTGTGTTATGTCAATTTAATGGAATGTTATTATGTAGTAATAAATGAAGAATAAAGGGGAAAACCCATTTATTTAGTGCTTTTTTGAGTCAGGCATTATGCTAAGCACTTTACAAATACCTCATTTGATTCTCAAAACAATCCTGAGAGGCTGATGATATTGTTATCCCCATTTTACAGTTGAGGAAACAGTTGAGGTAGACAAAGGTCAAGTGACTTGCTCAGGGTCACACAAATAGTAAGGGCTGAAGCTAAATTTGAACTTAGGTCTTCTTGATTCCAGGTCTGGTTCTCTGTCTTTGAAAGGTACACAGCAAAATGAACCAGAACCAGGAGAAAGGTTTAGGCGATGACTACAATAATGGAAAGGAAAGCAACTTTGAAAGCTTCAAAATTCTGATCAATCAATCAACATGTCTAAGCTCTTACTGTATGCCAAGTACTGTGCTGAGTACTGGATACAGAAAGAGGCAAAAGATAGTTCCTGCCCTCAAGAAGATCAGATGTGAATTAGGAAGTCTGATGAGAAAGGCAAGTCTCCCTTTGCTGGGCAGAAAGGTGACAGACTAGAAATGAAGAATGAAAATTTTCAGATGTGGCTAATGTGTTGATATCTTTTACTTGACTATACTTTTTTGTTACAAGGGAAGGCTTTTTTTTTTGGATGGAGGGTGGTGAATGAACAAGCAGATTATCAACAAAGTGTACAAAGAAAACCTGGAATAAAACAGATATAAGTTCAGAAGGGGACACAAAACAGGGCAATTTTATTACTACATTGGAAGTTTAATATACACTTTTAAACAGCAAACTATATAATAAGTTCATGATTTTATGTATAATCCTCTCTTTTTGTTCTTTGCATGTTGGAATATTGTTGATGATTGTTAATTCATGATGAAAAAAACTTTTAACATTCTTATCATCATTATTGTTATTTTGTTGTTTTAAAGAGGGTAAGCACTCAAGGAGCTTTCCAGGTTGGTGGAGCAATATTCTAAGATTTCTTGTTATCAGTCCTGGAAATCATCCTAGATTGGGGTGAATGGGGCAGGGGAGTGGGAGGGAACCTGTGGCCTTGAGGCAATTGAGGCAAGAAGTGAATTAAGGAATTAGCAGGCCACATGTGGCCTCAAGGCCACAGCTTCCCTACATCCTAGAAGAAGTAGGTTTTAAAGAGTTACAACACTCATTTATTGTAGTGGTCATACAAGGCTTCTTCTTGTATGCCTTAGATCCTTCGATTCTGAAAAATGTTGGAGATTGACCTAGGCACAATATTCCCCTCCTCCCACCTGTGATTTAATCTGTGGAGAGACTCCCTCCACTAAGGAGACAGGGAACTTCATAATTTAGTTTTAGAAAATTGCCTAGGTGCTCTGAGAGGCTGAGTGATTTGCCCAGGGTCTCAGAGCCTGTTGGTGCCAGAAGTCAACCTTGAATTTAGGTATTCCTGACTCTGAAGCATAAACTCTATTCTGCCTCTCTTGAAACTGTTTACTAGCTATGGATTGCCTTTCCTGGCTGATCCCAGAATAGGTTTTTGGGCTCCTGAGAGTTAAAACTAAGCCCTTCAAAACAATTTTTTCTCCTGTGCAGTCTTTAAGAAACACTGAATTACACAGGACAGTTAGAGAGAACTTATTAAGTCTAGGAAAAAATACAAAATCACCTTAAAAATCCCCAGCCCCAAACTAGCAACCATAACTCATCCTTCTTCAGTTGATTGAGGTTAGAAATGTCTTGAAAATAGTAGATACTTTTTCACATCCCTTAATCAGCACTAGCGAAGGGACAGAGACTTTTCCTTCCCAGCCTTTGGAATGTTTTGGTCCTAAAACACCTGTCCCCAGGTTACCAATCCCTCAGCTCAAAGAAGAGGCAATAACTGGAAAGAGAACAGATAAACAAGTATATTGCATGTGAGTGAAGTCTTTGAAATTTTAAGTTTCCATTTTTAAACCAAATCAGGTATCAAACAAAGCATCTCTGTAAGGAAATAGCTCCCCTTTCTGTGAACACAGTAACTAAAAATCCTCTTTACTCCCAACCCTTCCCTTTTCCCTGCCTTTAGCCAACTATGGAGATCAGGCCAGGATTCCATGAATATTGTGAACTTATGGATGAGAAAGCCCCTTCTACCAATGGAGGTCAGAACCTTCTTTGCAATTTATGGACTTAGAAAGTTGACAGTGGGACAGTGGGACAGTGAGAAGTGACTTGCCCAAAGTCATACAGCTGATATGTATAAGAAATTGGCTTTGAACCTAGGCATATAAGCAACAGTTTTGCAACTTATAGTCTTAGTTGACCGGATCATTGAGAGGTTAAGTGACTTACCCAGGGTTACACTGCCAGTACACGTCAGAGGCAAGACTTGAACATGATTCCTCCTGATGAGATCAGTATCTCAACCATTCCATTAGACTGCCTTAGCATAGTATTTTAGTGATTCCATTTTACAGATGAAGAAATTAAGGTTCAGGTTAATTGTGGTTAATTCAGAACTATTGGCCATGTTAAGAATAGACTAAAGCCCTTAGTTTGGTAAGATCCAGCTGTGGAATAGGATTTAAGTCATTAGGATGGCTACAAGAAATAATGAAACATTTCTTCTTCCTCCCCAACCTCCCCCCCCAAAAAAAGTTGATTTAGTAGCTACAAAGAGTCCTGGTCTAGCTAACAAAGTTTTATTGGTCAGATTGTAGAATCTTGACCATAAGAGGTAGGTGGGCCCTCAGAGATCATCCAGTCCAACGTGTACCTAAATTCAGTCCAATTCAGTAGAGTAAACATTTATTAAGCATAGGACTCTCAACTCACAGGAAGAGCCTGGGTTCGAATTATGGGAGCACCAACACAGAGATAGCTGAAAGAAATTTTATTTAATGGTGTTAAAGCTCATGTTTTCTGCTTCTAGGAGAGCCCAAGTAGAGATCCTGGGAAACAACAACCTTTTAGGTATGGGAAAGGCATTACTGGTTCCTTCTGAACAAAGACTTCAAAGAACTTAGTTAGGGTGGTGCCTTTAATCTAGATTGCCCTTCAGATATGCCACCTAGAAAGTCAGATAAGTCCCCTGGCAGGTATTAAAGATATGGATGCTCTGCTGGCCAGAGTTCAAGCAAGGTCGCTATCTGGCTAAGTACATGTTGGTAATTCTGCTGTGTAGGTCCAGACAGGGTTAGAACTATAACTGAAACTAAGAGCTACTCTTTTGTTACCATATGAAGTCTTCAGCAAACTTCTCATCTTCTCCTACACTCCTAAATAGAGGGGAAGGGAAGGAAATGAGCATTTATATAGCATGCCTGGCATTGTGCCAAGCACTTTTACAAATGTCTCATTTGATCCTCAGAAAACCCTGTGAGGTAGGTGCTATTATTTTGTCTATTTTGCAAATGGTGAATTGAGGCAGGCAGAAGTTAAGTGACTTGTCCAGGGTAACAAAATTGAGGCCTGATTTGAGCTCAGGTCTTTGTCACCCCAGACCCAGCATTCTATCCACTCCCAAAGAGCAGTCACTCAGCCTCTACTTCGAGAGGAAACTCATTACTTCTCCTAAGACCCTATTCCCCTTTTGTCTAGCTCTAATTATACTAAGATTCTCTTCTAAGAGTCTTATCTGCCTCTCTGCAACTTTGCCCCCAAGCTCCTAGTTCTGAACTCCGGAACCACTTGGCTGATAAGCAGAATTTGCACCTGAAAACCTTATGTGTCATGCTTCTCTCTTAGAATGTGACCTCACTGGGGGCCAAGATAGTCTGCTTTTCTCTTTTTATCCTTGGTGCTTAGTACATTTTTTTGTACATGGTAAGCACTTAATAAATGCTTTATTTATTCATTCATTTCACCTTAGAGTCTTTCAGATTCTTGAAGACACCTATCACATTCCCTCTAAGTGTTCTTTTCCCTATCCTTGGTGCCTTCACCCAATGGCATAGTTTGGAACTGTCTTACAATCCTGGTCCCCTTTCTCTCATTACATTTTGGATTGTTATTGTCTCACCTAAAACATCATGCCCAGATTTGAATCTAATACTCCAGATGGGGTCTGACTAGGGTGGAATGCAACGAGACTGCTAGCAACCTTGTTTGAAACTTGCATTAGCATTTATGGCCACCACCTTATGTTGAGACTGTAGTAACCTAAAACCCCCAGGCCTTTTTCATGCAAAAGTACACAAAATAAAGCAAAAAAATGTCTAAAAGATGCCAATAATATTTTTATTAATATTGTGTTACATTTAATGTTCATTAAAAAAACTTATCCTGCCATATCTTCCATATCCTATACTTTGTGTCATTGGTTTTCTGAAAATAAGTGTAGGATGAAAGTCCTACATGAATCTATATTAAATTCAACTTATTAGATTCCGTCCATCATTCTAGCCTCTTGAGATATTTTTAGATCCTAATTCTGTCATCCAACATGTTAGTTATTCATCCTCACTTTGTGTCATCCCCAAATTTGATAAGCCTGACACAAATGCCTTCATCCGCCTCAGTGGATCTAAAGATGGAGAGCAGAATGGGGTCAAGGACAAGAGCCCTGGGAAACTCTGACATCTCACTCCACATTGATGATTGACTCTGAGCAATTAATCATTATGTTGGGGGCAGGGAGATGTCCATCCTTTCAACTATGCCGAATCTACCTAATTATACTGTCATTTAGCCATTGCCTCTCTGAAGACAGGAATGTGTTGTTCTTTTAGTTTTTATGGTATGGTCATGGGGTCATGGAACTGGAAGTGACCATAGAGATCAATCTAGTCCACCCCTGCCCCATTCATCTTCCAGATGAGCAGCAGCCTGAGGCCCAAAGAAGTTAGAACTTGCCCAAAGTCACACAGGTAATAAGTGACAGAGGCAGGTTTTCTTACTACAAATCCAGTGCTTTCTCCAGGATTCAAATTAATCTTTTCTTTTTTGCTTTTTTTTGGCGGGGAGGAAGGTAGGGCAATTGGGGTTAAGTGATTTGCCCAAGGTCACACAGCTAGTTTTTGTGTGTGTTAAGTGTCTGAGGCTGGATTTGAACTCAGGTCCTCCTGACTCCAGGGCCAGTGCTCTATTCATTGCACTACCTAGCTGCCCCTCAAATTCATCTTTTCCAAATCACCATTCAAACTTTTTTAAAAAGCTAGGTTACTTTATAATAACTATTTCCTTTCTTGATCACATTAAAACAAAAAGTTGTAGTTTTCTCAACCAGAATTTCCACATACACAGTTGAGCATAGCTAAATATTATCTTAAGGATATTTGTTCATGTAATTAATCATAGTAGGAAAGTAGTTCAGATTATTAAATGAGTACATTATTTGAGTTTAAAATTCAATCTACATGTAAAGCTTTTAAAGAAAGCAATTTTTCTTGGGGAGGAGGGTTGTTAGAAGCACACGCTCTGTAAAGGGACAGAGTCATGAATGATTTTGAAAGTACAGCATATGTTGTTGGCCTTCTCTAATGAGAAGAGAACAGAACAAGGGGAGGGTGGGATAGAAAGGAGAGAAATATCATTAGTGTTATACGATATGTCCATTGTGGAGATGTTCTGTGCAACTACACATGTATGGCCTGTATTGAATTGCTTGTCTTTCTAGCGGGGATGGGTGACAAGGGAGGAAGGGAAAGAATCTAGAATTTAAAGTTCTAAAATCATATGTTAAAAATATACGTATTATTATTATTATTATTATTGTTTACATACAACTGGGAAATAAGATATACAGGCACTGGGATAGGGAGATCCATCTTGCCCTACCAGAAAGTCAGAGGGGTGATGGGGGAGGATATAGGAGAGAGCAAATTGGGGGAGGGGGTATACAGTGGGATCGCTGTTTTGGGGGGATGGGTAGGGGAAAGACAGGGAGAAAATTTGTAACTCAAAATCTTGTGGAAATCAATGATGTAAACTAAAAATAAACAAAAGTTAACAAAAAAAAAAAGAAAGCAATTTTTCAAACTATATGTATCACCATAAGAGAAAGGAGACATCACAGACAGAGTACTTGGGTTCAAATCCTTCATAGCTGCAATTTACTTAACCCCTGTGTCTCAGGCAACTTCCCAGAACTTATCTATTAATTCTATAATGTCTATGGATCGATTGTGACTACTCTCAGAGAATAAAATTCTTGCTCCGGAGTTCTCACGTGAGAAATCTCTTATTATTCCATAACTATAAAATAACAATTCCTTATTATGGAATTACAAGATACTTTATGTGCTGAAGAGAAAATAAAGGGAAAGCTGGTCTCAATGAGTATTTATTAAGTACTTGCTATATGCCATGTTTGGGGGATAGAAAACCACCAACAAAGCAGAGAGATGTTGAAGAGATCAAATAAAGGACACTTGGTGATGAAATATTTATTCACTCAATTCAACAAACATTTATTAAGCACCTATTACATGCCATGCCCTGTGCTAAGTACTAAGGATACAAAAAGAAGCAAAAGCTGTCCTGCTCTCAATCTAGTGAATATGGAAAATGAGAGAGGCAGAGGGGCCGGGATGACTCCTAGCCCTTCAAGGAGCTCACATTCTATGACTTGGATACGTCATAGTCACAGTCAATTAATAAACATCTATTAAGCACCTATTATGTACTAAGAACTGAAGATACAAAAAAAGATCAGAGACACATCTTGTCCTTGAGGAGCCCACAGTCTTATGGGAAACAACATAAAAATAGCTATATAAAACAGAATACATCCTGAATAAATTGGAGATCCAGAGAGGAAAAGTGCTAGGATTAGGGGGCTCAGCAAAGGCTTCCTATAGAAGGTGAGATTTTAGCTGAGACTTGATAGAAGCCAGAGAAGCCAAGAGATTGAGTTGAGGAGGTAGAGTATACTAGGCATGAGGGGGGCAACCAGTGAAGTTATCCAGTCAGGACAGGGCATGGCTTTTTCCAACAGGTCCTGTGTCAGTGTACTTGGGGAAGTGGGGAGGAATGTGTAAAGGCTAAGAAGACAGGAAAGGGTGGGAAGGCAGGTTATAAAGGACTTTCAAAGCCAAACAT
This sequence comes from Pseudochirops corinnae, assembly GCA_028646515.1. Classification (NCBI taxonomy): domain Eukaryota; kingdom Metazoa; phylum Chordata; class Mammalia; order Diprotodontia; family Pseudocheiridae; genus Pseudochirops; species Pseudochirops corinnae. Next base: position 206,049,017 of record CM053588.1, on the reverse strand, counting down.
AGGATTTCATCGTATTCACCAAGAAGTATACGCAAGATGTATATGAAATAAATATACAGCGATTTGGAAATTAAGGATGAGAACACTAACAGCTTGGGCAGTCAGGGGAGGCTTCACAAAGGAGATGGTTCTTGAACTGAGCCTTCAGCCAAGTCAGGGGTTCACAAAGCAGAGCAAGGAGGAAAGTATTCCAGGCATGGGGGACAACCTTGCCAAAACATGGAGGCAAGAGATGGAATGTTGTTTAGGGGGAGGTGCAAGTAGACTAGCTTGCTAGAACACAAAGGGGGTGACCTGGGAGTACTGTGTGATCATTCTGCTATGATCAACTGGAGTCAGATTATGAGGTTCTTTAAATGACAAATAGAGGAACTTCTATTTTATTGCAAAGACAAAGGGAAACCACTAACCCTTCTTAAGCAAGGGTTATGACCAGATTTATATCTTAGGAGTATAAATTTGGCAGCTGTTTGGAGAGTGGATCAAAGTGGGGAGGAAGCAGAGGAAGGGAGGAAGACCCAGAAGATTTTTTTGATAGTCAATGTAAGAGGTGATGAGTGTCTTACCTAGGGTGGTTATGGTGTGAGTAGAGAGAAAAGAAGGGTGGGAGAGATGCGAGGAGGTGAAATAAAGGAGACTTGGCAAGTAAATGGATATGGGGGAGAGTGTGGTCTGGTGGTTAAGGGAAAGTGAAAAATTGACTCCTAGGCTACAAACCTGAGTAACTGGAAGAACAGTGGAGTGCTTGACAAAGAGAGAGAATTTAGCAGAAGTGGAAGTTAAGGAAGACTTTGGAAGGAACATATCGCTTCACTCTCCAGCCTTCTAATCAAAGAAGAGAAGCAGCTCGAGGGAGTTGAGTATCAAAAACTGAGTCAATCAACATGGTGATGAAATTTCAGGGGATGTGCTTATTCTGAGTGAGGCATGATAAACCAAGAAGACCATTTATGGAAAATGGAGTTATCTTTAGAGATGGAAATGGTGTGTGGGATCCAAAGAATACAAGTCAGCTAGTGTGGCTGGATGGTAGAGCTAGATGGAAGGAAGGAAAGTATAAGAAGACTGTCAGGGTAGAAGAGATCAGGCTATGAAGTATCTTAAATCCTGGAGTTTGAGAGTGGTCTCCGTGTTAGTCCTAGCTCACAGCTTCCAATCCCAACTTTTCACTGGCTGTCCCCAGCCTGAAATGCTCTTCCTCACCTCTGTATCCTGCTTCCCTGGATTTTTTTTGTTTTTTGTTTTTGTTTTTTGGAAGGGGGAAGACAGGGCAATTGGGGTTAAGTGACTTGCCCAAGGTCACATGGCTAATGAGTGTTAAGTGTCTGAGGTTGGATTTGAACTCAGGTCCTCCTGATTCCAGGGCCAGTGCTCTATTCACTGCACCACCTAACCACCCCATCCCTGGCTTTTTTTTAAGATTCAGCTCATATCTCCCCTTTAACTGGTCCTCCCCCATGCTAGCGCCTTCCCTCTAAGACAGACTCCCATTTACACGTACATATCTCGCATGTACACAGTTACTTTCATGTAATCTCCTCTAAAAAACTGCTTTTGTTTCTTTATGTAACCGCAACACTTAGCACAATAACTTATTGTTCAGTGGTTTCAGTTGCGTCTATCTCTTTGTGACCTCATTTCAGGTTTTCTTGGCAAGGATACTGGAGTGATTTGCCATTTCCTCCTCCAGCTCCTTTTGCAGAGGATGAAACTGAGGCAAACAGCATTAAGTGACTTGCCCAGGATCACACAACTAGTAAGTATCTGAGGCTGGATTTGAACTCAGGTCCTTCTGTCTCCAGGCCCAGCACTCTATTCACTGTGCCACCTAGTCACCACCACAGTAGTAAATGTTCCATAAATTCTTGTTGACTGAGGACTGACTGAGAGCCCCTAGAGATCAGTGTGTGTGTGTGTGTGTGTGTGTGTGTGTGTGTGTGTGTGTGTGAAGGTGTGTGTATGTGAGGGTGTGTGTGTGTGTGTGTGTGTGTGTGTGTGAGGGTGTGTGTGTTCAAGGGGGGGGTGTGTATGTGTGTGTGTGTGTGTGTGTGTGTGTGTGTGACATTACCAGATGTACAGTCTAGAAAAAAATCACCTTGGTGTCTGAATGCAAGATGGATTGAAGTGGGAAGAAACTGGAGACAGGAAGATCAGACAGAAGGCTATTTCAGTAGGCCAGGCAAAAGGAGGTAAGAGCCTGAACTAGGGTGGTAGCAGTATGACGTATGAGTGATGAGGAAAGTACAGAAGGTACATATATGAAAAATGTTATGAAGGTACAAATGAGAAGATTTGGCAATAGACTGTAGAGTGAGACTAGATGTAGGATAAGAATGAGAAGTCCAGTAGGACACCAAGGTTGCAGGCCGGGGTGATTGGGAAGATGATTGTGATCTCACCAGTAACAATAGGGAAGTTTGGAAATAAGGAAGCTGGTGGGGAGTGAGGCAGGGAAGAAGTTGAGGACATGTTGAATTTGAGGCATCTATGGGACACCCAATTCCAGATGTATAAGAAACAGTTGGAGATGGAAAACTGTATCTCAGAAGAGAGATCGGGGCAGGATATATAATCTAGGAATCATCTGCATTGAACCCATGAGAACTGATGAAGTTGCTAAGTAAGACCATACAGAGAAAAAAGAGAAGGGGGCCCAGGAAGGAGCCTTGAGGTCACCCATGGTGGAGAGGGTAATGTGGAAGAAGAGGAAATGAAATAGCAAATGAGGCAATATATGTAAAGCACTTTACAAACTTTGAAGTCCTGTTTAAATGCCAGTTCTTTTTATTATTAATCAGAAAAACAGAACCAGGGGTTCCCTTGCTTCCACCACAGCACACAATAGTTTTTCCTAAAAAGCAACAAAGTTGTCCCCGGGACTTCAGTGGCCACTGCCTCCCTTGATATAGCTTCCTGGTCACCCGACAGCATAAAAAGTCCTACCCAGCGGAGTCACGCATGGCACTAGAACTTGGTGAATGTTGAGCAGCCGCATCCAGAGAAGCAAGCTTTGTTGCACATAGTTTCTCTGTTTGCTCAAAGCAAACTTCCTTTTGTCAGCTGTTCAGTGACTTAATGAGTGCCTAATTTTGTCCCAGTATTAAACCTTTACTGACAGGGTGCTGACTTGAGCCTCCCTGAGCCTCCCCCCAACAAAAAGAGCCTGAGAAGGGGACAGATAGGACACAGAACCAGGAGAAGGCAGTGCCACAAAAAAACCAGAGAAATGAGAGTGCCTGGAAGGAGGCAGAGATTGACAGTGTCAAATGCTACTGCAGAACAGTTAGGAAGGATGAAGATTGAGAAAGGGCCATTGCATTTGGCAGTTAGGAGATCATTTGTAACTTTGGAGAAGGCAATTTCAGGTCAGAAGCCAGATTGCGGAGGGTTTAGAAGATTATAGATGGCTTTTATGAGGAGTTTAGCCTTGAAGGGGAGGAGAGGTACAGGACAAGCTAGCAAAGATGGTCAGATCACTTGAGAGTTTTTTAAGGTGGGGGAGACATGGGCATGTTTTTAGGGAGTAGGGAAAGAGTCAGTATCTTGGGAAATATGACAGACAGAGAGACAGAAAAACAGTCTGAGAGACAGACAGAGAGAGGGAGAGAATAATAGTGGGGGCAATCTGATGAAGAAAAACCACCTCTTCCTCTGAGATTAAAAGGAGGAAATAGTAGAAGATGATGTCTGAGAGATATGAGATGAAAAAGAAGGAGTAAAACTCTCTGAGATTAGTCTTAGTTTTTTCACTGATACAATTTTCAGTGAAGTGAAACATGAGGTCATCAGGTGAGGGTTATAGGGTTGTGGTGAGAAATTTAAGAAGGGATGATAAGGTGTGAAATAGCTTCTGTGGAAAGTGGGATAATGAAACTAGGGAGGGAAAAGAACATTCACCTAGCTGAAATGAGGACCTTGTTGAAATTAGATAACAAAATTTATAGTGGGCAGTTGTGTGATTTCCTTCACCTCTATTCAATAGCTCATAAACGAGAGTGAAGGAAGTGGATGTGGAAGTAATCCAGTATTGTGACCTGGCAAGGCTGCAATCTCCATGACCTTTATTAGGACAAAGGGGCAAAGGAATCAAGTAAAGAGCATCACGTAGAGCTGAGTTGGTTCACTAAGAGGTTGAGCAGAAAGGAAAGAGTGTAGCCGGTACTCCGGTGATGTCCAGGGAAAGAAATGAGGGGGAGAGGGAGTGGAGATCATGGTGAAGAAGAACAGAGTCAGGGGCCAGGCCTCAGGAGATCAAGTGGGTGAGAACCTAGCTTAAAGGGATATTAAAAAAGAAAAAAAGGAAGGAAGGAAGGAAGGAAGGAAGGAAGGAAAAAGAAAAAAAGGAAGGAAGGAAGAAAGAAAGAAAGAAAGGGTTACAGATTTTGTACCAAATTGCCCTAGGCCAGGGATGAGGAACCTGTGGTCTTGAGGCCACATGTGACCCTCTAGGTTCTAGATTTATTCTGTGAAGTTTGGATTAAGTCAAAGGGCTGCACTTGAGGCCACAGGTCCCCCACCCCTGGCCTAGGCTACTTGTCTGCTCACCCCTTCCCCCTTGTCTTGATTCACCTTATCTTCTATCACTTTGGTTTATCACCATCTTTAAAATCTAATTTTGCACGCACAGCAGGTACTTAAAATAAATGCTTGAATGTTTAATGAATTTCTGCCTTTGGAGCCTTCTGTTTCTCTGCCCATCACTAGGTTACAAACACATGAGACTTTTAATTCTGCCTTGGCTATGCTAGCCTCTTTATTAGGCCACAGATAAGTCCCTTGTTCCTGCCTTTCAGGACCTATGGAGACTGAGATCAGGATACCATTGTCTGCATGTTCCCATTGCACAGGCCACAGCTTGATGGTAGCTCAGAAGAGTCCTTGTCACCCTGCGCCATTGAACAACATTCCCACTAGCTGAATAGCTATGGACTCAGTGGCTGGACTTTAGGTCCAGTCCTTGAGATCTTCAGTAGCTCCCCTGCCCCTGGAGATATCAGGGCTGCAGTCACCCCGACTATGGCCATGGCAGTGGGAGGGACTTCAAGAATGGTACCAAGTACAATATTAACTAATAAGCAGAGGAGGTAAAGAATCATAGGACCATAGATTGAGGACTAGAAGGGACCATATGAAGCATCTAGCTCAAACTTCTTATTTTACAGATGAGGAAACTGAGGCCCATAAAGATTGAGGGACTTACTCAAGGTCAGACAGGTAGAAAGTAGCAGAGCAGGATTCAAAATCAGGTCTTGTGACTCCAAATTCAGTAGTCTTTCTTTTGTAACACCCTGTCTCCCTAGGACTGAGATATTTGGTTATTCCATGTACAAATAAATATACATGGGGTGAGTAGGTGGCCCAGTGAATAGAGCACTGGCCCTGGAATCAAGAGGACCTGAGTTCAAATCCGGCCTCAGACACTTAACACTTACTAGCTGTGTGACCTTGGGCAAGTCACTTAACCCCAATTGCCCTTCCAAAAAGCAAAAATAAATAAATAAATGAAATATGTATATGTATAACCAAAATGCACAGCATATTTGCATATAAATGCATATACTTGACATGCATGAATATATGTACAAACACATACATAGACTTGCATGTTGTATGGGTGTATTGTGCACATGTACAAACATCACAAACCTGCATGCATGTATAAATGTATATGTGTATAAATGCACATGTGCTTACATATGTGCATGTATTTATACATGACATGATCAGTTGTATATATTACATATGTTTATCTTAGCACATATGCCTAACCACATTCTAAAACCAAACGGAAATCATCTCAGATTTGATATAACCTGCTCTTCTTCTCCCCTCCATAAATACAGATAACCAAGCATTATATGTACGATAAGATAGCAGATTTATATGCACCCACATTGATTTCCATCTCTCCTAAGGAGCAATACTTGAAAGTAAGATGTTTTTGTGGTGTCGATGGCTCGATGAGGGTATTTTGTGCAAGAGCCTCTAATATGCTAAATGATTTCTACAGGGAAAATCAATTAGTGCATGGTTACTTGTTGTGGATTGGATGTGTTGTTGCTGCATTTGGATAAGTTGTAGGTCAGATCATGTTTTAAAAAACATATTCTAAAATACACACTAACAGCCTGATGCAATTTGGGGAACTTTTGAGATGGGTAAGGACAAATCCTTTCCCTCCACACTAGTCCTCTAAAAGGATTTTACTCTATGTAGCCTTTATTCTGTGTCCATAGAGTTCAAGGTTCGGTTGTACAGGCTATTTAAGAGGAAGTGACAAGAAGCATCACTAAAGGCATTTTAAACGTAGCTCTAATGTCCACCTGCTTTTCCCTTGAAGTTATCATAGCTTGCAGGGACACCCTGCCTAGTTTCCTGCAATGTCATGAGAACAGTAACTCTTGAAGACAGACAGCATCACAGCAGCTGAATTCCCTGGGATTCTGAGGGCCCCCAGCTGCACAATGGTTCCTGTCATGGGACCATCTGGGAAGTAGCACATTGCCAGGAAAAGCACTTTGCTTCTATAAAATGGCAAATTTGGGAGAGAATAATTATAGAAGTAGATCAAACAATCTTCCCTTTGTTGGACTGGCTACTCCTCACCTGACCACCCCGTGTCTAAAAAAAAATCTTTCCAACAAGATCACCTTTCACTTTCTTATATCCTCACTGAATTCCCTTCTTTATGTTCTTCAATTCCAACTTCCTGTCTTTTATTTCACTCTGACCTCTCTGCTCTCACTACCATCATCTCCTTCCACTCTTCATCAAATTCCCTCTTCATCAACTGATCTTCTGCCTTATTTCTTTATTCCTTCTCTTCCTCTTGGGAGTTTTCTGTCATTTCTTATAATCTCTCAAACTTCCTATTCCCTTCCTATCCAACTAATCCCTTTTCCTTCTGAAACTTAACTGATGAGGAGGTATCATAATGGAGAACGAGAACCATGTGTCTCTTGCTTTCCTGTCTAGTTCACGTCTGGGGTATCATCTTACCCTGGGCAGGAATGTGTCCACCTATGTATTTACCTGGCAGCTCTAGTGAAAATGGTATCTGGTAACAATTACTTCAATCTTCAATCTTCTTTACAACCTGACTCCTTCCTACCTTTCCAGTCTTCTTAAAGCTTACTTCCTCCCCATACTCTGGGCCAACTGGACCTTGCTGGTATACTTGGTGTTCCACGCTTAGACAATGCTCTCTACTTCTTGTCTCTGGTCTTTTCACTGACTGTCTGCCATGTAAGGAATGTACCACCTTCCTTCCAACACTACCCTCCTCCCCCTTGTTTCCTTCCAGTCTTATTTCAAGCTTCATCTTCTGCATGGAGCCTCTGTTGATCTTCCCAGCCAGGAGTGCCCTCTATTCCCAAACTACCTTGCTTTCCTTTTTCATCTATTCCTTATATATTTATGTGTCAATGTGACAGTTAGATGGCTCACTGATCTGGAGGAGAATCCAGCAAAGGAGACCAAGAAGGAGCAGGGTATCAGGAAGACCTGAGTTCAAATGTAGCCTCAGACACTAGCTGTGTGACCCTAGACAAATCACTCAACCCCTGTTTGCCTTAATCTCTTGGAGAAGGACATGGCAAACCACTCCAGCATCCTTGCCAAGAAAACCCCATAGGCAGTACTGGGTATGCTATGGTCCATGGGGTCACAAAGAGTCACACATGACTGAACAACAACATGCATGCCATCTTCCTCCTCCAAAGAATGATAACTCCATGAGGGCAGGCGCCATTTCCCTATGGTCTTGGTTCCCCAGCATTCAGCACAGTGCCTGTCACAGAGTAAGTACTTAATATATGGTTAATTGATTGAGTCCTATCACATCTTTGCTTTATGAAAACAAAAATGACAAAAAGCATTTTGAAAGTTCAATGGAAATTAATCAACAACAAGGATTTGTTAAGTTTTAACCATGTGTCAAGCCCTTTGGATGCAGACAAAAATGACATCGTCCCTGCCTCAAAGAGCTTTTACTCTCTTGGCAGCTGGTACAATAAATAGAGTACTGGGCCTGAGTTTGAATTCACACTTTTATTAAATGCACACTATGGGCTAAGCCCTCAGGATACAAAGGAAAAAGACAGTCCCTACTCTCAAGGAATTTGCAATCCAATGGGCTGTTACAATATGCAAACAAATATATACAAAACAAACTATATACAGGATAAATGGGAAATAATGGAAAGAGGGAAAGCACTAGAATGCCTGTAGTAGAAGATGGGATTTTAGCTGGGACTTAACAGAAGCCAGGGAGGTCATTAGTCAGAGCAGAGAAAGGAGAATCTTCCAGGTGTGGGAGATGGCCAGAAAGAATGCCTAGAAGCCAGGGATGGGCTGTCTTGTGGAAGAGCCAGAAGGCCAGTGTCACTGGATGTAAGAATATGTGGTGAGGTGTAAGGTATAAGAAGACTGGAAGGGTAGTAGGGGGCTAGGTTATGAAGATTACTGAGTGCCAGAGCATTTTTGTATTTGCTCCTGGAGCAAACAGGAAATCAGTAGAATTTATTGAGTAGGGGGGTGACATGATCAGTACTGCATTTTGGACAAATCACTTTAGTGGCTAGATGGAGAATAGATTGAGATAGGAAGAGACTTGAGGTAGGCAGACCCACCAGTAGGTTATTGCAATAGTCTCAGCCTGAATGGATGATGGCCTACGTCAGAGTGGTGGCAACGTTAGAAGGAAGAGGGGAACAGATGAGAGAGATGTTGCACAAGTGAAATCGACAGGCTTTAACAAGAGCTTGGATATGGGAGATGAGAGAGAGTGTGGAATCCAGGATGACCCCTAGGTTGTGAGCCTGAGGGACTGGGAAGACAGTGTTGCCCTGGGCAGTAGTAGCTATGGAAGGTAGAAAGCAAGGAGAGTTTGGAAAGATACTCAGTTCTGTTTTGAACATATTGAGTTTAAGATGTCTGTTGGACATCCAGCTTGAGAATTTTGAAAGGCAGTTAGAGATGCAACATTAAAGGTCAGCAGAGAGATTGGGGCAGGAAATGTAGATTTGAGAACCATCAGCATATGGCAATTAAATCCATGGGAGCTGATGAGATCACCAAGTGAAGTGGTAAAGAGAGAGAAGAGAGCTCAGAAAGAGAACCCCCAAGGGACATTACAGTGAGAGGGTGTGATCTGGAGGAGAATCCAGCAAAGGAGACCAAGAAGGAGCAGTCAGATAAGTAGGAGGAAAACCAGGATAGAATGGTATCCCAAAATCTAGAGAGCAGAGGGTATCAAGGAGAAGAGAGTGATCAATAGCGTCAAAGGCAGTGGAGAGGTCAAGGAGAATGAAGACTGGAAAATGGCAAGTGGATTTGGCAATTGAGAGATCATTAGTAACTTTGGAGAGAGCAGCTTCAGCAGAATAAGGTGAGGAGAGAATGTTGAGGCACCTGTTGTAGACGGGCTTTTGGAGGAATTTAGCTACAAAGGGCAAAAGAGAAATGGGAACAATCATTAGTAGGGGAGGGAAGGACTGAGGGAGGGTTTTTTCAGGATAGGAGAAGCATCCTGTTCCTTTTTATTCTCCGTCTCACCACCTAGCTGGTGTCCCGCCAGTGCTGACACAGAGGCCCTCCTTAGAAGTTGTTTAGGTACGTCTACTTCCCGCAACTTCACAGCAACCCCCTTCCAACCTGTCTGGGTCTGTTTTTTAAACAACAGAAAGGCTGAGCTCTCTCTCTCTTTCACTCTTTCTCTCTTTACCTTATAAGTAATAAGGCATTACTTATTCAGTGGGGGAAGATTGTCACTGACAAAACAGGTAAAATAAGAACTTAGTAAAAAGAATAGTGGGATGGGAATGGAAAAACCTTGGGAGAGAGTAGACTCTAATAGGCAGAAAATTAGGGAAATCACAAACTTAACCTTTCAGAAAACTCTGCTTAAAGTTTTGGCTCATTCTTTCCAATACATCCACTTTTTCTAGTCCCCTTTTTGCTACAGGAAGGACACTTCTGTACCAGCCCCCAAACCCTGGGGAACAAGGCTGAGGTGGCAATGTTTTCTCCTCACCACTTAACCCTTGTTGAAAAATCCAATATTTTGCTTATAGCTAAAGTGCCTAGATACAATTTCCTCTCTGCTCTATAACACCAACAAAAACAAAAGATAATTTTTTTTGCCTCAGGGAACCTGTGTGAACTATCTTAGTACAGACCCAGTGAGATATTTTTAGAACTTATACCAGTACCTCTGGGCATAAGCTCCACAAAAAGGTTCTTTCTATAAGTGAAACAAAGGTTAAAAGCTCTGCGAGCAAAGGAATGCTATAGGGAATAAGGAGAGAAGTGTAGCTGGAGGGATTGTAAAGTCTTTAGGATAGAAAGGTATTTGAAAAATGGAATAATGGATCATTGTCTTTATGTTCTCAAATGTCTAACTATGGTAAAAGAGCTGAGAGGGCTTGAGTCTTAAGGACTGTGTAAATAATATGTCGATTTGGTTCGATTTAATTAAAACTTAAATTAAATTGCAGAAATGAATTCAATAAGAAAACTGAGCCACCAGGCTAGGTGGGGAAGGGATGAAGTTCTGAAGGGCTTGTCCCTTTTTCTTTTGCCTGTATCAATAGGCACTTTGTAAAAGAGACCTCTTCTCTGTTCTCTACAAGTCGAAGGAGGCTCCTACAGCTGAGGGAACCCTGGTGGGGAGGATCGAGGCTTCCTGATTTGGTCCCTATGTTAGAATAACATCTTTTGTCATGACAGAGCCTTTTGAGGCAAGGCCATGCATCTCCTTCAGTATCAGTAGCTGAATAGTTCTTTAGGGTTTATATATTGCCTACTTCCAAAAAGGATTTGAGGCAGTTTATAAAATTAACCACAGTATGAAACAGAAAAATAAAAACAGAACAAAACCAATTAAGAGGAGTAAAGAGATAAACGTTGCTGAGAAGCCCAGATAAAATGAGTCCTGGAGTTTAGCACCGAATTAAACTCTGATTTCCTGGCAACTGATGCAAAGAGAATCATAGTCAGTCAACAAGCATTTCAATCAGGACCCATATGTACAAAAATATTTATTGCACCTTTCTTTGTGGTGGCAAAAAACTGGAAATATAAGGGATGCCCATCAATTGGGGAATGGCTGAACAAGTTGTGGTATATGAATGTAATGGATACTATTGTGCTATAAGAAATGGGAAGGAGATGGACCTCATAATTACCTGGAGAGGCT
>CM053588.1:206019838-206037320 GCA_028646515.1 Pseudochirops corinnae | reverse complement strand
AATGCACAGCTATAAGACAACTCTACAAGTCTCAGGATGGAAGGAGATGTCTACATTCAGAGAAAGATCTAGAAAGACCAGAGTTTAAATGGAGACTGAAGCAATACATGCTATCGTTCTTTTTCATGTTTGGTTTTTTTCTTTTTTTCCCATTGTTCACTCCATTGGATACAACCCTTCTATACAACCAGACTATTGTACAATGTGAAAGCATTTGCAGATCCTATGCATGATTGCACGCCACCATGGTGGGGGGAGGGGGAAGAGAGGGCAGAAAATCTGAAACTCGAGGGATTGTGGAACTGAATCTTGTAAACTAAAAGTAAATAAACAAGTCAATGAAAAAAAATACAATAAAATAAAATAAAATGAAAAAAAAAACAACAAAAAAACCCCCAAGCATTTCAATCAATCAGTCCATAAATGTTAAGTGCTGGCACTGTGCTGTGTAAAGGACTTCAGAGGTCCCCTCAGACAACTCATACTCAGAAAAAGAACCTTCATTCTATCATACTCAACTTGTAGTCATTTAACCTTTGCTAGCTAACCTTGGATGAGGAGGAATGGCTACTTCCAGAGGCAACTTGTTCCACCTTTGGGTAGCTAATTGCTTGAAAGTTTACCTATATATTTATTTTCATTTTTTTATTTTTTGCTTTTTGGTAGGGGGAGGGCAGGGTAATTGGGGTTAAGTGACTTGCCCAAGGTCACACAACTGGTAAGTGTTAAGTGTCTGAGGCTGGATTTGAACTCAGGTCCTCCTGACTCCAAGGTCGGTGCTCTATTCACTACACCAACTAGCTGCCCGTTTACCTATGCATTAAATCTAAATTGTTTCCTTAGCAACTTCCACTCACAGTGCCTACTTCAGCCCTCTCAGACCCAAACAAACAAGTCCAATATCTCTTTCAAATACTCGTAGACAGCTATCGTGTGCCATCTCCTTCCCCTCCAGTCCCAGCCTTTTACTTCTCTAGGCTAACCATCTCCACAATTCCAGACAGTTCCAGTTCTCAAGGAGCTCACCGTCCAATGAGAGAGACAATGTGCAAATAACTATGTACCAAGGAGATACAGGATCAATTGGAAATAATCAACAGAAGGAAGATTACAGGCAATCAGAAGAGACTTGGTTGACCTCCTCTGAATGTTTTCCAGATTAATGTCTCTCTTAAAATATAGTGTGCAGAATTGAGTACAATATTGTAGGGGCAGTCTGACCAGGGCAGAGCAGGACTATTACCTCACCATTCTTGGAAATTAAGATTCTCTTAATACTCCAAGTTTACATTAGCTTTTTTGGATTCCATATCATCTGCTGACTTATATGGAGTTTTTAGTCCCCTAAAATCACTACATGTCTTTGAGATAAATTGTCATCATGACATATGTCTACCATCTTGTTCTTATGAAGTATATTTCTTTTTCTTTTTTTTTGGTCTTTTTGGAGGGGAGAAGGCAGGGCAATTGGGGTTAAGTGACTTGCCCAAGGTCACACAGCTCATACATGTTAAGTGTCTGAGGCTAGATTTGAACTCAGGTCCTTCTGATTCCAGGGGTGGTACTCTATTCACTGTGCCACCTAGCTGCCTCATGAAGTATATTTCTTAAATGCAAGTATAAGACTTTGTTGTTATTCTGTCTTTTTTCAGTTGTGTCCAACTCTTCATGACCCCATTTAGAACTTTCCTTGGCAAAGATACAGAAGTGGTTTGCCATTTCCTTATCTAGCTCATTTTATAGATGAGGAGCTGAGGTAGACAGGGTGAAGTGACTTGCCCAGGGTCATACAGCTAGGAAGTGTCCAAAGCTAGATTTGAACTCACAAAGATGAATCTTCCTGACTCCAGGCCTGGCATTCTATCCACTGTGCCACCTAGCTGCCCCTTTACATATGTGACTCTGTCATGATCTTTTTAGGTCGTAACTCTTTTATCCAATGTGTTAGTTATCCTTCCTAAAATCTACAAATTTGGTAAGTGGCATGGCATCCATACTTTTATCCAAGTCATTGATAAAAATGTTAGACTGCATAGGAACAAGCACAGACCCTGAGACACCTCGACTGAAGGTCTACCTCCAAGTTTATATGGAACTATCAGTGTTTGCTCTTTGAATCTGGCCATTCAGCCAGTTCCAAATCCATCTGATCATATCATCTAGGTCATCTCTCTGCGTCTTTCCACAAGAATAGCTAGTTTTGGGGGCAGCTAGGTAGCTGAGTGAATAGAGTACTGGTCCTGGAGTCAGGGCTCTGAGTTCAAATGTGGCCTTAGACACTTGACACTAAACTAGCTGTGTGACCTTGGGCAAGTCACTTAACCCCATTTGCCCTGCCCTCCTCCCTCCAAAAAGCAAAAAAAAAAAAAAGAATTGCCAGCTTTGCTAAAATCTAGGCAAACTATATCTACAGAATTTCCTTAATCTACTAGTTAAGTAACCCTGTGAAAAGAGAAATGGTGGGGCTGCTAGGTGGCTCAGTGAACAGAGCACCAGCCGCAGAGTCAGGAGAACCTCAGTTCAAATCTGACCTCAGGCCCTTGACACTTAACTAGTTCATGTGACCTTGGGCAAGTCACTTAACCCCAATTGCCTTGCCTTCCTCCCTCCAAAAAAAAAAAAGAGAAATGGAGTTGGTCTAGCATGACCTGTTCTTGATGAAGCTTGTGGTAATCACTGCTTTCTTATCTATACATTCATTAACCATTCCTTTAATAACATGTCTAATAATTTTCCCAGGGATTGAAGTTAAGCTAATTATCCTCTTGTTTGAAGATTCTATTTTCTTCCCTTTTTTGAAAATCAGGAAATGTGTCCCCCAGTACTATAGTACCTCTTCTGTTTTCCAGGTCTTTAAAATAGCACTGACTTCAGTACTGTAACCACATTCGCCAGCTTTTTCAGTACCCAAAGATATAGTTCATCTGGGCCATGTGACTTTAATTCATCGAAAGTAGCTAAGGACACTCCATCTCATCACTTATTCTGGGCATCTAGATCATCTTTTGGTCCCATTTTTTCCCCAGTTCAAAAATTATTCTCCTTGCCAGAGAAAACAGAAGCAATTTAAGAATTAAACAATTCTGCCTTCCCTCTTTTCCTTGTTATATTTGTCCCATTCACCCCACCTGTAGTCCTGTCCCTCCTTTGGCCCTCTTGTTTTGTTCAAATACAACTTTTGAAAAAATTATTTCTCCTTTTAGCTGTCTTTTCCAGCCTTAGATTGGTCTGAGCTTTAGAACTCCTGAAACTCTTCTCACAGGATTATTTAATGCTGCTGTATTCAGCTTCCAGAACCTTCACTTATTTCTATTTTCTGTATATAATCTTTTAGAATCTAGGTTGATGAGTTCTCCATGGATCTTCATTGTTCTCTTCTCAGAACTTCCATTTTTCCTCATCAGAATTGTGTTCTTTTATTCTTCAGAATTTCATTCTTGAGAGTTTCCCATCTGGCCTGGGATGACTTTCCTTATAGAATTTCAGTCCTTTCTCTGGGCCATTTGAAATCTGCTCTCCTAAAATTGAGGGTACATGTCAGAATATGCTGGGTTTTTCTCTCCTTCCCCTCCCCCACATGGTAGGAGGTAGTGATTACTTCCCTCAAGATTTCCATGACTTCAATCTCAACAACCAGTTTCTTTATATTTCTGAGAATCAGATACAGAATAGAATTCTCTCTTATCAGTTCTTCTACCTTTAGAAGAATGATTTTATCATTAAGACAAGTCAAGTAGTTGTCTGATACCCTGCTTTTTTGACAATTATCTATCCATCAGAACTCTGGAAAATTAAAGTCCTTCAGCATTGCTTTATCATGTTTCTGTAGCAGGTGTGTGATATTTCCTGAAATCCTACTTCTTTTCTCTAGGCCCCTAGAGTCTAGGGGCTTTCTTTAGTCTCTGATGACAAAACTAATTTTGTTTTTTCACTTCATTAGTCTTTACTCAGATGCTCTCCACTGTGCTTCTTCCTTCTAATTCTTGGATTTTGTCATATGAGTATATTTTCTTATGTAATGCTACTCTCCTCCCTTTTCTTGTGCTATTTCTTCTGAATAAAGTATACCTATCCAGTCATATTCCAGTCCTGGATCTCATCTAACCAAATCTTGGTTATACCTGTGATGTTATGTTTGATGTCTTCCTGTGAGACCCCTCGTTAATATTTCTTGATGGCTCAACTTTTAACATTTACGACTGTAGCTTTTACTAACGGATCTTCTTTAATTTTTCTCCTTCAAGCTTTGGGGTGTCTCAGTGGTATAGTAGTATGTTGAAATTGGAGTTAGAAAGATCTGAATTTGAATCTTGCCTCAGGCATTTACTATCTGTGTGACTCTGGGCAAATCACTTAACCTTCTTTCCTGAGTCTGTTTCTTCATTGGTAAAAATGGGGATAATTATAATATCTACCATACAGGTTTGTTGGAAGGATCAAATAAAACAATATATGTAAAGCACCTTTTTAAATCTTAAGACATTATTTAATTGTGGGCTATTATTATTACATTGCAGTTTCTCCCTTTGATATATAGCTTGGTGGATACGCTTGGGAAATTTTATCCCTATCTTTTTTAGTTTAAAGCTTTTTAAAAAATTACATTTGCAAGATGACAGGCAAATGCATTCTTAAATCTTTTCTACTCCATCACTGGCCAACAGCTTGTCATTCCTATATTTTTAAGCCGTTGTCCAGCATTGCAAATCCTGTTCTCAGATGCTGTCTCTTAACTAGCTGTTCACCTCCCAAATCAGCTTTTCTCTTCTGTATTCTTTGCCTTCAATGGGCAACAGCAATGAAAACATGCCATCAATGGTTTTTCAGTTTTTTGCCCAAGACTTCCCAGTCTTTAAAATATATTCACTGTCTTTAGTAAATTCTTATTTATTGTCTGACATGAGAAAACAACCAACTTCATGAAAAAAGAAATGTTCTCATTTCAATTCCAGAAACATTTATTAAATTACCACCTTGGGCTAGGTCCTAAAAGGAAAAAAAAAAGTCTCTACCCTCAAGAAGTATACTTTTTAATTAATTTTTTTACAAAATTTTGATTTCCAAGTTTTCTCTCTACCTCCTTACCTTCCTTTCCCTCCTTATATCAATTTGATACAGGTTATATATGTGCAATCATGTAAAAGATATTTTCATATTAGCCGTGTTGTGAAAGTGGAAACAGAACAAAAGGAAAAAAAAAAACAGAAGGAAAAAAATAAAGTGAAAATAATATGCTTCCATCTGCATTCAGACTCCATTAGTTCTTTCTCTGGATATGGATAGAATTTTCCATCGTGGGTCTTTTGGAATAGCCTTAGGTCACTGTATTGCTGAGAACTAAGTTATCATAGTTGATCACTGCACAATTTAAGAAGCGTCCTTTCTACTAGAAAGATACAGTGAATAACCAATGAAGTAAACATAAAGTGACACAATGTAATTTCAAAAGGTAGGAAGCACATGAACTGGGTTGGATGCGAAAGGCTTCTTCACTTGAAGGTAGCGAGGGATTCAAAGGGGCAGTACCAGACCCCAGTTTAGGGAAACTTGCAGAAGTAGGAGTTGGGAGAGGAGCAAGCCAGTTTGACTGGAAAAAGAATGTATGAAATGAAATAGGAGGAAATACAACTGTAAAAGATAGGTTGGAACTAGATTATGGAAGGCTTTAAATGCCAGGCTGAGAATTTTGTATTTTATCCAAAGGGCAAGGGGAAATGACTTAGTCAGATATGTTTTAGGAATATCAAGATGACAGCTGTGTGAAACAGACCAGTTGCAATTGTCCAGACCAGAAGTGATGAAGGTTTAAAGTAGTCTGGTGTCCATGTGAGTAGAGAGAAAAGGAGTGATGGGAGGGATTGTGGAGATAGACTTGATAACAAGTTGGATATAAGCAAGGGGCAGGGGGACAATGAAAAAAGGGAAGATTCAAGAGTAATTTTAAGAATACAAATCTAAGTGACTGGAAGAATGGTGGTGTCCTGAGAAACAGTAGTGAATTTTGGAGGAGGGGCAGATTAGGGGGAAAAATATGATAAGTTCAGTTCTGGACATATTGAGTTTCAGATGGACATTAAGCAACACAGTGGGCAATGTCTTTAATTATGATTTTGTGAGAGATGAATGAGTGTTGTTCCCTGGGACATTTCACATGTAACAAATTTGACTCAAAGAAGGTATTTGTACAAATATTTCTGATTATCTAACTTGTAGAAAAGACTTTTGAGGAATATATGGTTAAGATCTCTTTCACACAGCTGTCAAGCTGATAGTCCTAAAGCACAGGGCTGGCCATGCTTGATCATCTGACCAAGTTTCAATGGCTCCCTACTATCTTTAAGATAAAATTCAAACTCCTTTGGTTGGCTTTTTTAAAACCTTCACTTGGGCTATTACCTACCTTTCCAGACTTATTGCACATTACTTTTTCATGTACTCTATGTTCCAGCCAAAAGGACTTAATTGTTATTCTAATTATATGACATTTCATCTCCTCCAAAGCTCAAGTAATGCCAAATCTGCTGCATATTCTTTTTCAAGAGCTTCAATTTCATTATCACCTTTGTCTTTAGAGGTAATCCATGGGCAGATTTATGATGGATTAAAAATCAAAATTTGGACACTCGATAGATCAAATATAACAGACCTTTGTACAAACTACTTTGTAGGAGTAAACTTCAACCACACACACACACACACACACACACACATATATCCCTCCCTGTAAGGCTCAATGGACAACCCTCAACCTCTGTCATGATAGAACAGCAGTGGATTCCACATCTTTACGTGACCTAATACAATTAACTATAACTGTTGATCCCTACAACCTTGACATAATGTTGGCCAGTCTATCTTGTGTTTACATTTGCTTAGGCCAAATATCTAGTGGGGTAGACTGAAAGACTTGCTGCAGCCTGTCAACACCCTTCTCTTCCTAGATGGTGATAATTTTAGATTTCATCACAGATCTGCTTCTGTACCGGGGGCAGGATGCCTTCTTAGTTAGTGATAATAGCCACCCTGATCAAGATGGCTTCCTTCCTCCTCACAATGAAAAGTTGATAAAGGAGAATTTTTTTTTTAATTCAGCAAATATTTATTGAGTTTTCTCTCTTTTATAAAAAGCATTTTAATACCTTCTAGAAGTCATGAGGTAATGGATTAGTAAAGTATGAGGAATGTTGGAAATGTAGATATGTATTTCTCAGAATCCTCTGGCATTTACAAAAAAGTTTTAGTGATGCCCTTTTGCCTTTATCCAACTCTGATATATATATTTTTTAAAATAAACATTTATTTTACCCATTTTTGTAGCATTTATGGAATTGTTCTGGGGAGCTAAGTGATGCAGTGGATAGAGCATAGGGCTTGGAGTCAGAAAGATCTGAGTTCAAATCTGGTCTCAGATACTTACTAGCTATGTGACCCTGGGCAAGTCACTCATCCTTGTTTGCCTCAATTTCCTATAAACTCCAGCTCAGTAAAATGAGATGGCAAATGAAATGGCAAACCACTCTAGTACCTTTGCAAAAAAACAAACAAGCAAAAAACTCAAACAACAACAAACGAGGTCATGAAGAATAGGACACAACTGAACAACAACAGATGAAATTATTGATTATAATAAACTAGTTATGATTGACTATGTCCCTCCCACTGCTCCTCTTTCTGTGGCAGAAGGACATCATCATTATTTCCAAATATTTTATCCTTGCTCCACCATCATCCTGTGAGCTTTCCCTTGTAACAAAAAACAGCTAAACAAAACCAGCTGATATGGCACCTACATCTGACACCATCGGCAATACCCATAGTCACCTACCTCTCAAAGAAATAGAAAGAGGTATATTTCTTTAATTCTTTTCCATGGCCAAGATTGGTCAGTGCAATCACTCATTCCATGTGGTCTTTAGTATTGTTTTCATTGACATTATTATATGCATTATGTATATTATTTTCCTGGTTCTGCTTACTTTATTCCACATTAATTCATAAAAATCTCATGTTTCTCTGAATTCCTCAATTTGTCATTTCAGAGGGCACAAAAATAATCCATTACATTCGTATTTAAAACTTTTCTTAGTCATTTTACAGCTTTTTGCTAGTATTAAAAGGACTATTATATATCATACAGCATATAATACTATCCCATATATTATACGTTATCTGATATAAGTACATTGTAATATATATACACAATGTGTTTCATATTTGTTAGATATAATATTAAGTGATTTTATGTATTATAGATACTATCATACACACATAAATAGACATACATAAGCTTGCTTTCTGTCTTTGACTTTCTTGGGGGCAAATTCTCAGCAGTAGGTCTCAGGGGTAAAGGTATAGAGGTAAAATATAGTTTTGTGGCTTTTCATGAATAATTCTAAATTATCTAGGATGGTTGGACCAATTCAGAACTCTATCAAGTTTTATCCTCTCATTGATCCAGTGTTAATTACTATTGATTTGATGATCTCTTATTCTGAACCTGTTAGGGCATGCTAAAAACAATTCCATTTGTTAATCATTGACCTCGGCATACAGTTTTGAGGGGGTATTCAGTAGACTGATTATGATCTATGGGACACAGAATTTTTTTTTTTCAATATGGGATAGACCGCCCTGTGAGCCCATCATAGAGAAGCTGTATTTGTGGAGTTAATCAGGGTCATACATAAACTGGAAAGACTTGGGTCCTACTAGTAAGATCAGGATTTTAAACAATTTCATTGTCAAAAAATCTCCTGGGCCCTTTTCCATGTTAGGTGATGATTTAGAGTGGGTGGAACTGATGGAGGGGACCCCAGAATGCTTAAAATATGGAAAAGTCATCAGAGATCTATTGTGAAGTTGAAAGAACTAACTTGTCTAGTCATCAACAGAGATTTGTGCTCCTCAGACTTTTCTTAGAAAAGCCACATCTGTAATAACAAATATGCAGGAACTATTGATACTAAAACCTGAACCCAAAGTCTTCCATATGGGTTCTATTGTCCAATGGCAAACAAAGCTGAGTGGAAGGAGCAATGGACCTGAAGGTTGGAAGGCCTGGATTCTAGACCTTGCTCAATCACTTATTAAGCGCAAGATCATGGACTAGTTTCTTCACCTTCCTAATCTGCAGTTTCTTCACATATAAAATGATGACTCTGAGGTCCTTCTTAACTCTAAGGTTATGATCCTGGATACACAGAGCTGAAAAGGGATCATAAAGGTCAAATAATCTAACCCCCACATTTCTTAATATGTGGAAAGTGAAGGCCAGAGAAGATGAGTGCCATGTCTGAGGTTCCATATAGCCAGGATTTGAACACTTATCCCATATCCAGAGTTCACTCGACTGAACCACGATAAAGGGCTAGGTAAAAGTAAGACAACTCTTAACAGAAGAGTTGCTTTGAAAAAAGATTGGAATTTATTGAATCTTTGGGTGATTTCAGCTGAATCTCATTCACAGAGCTAGTTCAATAACTTAGCCAGAATTTTTTTTTTTTGCTTTCTTGCAGTCTTTAGATTCAAATAAGAAATAAGATGGCCAGTCCTCTGATTGTCCGGGTGCAGGGTTGTCGAAGCTGGTTTCAGTCTGTCTACATACTGTTGATATATGGTTAGAGGAGGAACCTCTGCCAGAAGGCAACATGAGTGGAGTATCATAAATTCTTCAGACCTCAGAAAAGCAATCAGGGAATTTGGAGGGAGCTTTAGCCTGTCTTAACCTTCTTACCCCTACAATCTTACCATTCCCATTTTATATATAGTCATGCTCAGGGGCAGTGATACTAAGGGTCATATTAACTATCATGGGAAAATTATCACTTTCAACCCAGCCTAGAACAGCTATCTCAAGGACAGAGATGAGCAATGAGAGGCTTATTATTAAATAGCCAGTAACACTGGCCTCTTGGAAAGAGAGGTAAGAGAAATTTTCCCTAGGCTTATCCCAGGGGCTACTGCTTCACATTACAAGATTGTGATGATAAATGAATTTGACCAGATATTTTCTCTCTTGATTTAAACAGTAATCCCGGGAGGAATGACCCAAAGGGACGTAATCTTTCTAATCCAAGTTTCCTAAGGCTGAAGTTTTGGCAGAACTATGGATGGTGCTGGTCCAAATCTCCTGAATTGATTATGTCAGCTGATGAAAACTTGGAAAATATAACTTTGTGAAGGCAGTCAAATTGCTTGCAGTCACCTGAGGGATCAGTATGCATTTTAATAGGAGCAATAAATAGATATGCTAAGGCCTACCAGGCCTTGTCAGAAAGATGGATCAGGTGGGGAAGAATGTTTTTGTTATATGTACCAGGGTAGCTCAGAGGCTGATCCTCTGATGCTAATTATGGTCAATAGAGCTAATCCACCCCCTATTTACTGCCCTTCCAAGATGACCCTTTCCATAGAGAATAAAGTAGCAGCCACTCTGAAGAACTGTACAGATGCAACCAATTTAAGGAGAGCTAAATGGCTAACCAGTCATTAAAAACGTGTGTGCCCTCATCAAACTGCAAAGTAAACTGGATGAATTCTCTGTGGAACTCAACCCCTCAAGTTCTATCATGGAACCCTTTGACTTGACCCTTAGACAATGTCTCTTTGCTCTCCTTTCCCAGACTCTGATCCTAGTGCTGATTCCTCTTTTGATTCCAACCATCTTCTGTGTTTGACCCCTCTTGATTTTGCAGAACAATTCTTATGTTTTGGATCTTGCCTTGAGTGGGAAGCTTCCAAACATGGCCTTTCCTTTGCTCCCAGGCCTAGGGGGATTCAGCCTATGTCCCACAAGACACTCAACTCCACTATGAGGCAAGTCTTACATCCCTCCTCACCCAGGGGTGGGGCTAGCTGGTATAGTATAATACTCTTACTATTACCAATATTGCTTTGCTGAATGAGAAAAAGGCTGTGAAACCTTGGCAATGATGAAATTCATTTTTTCTAAAAGGCAAATCTCTCGTTAATTGAATTAAATTTAGCAAGTATGTTAAGTGCCTTATAGAATTTCTAGTCTAGCAATTTATTATGCACTTTGTGTTTATGGGAGGTATTTAATTTTATTACTACTTTTTGTTTTCACATTGTACATCACAATCTTCTCTAAATAAATGTCTCCCCTCTTATAGGACCTATCTGGTAACAACAACAACAAAGAATTAATACTAGCTAACACTTGTATAGTGCTTACTACATGCCAAGCACCATGCTAAGGACTTCACAACTGCTATCTCATTCAATCTGGGAGGTAGGGATTATTAGTATACCCTTTTGATAGATGAAGAAATTGAAGCAAACAAAAGTTAAGTGACTTCCCCAGGACAACACAGCCATTAAGTATATGAGGTTGGATTTGAACTTGGGTCTTCTTGACTCCAGTTTCAGTGTCTATCTACTGTGCCTCCCCATACCTTTAAACAAACTTAAACAAAAACAACGGTGCAGTGTCTGACCCTGAATGGATATTTTGCCACCTGATGCTCTGGAACCCAGGACCGGCTACCACACAGTTACTCAGAACTCAGCTTCCTTTCTATCAATTAATAAATAATCCTTTATAACTTATAACATGATCATAATTGTGTTGTTCTAGTTCTGCTTCCTTCTTTCCTCATCATTCATATAAATCTTCCTTTGTTTTTCTGAATTTTTCCTCATATCCATTCATTCTTAGGGTACAACAATATAGCATTATATCCTTCTAAAATTTGTTACCAGCTAAAATTTCCTATAGTCAGTGAGCACCTACTTTGCTTCCAGTTTTCTACTATCACAAAAATGCTGCTATGCATATTTTGGTGCCTATTGGACCTTTCTGTCTTTGATCCTCTTGAGGATGTAAACCCAATAGTGAGATCAGTAGGTATGAATAGTTTAGGGACTTTGATCATATAATTTTAAATTATTTTCAGATTGTCCAACTGACTGTTAATAGATGATAAAACAGTAGAGGAAGATTAAAGAATCAGGATTTTTGCATCTGCTTTTCTATCCCACCATTTTTCAGGATGGGATGTTTACACTTTGGGTAATATATTCAAAAATCCGCATAAGATCAGATAAAAATGCATCTCTTTTGTCTTTTAGGTTTGGGGATTTCATAATTCCATAATTACTTAATTACTAACACTCACAGGGGTTGGCCAGGCCCAACAAATTTCTCCTTGGTAGCAAAGGAATTTATTGGTCTCCTAATCCAGTTCCTGAAAAGTCTTTGATAAAGAGACAATTGAATGCACAAACTTGATTATAATCTCTGTGTGGAGAGGGTGGGATTAATTGAGGGTGAAGTTCAATGTCCGGGTTCAAATCGGTTGAAAGGAAACTGGGAGGAAAATCATACTGAAGGGCAAGCTGGTGTTACCTCCATTGTGGCTTGTGAGTTCAGTGGTTTAAAGAGTTCCAGGGAAACAACTCCCTCTACCAAGGGAAGTTATGACCCTCTTGGCATCTGATAGTGATGGAGAGTTGACTAGGACCCTGAAACATTAAATGGTTTATCCAGATTCATGTGTCCTAGGTAAGACTTGAACTCTTGTTCAAGTTGTGAGGCCAACTCTCTATCAACAAGTGCAGAATTAGCTTGGGAAAATGGAATTTTGCCCTAAGGGTACATAGAAGTCTCCACCAGAGTTAACTACCATCTGTGTGTCATGTTTTGTTTTCCTCCAGGGGAACAGACTGCAATTACCTTTTGGGGATTTAACCTCCTCTATGGATGACTGCATTTGAAACGGCAGTCTTTCTCTGGGTCTCCAAGTCCTAAGCCTCCAACTGATTTTGCTCCAGATGTAGTTTGACTGATGACAAGTATGTGAGTTTGCCCTATATGGACAACCCAAATTCAATTCCCCATTTGGATGTTGAACTTTATATTCGTGGAGATAGATGAGATTTTTACAAGGGTTTTTAACTGAGGCCCATGAATTTTTTTTAATTTTTTTTTTGGTTCATGTGGAGGCCTCGCTTGGCCTGACTATGCAAGGCTGAGATGGAACATGATTTGAGTTTGACAGAGCACTGGCCAGAACATTTTTACCAGAGTCCTGATAGGGCAACATCAATGGCGATTGCTCAGATTTGCTTGCTGTTGGGTGACAGAGACTGGGGAAAGAAGTTAACCTTGTCCAAGGCATGTCCAAATGCATAAAGGTTTTGCTTGTTTATTCCCTCATGGGAAAGCATGAGAGCCAGAGGCATGGAATGGACAGAGAGAACTGACTTGGAGTCAGCAAAAAACCTGTTCCAAATTGTAACATTTTGGCAGTATGATCCTAGATGGTCAGCCACCATGAATTTTTTTTTAAAAAAGGTTTTGATAACTATATTTCAATGTAATGTTTGCTTTGCAGTGTAAAGGTAATTTTAATAATGTAGAGAAAAAGCTGCTACATTTATAAGTCAGATGACATGGGAGATATGAAAGGAGAATATACCCCCATAAGCTCTGGCCTGGGGATTGCATTTGGCTTGTTTGAGCCTCAGTGTCTTAATATGCAAGATGAGTATATATATATATACTATATATATAGTATATATCATACTATACATGATAGTATACCATATAATTCTCTGGGTTGTTGAGAGGGTCATGTGAGAATCATATAAAGTGCATATTGTAGCAATAAAATGCTGTACAAATGTATTACTATTAATAATAATGAGGCAGCTGTAATTAATAATAATGCCCGAATACACAACAGACTCCCTTTCTCTTAACTAATTAAATGAGACTGTTAGAAGAGATAGCAGGCTGTAGTGGTTAGAATGCTGAACTTGGAGTCAGGAAGATCCTAGTTCAAATCTTGTCTCTGAGACCTTTTAACTGTATGACCGGAGGCAAGTCACTTAACATATGTTACCTTAGTTTATATCTGTAAAGTTGAGTAATAATAGTGCCTACTCCTAGGATTGTTGCGAGGATCAAGTGAGATATTTGTAAAGTACTTTGTAAACCTTAAAGTTCCATATAAATGCTAACTTTTATTATTATTTGAATTTGATTAGGCTCATTTATTTATCCCTTCAACTTAGACACTTAAGAAAAAAAAATCAGTCTGAACAACCTCATCACCGGTCCAGTACTCCATCTGCACCATCCTGGCCTTTGGGAATTCATTCTCTCCTCACCTTCACCTTGCAGAATCCTTAGCTTCTCCAAAGCATGGATCAGGTGCCACCTTCTTCATTGGCCTTTTCCTGAGCTCTCCTCTGACTACCCTCATGAGAGCACTTTCCTCCTCTTGAAATTACTTTGCTTTGCTTGTATATACTTTGCATATACTTACTTATGTACGGGTTGTTTTCCTTCCTCCCTCCACCCCTGTGCCACCCCTCTATCCCTCCTGCCCCCCACTCCCACCCCAGTGCTTAAGTTCTTTGAGAGGAGGGATTGTTTTCACTTTTATCTGTGTCTCCAGGCCTAACAAAGGCCTTGCATATATAAGCATTGAATAAATGTATAGGTTGGTTGGGAAACTTGGCTGATGTCAGAAAATAATGCCAAGTAGAGGGCATGGTTTTAAATTCATGAATGTCTCCTTATAAAGTCTGAATAACTCTCTCTATAAAACCCTATACTTCTAGTGGTTTTCTTGAGTTATTTTTGGAGCTGGGGGCATTACTGATCTCTTGGGGAATACTTTGAGGCCATAATTGAGCTCAATTCCCAGGAGATGTGATGGACAGGGCAGGATTTCCACCTTCCCCATAGGACTGTCTTTCAGAAAAGTCTTCTGAGATGGAAATCAGTGGCTTGTCTTTGGTGTTAAAAGCCACCATGAAGTGAAGTGGGAGAAAATAGGCACCTCGTCTCCTTTTTCAGTATAGGGGCTATCCACCAGGCTGACACTCTCCTTCATTTCTGATGACACTTGCAGTTCCTTTCCAATTAAAAAAAAAAAAGATTGAAATAGGACTAAAAACAGAGAGAAATAAAACAACAAAACATCTGATAAGACATAAAGGATAGCTAAGGGGCAAGCAATGCCCTTGGTCTAAACTAAAGAAAGCTTAAAACTGCCAGCAGGTGCCCTGGGGCAGCTGAGAAGATGAATGGGAATGTTTTTACTGAGAAGTGCCTAAGGAGCTGGGCACCTACCTTGGCACCGGGCCCCAGTTGGGAAGCATGAGGTGGAAAACCCTGCAGCTCCTGCCTCAGGCCAGAAATAGTTGTGTTATCAGGCTCCTGGGTGAGGAGAGAACCACTGATTTGGGAAGGTTAGTTACTGCTTCATTATCAGCCATTCTCCAGCAGGCTGGCTTGGAGCAAAAGCCAAACAAGCTCCCAACTAGCTAATCGCTCACTATCCTAACCAACTGATTGTTTACAATCTTGTATTATGAGAGACAGGGGAAGGAGAGAGTGACTGGAACCAATAAGAAACAGAGACCACTACAAGAGGGAAAATCATCACTGATGAAGAGGATGAAATCTAGTCCCTGGTGAACACAGTATTTCTGAGAATGTGGAAAGTGAGCTCCCTAAAGAGATGGGACCGTATTTTTGCTTTTTCTTTTAGGTCACTAAGTAAAGTAATAGAATGCCGGACTTGCAGGTGGGAAAACCAGGGAAGACCAGTGAAGACCAGAGTTCAAATCTTGCCTCAAACATTTACTAGCCTTGGACCCCCAGTGCAAATCACTTAACTTCTGTCAGGCCTATGCTCTTCTTATCTGTAAAATAGGAATCATAATAGGACCTATTTCACAGAGTTGTGAGGATCAAATGAGATCCTATATATAAACCACCTTGTAAACCTTAAAGGGTTATAGAAATGCTAGCTACTGTAATTACTACTATTATTAATCCACAGCACTTATAATAATGCCTGGGGGGCGGCTAGGTGGCTCAGTGAATAGAGCACCGGCCCTGGAGTCAGGAGGACATGAGTTCAAATTCGGCCTCAGACACTTAACACAAAAACTAGCTGTGTGACCTTGGTCAAGTCACTTAATCCCGATTGCCCTCCAAAAAGAATAATGCCTGGTATATAGTAAACTCTTGTTGATCTAATTAATAAGTGAACTAACATTTTAAAAGCATTTACCATATGCTAGGGCAGGGCAGCTAGGTGGTACAGTAGAGAGAGCACTGGGCTTAGAACTGGGAAGACTCATCTTCGTGAGTTCAAATCAAGCCTCAGATGCTTAGTAGACATATGACCCTAGATAAGTTAGTTAACCCTGTTTGCCTCAGTTTCCCCATCTGTCAAATGAGTTGGAAGAGCAAATGGCAAACCACTCCAGCATCTCTGCCAAGAAAACCCCAAATGGGGTCATGAAGAGTTGGAAAGGACTGAACAACAACAAACATGTCAGTCACTCTGCTAAGTATTAATATTGGGGATACAAAGAAAGGCAAAAAACAAAGGGCTCATGGTCTAATGGGGGAGAAACATGCAAACATATATGTACAAACAAGATATATCCAGGCTAAATTAACTGTAGGACCAGAAAGATGGCACTAAGACTAAAGGGGCTTGTCAGGAAGCTTACTGCAGAAGACAGAACTTGATCTGAGACTCTTTAACACAGTGGCAGAATAAGTACTTAATAAATGTTTATTGACTAATTGTAACAAACCTGCAACGAGGGACAAGAACAATGCTTTCAATTAAATATTCTCCAACTACTCAAGTCCATAATGATCTCTTCTCCAAATTCATGCAATATCTGCCACGCCGTTTATGGCTTGGTAATGCACTGGACCTGGAGTCAGGAAGACCTGAGTTCAAATATGACCTTAGATGGTTATTAACTATGTGACTCTGGGCAAGTCACTTAATCTCTGTTTACCTTGATCCACTAGAGAGAGAAATGGCAAACCATTCCAAGAAAACCCCATGAACAACTTCGGCAGGCTATGGTCCACAAAGTCATGAAGAGTTGAACATGACCAAATGACTCAGCAATGAGAAGATATTGTCATATATTGTTCTCTGTTTCTTTTTGTTTGTTTGTTTTAAAATGTTGGGGCTCATTCATGGGAAGAATGTTTGTCCAGATGAGACTCTGGGTAGCCCTTAAGGAGCCCTTGCCCCCTGGCTTTAAAAACCCAGATGTTGGTACTTCTGTCTCTGGTAACTATGTACGTATGTAATGGTCAGAGAGCTGCATCTGTCTGTTGATCTGCAATGTATGTGTTATTTGGTCAGACATTTAGAAGCCCTGTCTGTTGGTCTTTCTGCTATTATTTCAACTCCCATTAACATACAGAAGGCAACATGATATCAGTTAAACATATGAAATCATGCAAAATATATTTCCATACTAATCATTTTTCAAAAAAAGCAAAAAAAAGTAAGAAAATTATGTTTCAGTTTGCACTCAAGAACATCATTGCTAATCCCCAAATAAATACCAAGTTAGAAATAATGAGAACCAGAGGTGAGATTAATAAAATTGAAAGCAACAAAACTATCGAACTTATAAACAAAACTAAGAGTTGGTTTTATGAGAAAACCAATAAAATTGATAG
>CM053588.1:206001309-206019338 GCA_028646515.1 Pseudochirops corinnae | reverse complement strand
AAAAAAAAAAAAAAAAAAGAACATCATTGCTCTTTTTCTGGAGGGAGGTAGTATTTTTTCACCGTGAGCCCTTTGGAATTGTCTTGGTTCATCATATTGATCAGAGAAGCCAAGTCCTTCAAAGCTGATCATCATTAAAACATTGTAATTACTGTGTACAATGATTCTTCTCACTTTAGTTTGCATCAGTTCATCTAAGACTTTCCATGTTTTTCTGAAACCAGCCCTCTCTTCATTTCTTGTAGCAAAATAGTACTAGATCACAATGTTATATCACAACTTGTTCAACAATTCCCCAATTGATTAGCATCTTTTCGATTTCCAATTTTTGCTACCACAAAAAGAGCTGCTATAAATATTTTTGTACATATAGGTTCTTTTCCCTTTTCTTTGGTCTCTTTGGGTTACATACCTAATAGTGGTATTGCTGGGTCAAACGGCATGCACAGTTTTACAGCTCTTTGGGTCTAGTTGCAAATTGTTCTTCAGAATGGTTGGATCAGTTCTCTATGGCACCAACAGTTCATTAACATACCTATTTCCCCCTTATCCCCTCTAGCCTTTGTCATTTCTGGTGGGTGTGAGACTGTAACTCTGAGTTGTTTTAATTTGCCTTTCTCTGATCAATAGAGATTTAGAGCATTTTTTCATGTGTCTATAGATAGCTTTGATTTCTTCCTCTGAAAATTGCCTGTTTATATCCTTTGACCATTTATCAATTGGGAAATGATTATTTTTATAAATGTGAGTCAGTTCTATACTCAGTATATATTTGAGAAATGAATCCTTTGTCAAAGAAACTTGTAAAAATAATTTATATTACTTCACTGTCAATGGCATCTTTTTAGCAAAATGTAGTTCCCCTGATTATCCTTCTTAACTAGGTCTATATTTTCTTTTGCTTTGTCTGAGATCATGATTGCTACACCTGTCTTTTTTTTTTTTTTTAGTTTAACTGAAGCATATTAGATTCTGTTCTAGCCCCAAGCATTCCCAGAATATACTTTGAGATAATACAGAGAGTGAAGTTCTACATGTAGAGTGAGGACTGTTGTTGTCCGATGCATAAGTAAAGACTACACGTGTTGAGAGAAGCCCACATATGGCAAGGGTTGTCACTATGGCTCAAAAGGAGGCAAAATAGACATCTCTAGCTTCTTCTTTCCCCATCCTTCTCCAGAGGAGACTTTCATTCCTTCTAGAAGGAGAAGCAGGAGGTTGGGTCCAGAGGCTACCACTCTGCTCGTCTCAGAGAGAGGGATTATGGGATGAGAACTATATCTATCTGCTGTCTTAAATATTATTAGTCTATGGGATATGATCAGGTTTGAGGTTCTGATTGCTTTGTCATTTTGGAGGTAGGATAGAAACCCCAAGCTTTATGATCAAGGCTTGACCCCTTTCCACCTAGTACTAATTCCACAGTGAATGCACATAACAAAGAAACTCCATTTATCCAAATCTGTAGCAAAACAGAAATCAGAGAAGGTATACATAGGAGGATATGTACTAGACAATACAGAGTGAAGGAACTTTCTCACTGACAAGATAACTCATCTCAAACAAGAGAGAATCCTTGATCTCACCCAGGGTTCCTCAAAATCTCTAGAATAGCAAGTTAGATTTAGGGAACATGTCTCCTCTCATGTCCTGCCAGGGTCTTTTCCTTCAGCAACCTGAAATAAGGTTGACCTTTTTCAACTTCTCTCTTGAAGCAGGAAGTCAGAAGTGTCCAAAGCAACTCGATGGTTGATGAGTCTGGAAGAGGATTAGTACTTGAAGAGTCCCACTGGTGAAAGCTGTAAATTTCTCATCTCTCACTAACTCTGCCCTGCCCCTCACTCAAAGCAGGGACTGCATCTCTACCAATTAGGAGAGAGTCCCATATCAATGGGCTTTGGGACAAGGGTTACATTCTCCCCTTGGGCAGGAATTCTTCGTAGTCCCTTGAGAGTTCATCTGAGGCAGGTCCAAAATATATTACTGTACAACATAAACACAAGCATCAATGCTTTAAAACAAGGGTGATTTTTCTGGCATCCCATGTAACCAAAACTTTGGTACCATTGAAACTGAAATAAAAGAAATGCACATTAACAATAAATGCATTAGGGTTGGCACCATACAGACCATCATCTGTGAAGATACTACAGTGACAACACGCTTAACTACATACAGGAGATAACACATGCATAGTTCAAAAGTGCTTGCATATTCATAGTACCTAGCAATCAATCAAAAACAATAAGCATGGCTAATTAAGATAGCAAAACTAGCTAGTTATATCAACAACACTATAAATAGACCTATATATAAATTACAACTTAACCAAAAGCTTTATCATAAGCATGCATAGCTGCTGGACTTTCTGCAAACATTAACTTGACTGTTGGCACTATTACCTAGTTCAATCTTCAACAGTTAATGAATTGACATGCCACTATGGGAACTATAGTACATCCATATGGACTCATTCATCTCTATTGATGAAATGCTATAATGCAAAGAAGGTACAGCTAAATAGAAGGAAACCTCATATTTCCCCTCAGAGGGATTCTTATCATATGACTAAAAAGATCATAAAATGATTAATCTTTTTGCTTTATAGTCCTCATGATGCACATAATCAGTCAACAAGTTTTTATTAAGCGCCTACCATGTGCCAAGTACTGGGTATACAAACACAAAGACAGAAACAATCTCTATTCACAAGAAGCTTACATGAATAAACAGAATGCCATGTAAATAATTGCAGCTTAAATTATAGTCAATATTGTTTGCAGAAGACAAAGAAATACTAGTGTTCCACAGACAATTTGACAAGTCCTCCTATCTTAGTCAACAAGTACCTCAATACTAGGTGATTTCAATGTAAATGTGGGAATGGGGAAGGGCAAAACTTTGCTGAAAAATATTATTTAGAAAAGACAGTATGATTTATAGCAGGTCCTTTAGTAGTTGGCAAAGAATTGGAAATTGAGAGATGCCCATTAATTGGGGAATGGCTAAACAAGTTATGGTATAAACTTGTGATGGAATACTTTTGTGCTATTATGAGAAATGATGAACAGAATGCTCTCAGAAAAACCTGAAAAGACTTACATGAACTGATGAAAAGTGAAGTGAACAAAACCAGGAGAACAGTGCACTCAGTAACAGCAATATTATATCAGCTGCAAATGACTTAACTATTCTCAGCAATACAATGATCCAAGATAATTCAAAAGCACTTAGGGTGAAAAATGCTATCCATTTCCAGAGAAAGAACTGATGGATTCTGAATGCAGATCAAAGATTATTTTCTTTCAAACTTTATTTTTTCTTGTTTTTTAAGTCTGTTTTCTTTCAAAACATGATGAATATGAAAATATGTTTTGCATGACTACGCATGTATAACAGATACCAAATTACTTGCCTTCTCAATGAGTGTGAAGGAGAAGGGAGATGAAAGAGAATTTGGAACTCAAAATTTTTAAAAATGAATTTTAAAAATTGTTTTTACATATAATTGGGGATAAATAAAATATTAACTAAAATATATAATCCTGAAATTCTTTCAAAATGGAAGAAAGGAAATAAAAAAGGAAGGAAGGAAATAAAAAAGGAAGTAAGGAAATAAGAAAGGAGGAAAGAAAAAAACAGTATGGATAGAGAGCTTTCTCTGAGTCAGGAAGGCTTAGGTTCAAGTGCTTCCTCTGACACATTCTGGCTATATGACCCTTAGCTTCTCATTTGCCCCAGGGAAGATGATAATTGTAGTCCAGTGCTTAACCATTTCAGTGGAATTAGTTGTCTTTATGGATAGAATCACGGGTCTGGTCCAAAAAAAAAAAGGAAGGAAGAAAGAAAAAAGAAAGAGAGAAAAAGAGAGAGAGAAGGAAGGAAGGGAGGGAGAGACGGAGAGAGGGAGGGAGGGAGGAAGGAAGGAAGGAAGGAAGGAAGGAAGGAAGGAAGGAAGGAAGGAAAGAAGGAAGGAAGAAAAATAAAATGTACTTTAGGATCAAGAAACAAGAGAGACTAAAGGCTTGTAGACTATTCAGATATCTTAAACATCATGCTAATTTTCTTCAAGAGAATCATAAAATAGAAGATAAAATAGTCTCTGAATTAAACCACCATTTCCTAGAGAATTTTAACATGCGAAAATCACTACAATGAGGAGGCTGAAAGGGCCGAAAAATTGCCTCAGCAAGAAGTCTCCTTGCTAAGCAAAGAGACACGGCAGCCACAGGCTGCCATTACAGAAGAGGTATAAAATTGTGAGGATAACTGTACTATGATTGCACAAAACAGCAAACCTCAGTTGAAAAATGGAAAGATTAGCACAAGACCTGGCTATGTGACATTTTCTCAGCATTTGCAGAGAAAGCTAGAAGGAAGACCGTGAACAGTCTTGACGCGGAGCAGATTTGTCAGTGAGTGTATAGTGATCTATTTTCATCATCAATGATAGTGGAATCACTCCAGGGAACCGTACTCCTCAGGCAGATTACCCTTTTTAAAAATGAAGTCAAGGAAAGCAGGCAGAATTGATGATTCCTACGGTCCCTTCCGACTTTAAATTTCTTGTCCCAGGATCCTACATTCGACCTCATCTGCAGCTCTGCTTGGTTTAAAGTCCAAAGGAATATGATACTCCTCCCTGGATAAGCTGAAACCTCATGCTGTTTAACAGCTTTGGATGCTCAAAACCTTCCCAACTCCCTCAGCCTTCTCTTCCCTCTGATTGGAGCAGTGGAAGGTGGAGCAGTAAACTCCTCACAAAGGTGCCTTTATAGAGGGCTGGACCTAGACTAACTCTCTCCATCTGTACTCAACTTGGTTTGAACTCCAAGGAAAACAGTGCCTCATTAGTGGCACTTTCTCCCCTTTGCCAGCTTCCTTTAATGTATTGTCTCCCCCGTTGGATTGTAAGCTGCTTGAGGGCAGGAACTGTCTTTTTTTTATTTGTATCCTGGGCACTTAGTATAATGCCTGGCACATAGTAGGAGCTTAATAATAAATGTTTATTGAATTTGAATAGGGGAAATAAGAAATAACAAAAGACAGCCTAAGTGGTAAATTGCTGCCCACAATGTAATAAAAGAAGAAAAGAAAGAGCTATTGAGAGTTGGGTGAAAATCTTATGGATGCTTGGAAAATATGAACAAGAACTGTACAAGGTGAGAAGATGTGGAGAAAGTTATCTATGTTGATAAACTTACAGATTCACCAATTTACCAAGTGAAAAATGAGATGATATCATTTTCCTTCTTATGAACCCTTTTCAGTGAGAAATAATAAAACTTTGGTTTATTCCAATGGACCAGAAGATAATTACTTCCTTGGTAGGCTGCTATGGCTTTTCCATTTAGTGTATCTGAAAGTTTTTGCAAAAAGGGCACTAAAATAATTCCAAAGGGTAGCCATTCAGCAGTGTGACTAGGCATTATTGAGCTGGGGCAAATTCATCTGGGGGAGGACAGCCTGTGGGGAAACTTCACAGTTTTGTATAGTAGATCGGTAACTAGCAATTTTAATGCCTGGGGCAAACTTTGCCAACAAAACAATAGCCCATGTTCAGTCCAGAAATTTGCCTAGGTCTAGACCAACTTTTAAGGACTAATTCAGTTGGGAGAGGGGATAGATTCTAGGATATTACTTCTTTTTTTTTTTTTCTTTTTTCTTTGGAGGGCAATTGAGGTTAAGTGACTTGCCCAAGTTCACACGGCTAGTTTTTGTGTTTAGTGTCTGAGGCCACATTTGAACTCAGGTCCTCCTGACTCCAGGGCCGGTGCTCTATTCACTGAGCCACCTAGCCGCCCCCAGGATATTACTTCTTTGATGGGAGAAAGAGACCCTGGTATACTTTCCCCCATGGGAGGAGAGCCCAGGATATCTCTCAAGGCTCCTACAGTAAAGGGGGAAGGGAGAAGAAGGTAATCAGTTGGTGAGTAAATATTCATTAAGCTCCTACTGTGTGCCAGGAATCGTGCTAAGTGCTGGGGACACAAAGGCAAAAGCCAGTCTCTACACTCAAGAAGCTCATGAGCTTCATCATATTATGTCATCATGGAGATGACATAATAACAATTAATACTATAGTTGTTAACAATTTCAAAGTGTCTATGTGCTATGCTAAGCACTTTGTAATAGTGCATTATTTTAACCTCTCGACCACCCTGGGAGGTAGGCATTATTATTATTCCCCTTTTACAGATAAGGAATAAACAGAGGCAAACAGAGGGTAAGTGATATGCATGCAAGCAACTACGTACAAACACAGATATATTGGAAATAATAATAGAAGGAAGGCAATAGAATTGAGGAGGGCAATTGAGGTAGAAAATGGGATTATTTTTAAGGGAAGCCAGGAGGTGATAAAGGAGAGCCTATTCCGGAGGCACTTGTAACATCCAGGGGAAATACTCAGCTGGGAGATGCAGACACCAACAAGGCCGAAGCCTCTGAATTTCAAAGTCCATCTTGGGGTGACAGGGTGGGAAGAGAGTGTAGAAGACTAGAAAGGTGGGGCGGGGGAGGGGGGCAGGTTACTGAGGGCTTTGAATTCCAAACAGAGGTTTTACACTTGATCCTAGAAGTGATAAGGAGCCACTGGAGTTTGTTGAGTAAGACGGTGACACGGACCTCACTTTGGTGACTGAGAGGAGAACAGACTGTGGTAGGGAGAGGCTCAAGGCAGGGAGACCAACCCACAGTCTACTCTGAGTCCAAGTGTGAGGTGATGACGACCAGCCCCAGGGTGCTGATAAGAGAAGCAGGCATATAGGAAAGATGTTATGGAGGGAAATTAGACAGGCCTGGACAACAGATTGATATGGGGAGGTGTGTGTGTATGAGAGTAACGAGTCAAGAACAGCACCCAGGTTGTAAGTTTGGGTGACTGGAACGTTGATGTACACTTGACAATAAATAATAGGGAAATTCAGAAGAGGGGAGAGTTTGAGGACAAAGACAAGAAATTCTGTTTTGGACGTAGTAAATTTAAGAAGTCTATGGGACGGCCAATTCCAGATGTCTAATAAGCAGTCGAAGATTCGATTTGAGACTGGAGGTGAGGAGAGAGATTAGAGACAAGAAGACCTGGGAATCATCATCCTAGAGATGACAATTAAATCCATAGGAGCTGATGTGATCACCGAGTGAAAAAGTACAGTGGGAGAAGAGAAGAGGACCCGGGACAGGAGGCCCGTGTGGCCCCCATCTAAGTGGGTGTGATGAACTGGCAAAGGAGACAGAGACACAGCGATCAAGTAAGGAGGAAAAGAGCCAGGAGAGCTTTTCCCCAGCTTAGTGAGAAGAAAGTGCTAAAGAATAGAAAGTGATCAACAAGGGCCTGACCTGGCCCGGATAAAAGTTATTGTTTTTGCTGTTTGACCTCCTAAGACATCCTACTTAAAAAGCTAACTGGCACTTAAGAGGCGAGGAAAAGAAGTACAGGAAGCACCAGCCCAAGCAAAGGGTAGCACAGAATAAGTCCATTAGCAGGCTTCCCCGCCCCCAAAAAAAAATCTATCTCCTTTGCTGCTTCCTTCTACAGAGTTCTGAGCCTGGAGTAAGGAAGGTCAGAGTTCAAATCCTGCCTCAGGCATTTACTAGCTGCATGACCTTGGGGAAGTCACTTAACCTCTGTTTCCACGGCTCTAAAAAAGCGATAATAACAGCATCTGCCTCCCAGAGTTGTGAGGATCAAATGAGAACATTTGAAAAGCGCTTAATGCTGTGCTTGGCATATAATGGTACTCGATTAATGTTTGTTCTGGTTTTTTTTTCCTTTTTCTTTCTGTGTCCCTCATCTCTTCTCTTTTTATCTTTCTGTCTCAACTACCCCATTAAGAAAGATTTGGGGGATGAACAAAAAGTTTGCTAAGTAATCTCGAGAGCTCAGGTAAGATCAGAAGTATATGTATGTATGTGCATGCGTATATATGTGTATATTTATTATACATATATAATATATACACATATACATGTATTTGTATATACTTATACCTACACATATGCATATATGTGTATGTGTGTGTATGTATATGATGGATTCAGTGTGCTGATTTTTATTATCTTTATTTTACAGTCAAGGAAACTGAGGCAGAATAAAGGTACGGGACTTGTCAGTGGACCAGCTCTGACGGTGGATGAACCCAATGTCCATAACCTGGAAAGGAAAAATACGAGCCAGAAGGGAGAAGTTGCAGCCCACGAGATAAATTACAGGAACAGGACCTGCGTGCGTGTGTGCATGTGTGTATGTGTATGGTAGATTCCAGGTCCTGATTTCTTTTTAGCTCTACAGTAGGAGCGGCCAAGGCAGGGGGAGTTCCCCATCATCTGTTTCTGTTTCCCCTTCCTTCCTCTTCTGCCTCTTTTCCAACCCTCCACTCTGATCTCTCTTGCTTGTTTCTTGCTTTTCCCACTTTCCTTCCTTTCACTATATGGAGAAGAATATTTTTTAAAAATATATTTGTTACATTTATGGAATAAAATGTTATTTTTCCTGTCCTTACTTTAAAATTGGAGCAATTAGGTGGCACAGTGGATAAAGGGTCAGGAAGACTCGTCTTCCAGAGTTAAAGTCTGGCCTCAGGTACTTCCTAGCTGTGTGACCCTACCAAAGTCACTTACTTCTGCTTGCCTCAGTTTCTCATCTGTAAAAATGAGCTGGAGAAGGAAATTGCAAACCACTCAAGTATCTTTGACAAGAAAAGCCCTAATGGGGTCACGAAGAGTTTTAGTCACGACTGAAACAACAGAACAAAAACAAAGGGTCAAAATTAATTTAGCCTTTATTTGAGACACTGTCAAAGACACCCACAACTGTCAGGTCCTGATTCCATGGGTGGCTAAGGAAGAAAAACCGTAGGCCTGGCCTGCTGAAAGGCGCCTGCTCCTGCCGAGTCAGTTGGTGTGTAATTAATGTCCATCCTGCTCTCTGGTTGTTAATCTGCTTCATCCATCTCTACCCTCCCTCTGACTCTGACTGCAGCTGCTTCCTTCTGCTAGGGTTGGCTGACTCTGGACTCAGACTGCCTACTCATTCTCTTGTTCTTGGTGAGTACTCAGGCAGCCTCCACTGCTCACCCTGCCAGCTCACCCCTCCAGTCCCAGGGCCCCTCCTGTTCATGTCATTTATCTTGTGGGCTACAACTTCTCCCTTGTGGCTCGTATTTCTCCTTTTCAGGTTGTGGACGTGGGGGTCACTCAGCACAGTGCCTGGTACATGGTAGGTGTCTATCTAATAAAATGCTTCTTCCCTTCTGTCCTTTTCTTCCTTCTAGCTTTTGTGGAATCTGTGGGGTATGGCACAACCTCTTCAGACCCCCAAACACTAGCTGAGATTACTACGAGAACTAAATCAAGTTGCTTTTTGCTTCGGAATGGTTCTTAATTGTTTTTTTTTCTGGTCTGAGTTGATAACACTTGTTAGAATAAAGTCTTCTACTCTTCTGTTTGCAGGATCTTTTAATCAAACATCAGGACTAATTACACATACAGTCCAGATGGATTTGCATACTGAGAATTAAACGGCCTTGAAACTGAGAATTCACTCACTGGCAAATTACAGCCTTGGAGGGTTTCAAAGATATATGTTGTTAGGTGTTGTTAGGGACGCTTGTTGTTTGTTGTTAAGTTGTTATGTTTGTATGTGGTTGTGAGGTGACAGTACAGGAACCCCAAAATAAAGCCAGGATAATTATAAAGTGCTTTACATATTTACCTCATTTGTGACTCATTAACCCTATGATAAAGGTGCTTGAGGTATTACACATTTTACAGGTGAGGAAGGTGAGGTACAGAGAGGTTGAGTAAGTTGCCTGTGTTCATACAGCTGGAGATGAAATTTGAATTCAGGGCTTCCTGACTCCAGGTCCAGTGCTCTCCTCCCTTTACCTCCACTTGTAGGTGAATCATTTCATCTCTCTAGACTCCAATCCATTCATTCAACAGACATTTACTTAGTGCCTTTTAGTTACACGGCTCATCTGCCTAATCTATAAAATGAAGGTTAGACTCAATGATATCTTAGAAGGATCTCTATGACACAGTTACGACACAATGGACAGACCACTGACCCTGATGCCAAAAGACATACATTTATTTATTTATTTTTGCCCTTTTTTTTCTTTTTTGGAAGGGGGGATGCAAGGCTATTGGGGTTAAGTGACTTGCCCAAGGTCGCACGGCTAGTACGTGTTAAGTGTCTGAGGCCAGATTTGAACTCAGGTTCTCCTGACTCCAGGGCCAGCTCTATTCACTGTGCCACCAAGCTGCCCCCAAAAGACATATATTTAAATCCCATCTGATACTAGCTGTACCTGGGTGCCCACAGATGGGCAGGTCTTGTTACCTCCTTGGGCCTCAGATGCCTCAAATATACAATTAGAAACTTGGCCTAGATGGCTCTTGAGAGCCCTTCTGTACATAGGAAGCTGATGCCTACCAGGTATGGTACAGCTGCAAGTGATGGGGTGCTTGTACTTGGATCCCAATTATCAAGATCACATTTCTCCCTAGCTTCAAAACACTATCCCTGACAGTTTTCTCCCCAGCCCAAGGACTCTATGATCAGCAATAACTCATGAGTGGACCCTGGTAAGACAAACTACCTTTCCCCACAATTATGAATGAGTGGTCCCCAGTAAAACAAACTATCTTTTCCTGTCACAAGAACAAGCTGACCTCTAAAGAAATTCTCTTGTAAAAACAGGACTATCTTGTAACCACAGAATTATCATGTATTGATTCGCAAAGTTATCATATACAATCCAGAGGTCAAGCTATACAGAACTTTCAAAGCTATCTTGCTACAGACATAACAGAACAAAAATACATGCCTGAGAAACCCTTTACCATGGTTTCCAGTAGTGAAGGTTGTAAGTTATCATCTAATTAGCATATCTGCCAGATAATGCACTATTTTTCCTGTATAAGCTTTAGCATCATTCCTGTTAAGTGGCAAGTTCCTCAAGGAGCTCTGCCCGCCATATTGGCATTACAATAAACCTTTGCCACCTTGACTTAAATAATGCTTGAGCCCGTGAATTCATTCCAGATGACACTCTCCTGTACTTCAGTCCTTGGGGCAGGGGGTGTCTCTGAACCTCTTAAACTGCATCACAAAGAGATTAGCTAGGGAATCCACAAAGCACACCAAATAAACTGGCAAGATGATAAAGATTCATAGACAGTCTAGGTTGATTGTTGCATATGGCGCAGGGTGGAGAGTAAGGTACAAGAAGGTTGAAACTTTAAACTTGTTCCTGATTGTAAAGAGCCTTGGTTTCCACACAATTTACTTTAATCAGTATGGTTTTCAGAAAAATTATGTTTGACTATATAATAGAGGATGCATTGTCTGGGGGAGAGTGGAAGACCTCCTCTTGAAGGAGTTGAGGTTAATGTCTTTGATAAATAAGTGGAGCTGTCTTAAAGGAGGAGGGGAGACAGGGAGAGGTACCTGCCTTTGGGATTTAGTTTTGAAGGCCAAAAACTGAGGAACAGGGTGGAGAGGAGAATGAAGGCAAGGTGGCCTGGGTCCTTCCACAAAATGGCACCTCTGTGAGGAACTCAGCAATGGGATAAGGGGGGCAGGTCTTATGGAGGAATATCCTAGGGTAAGCAGGCCACAGGGGTAATAGGCTGTTGCTAGGACACCCAAAGTCTTCCCCAGGGAAGAGAAGAAAAGTAAGGAAAAGACATTGTGAAGCATCCCCCTTATGGAGTTGGAAAAATGATGAAGAGCTAGGAAAGGGTTCACATAGGTGACATTTGAGCCAGGATTTAAAGGAAAAGTAGGAATTCAACAGGTAAAGAGAGGGAGGGTATGATATGGTATAATTACTAGAAGACTATCTATATTTAGCAGTTCCCCAGGGAATCCATTACATATACCAAATAAACTACTAATATTATAAAGATATATAGGCAGCAGTCAGGGCAGCTGGGTGGTGCGGTGGATAGAGCACCAGGCCTGGAGTCAGGAAGATGATCAGGTTAGTCAAATGACCTCTGAATGAGCTTTATATCTTTGGCAAGAGGATGCCTTTCTCATCTGGACATAATCATCCCAATATTGTCTGCAAAACAGGTGCACTTGGTGGATCTATTGCAATCTGGGGTTCATGAACTTGGTTTTTAAAAAAATATTTTGGTAACTGTATTTCAACATAATTGGTCTCATTGGGTGTGGTGGTACATGACTGTAATCCCTACTATCAGAGATGACCATTTGAGCTTGGGAATTCTGTACTACAGAAGAGCTATGTTTGGCCCGGTAGGGCGAGTTCCCAGGAGCAGAGGGTCACCAGGTTGCCTGAGGAGAAGGGAACCAGCCCAGGTCATAATTGGTGTAAATGAAAGCTTCTCTGCCCCATGAGTTGTGGAATCTGACTGTGAGTGGCCCCTGCATTCCCACTTCCAGCCTGGGCAAAAAAGACCCAGTCTGTCTCTGCCTCTGTTTCTCTATTTTTGTCTCTGTGTCTGTCTGTCCCTCTGTCTCCACATGTGTATATTCTCTTCCTTGAGGAAGACCCAGGGCCTCCTCACCCTCCTCATCCCTCTAGCCTGCTCACTCCAGAATATTTCTCTACATTGGTGAGTTCCTCCCGAAGCCTCCATTTCATAGAAAGGCCCAGGCCTGCCTGCCTTCATACATATATATATATATACAAATACACATATACATACACATTACATATACATGCATATGTATATAGATATATATTTGGTCTCCATTGTAATATTATATATTTTATTTTAGGCTTTTAAAAACATTATTCTGAGGAGTACATAGGTTTTACCAAACTGCCAAA
The DNA here is from genome assembly GCA_028646515.1 of Pseudochirops corinnae. NCBI lineage: Eukaryota > Metazoa > Chordata > Mammalia > Diprotodontia > Pseudocheiridae > Pseudochirops > Pseudochirops corinnae. The sequence goes on along the minus strand of CM053588.1, from coordinate 206,006,529 downwards.
AGGATCCATGACTCAAAATAAGGTACTATAAGATTCATAGGCATACCTGCTGCCTATATTGTTGTTGTTCAGTCATGTCTAACTCTTTATGACTCCATTTGGGATTTTTTGGCAAAAATATTGGAGTGGTTTGCCATTTCCTTCTCATTTTACAGATGAGGAAACTGAGGCAAACAGGGTGACGTGACTTAACCAGGGTTACACAGCTAGTAAGTGTCTGAGGTCAGATTTGAACTCACAAAGATGAGTCTTCCTGACTCCAGGCCTGGTATTCTATTCACTGTACATCTAGCTGCCCTGCCTGTTGCTTACATGTCTTTAAAATACTGTCAGTTTATTTGGTATGTTTAATGGATTCCCTGGTAAACGTAGGTATTCTTCTAGAAGTTATAACATACTGTGTGCCATATACTCCCCCTTTTTCCCCCGTGAATTCCTACCCTTCCTTTAAATCCCAGCTCAAATGTCACCTTTATGAAGTCTTTCCAGATGTAACCTGTTTATAATGAATGTTCCTCCCTTAAAAAAAAAAAAACCACCAGAATCCCAGAATCTCAGAGTTGGAAAAGGCCAGCTAGTCCAGCCACAATCATGCTAGAAGAATAATCTATTCTCCATTGTACCCGACAATCAAACATCTAGCCTTTGGAGGATTAGATTATAAATCAAAAGGTTACTTGTCACAGCAAAGGAAAAGTTCTCTCTTGAGGAATCCTTTATGGCAAACCTGACAAGAGTTGAACTTGAATTGAGTATGGGCAGAATTTCATTGGGTAAAGATGGGAAGAGGAAAAATAAAGGAATTACAGGCCCAGTGAACAGTGTGAGCAAAGTCACAAAGCTAAAAGAGCCCAGCGCATGTTTGAGGAGAGAATAGTAAAATTGGGATAGAGTGTGGAAGATGTATTTAGGGGAGTATCCCAGAATTACAGATTCTAGGAATTGGAAATCACTTCAGACTAGAGACTATCTGGTCCTACCCACATCTGAATAAAAACCCACTAGACAATAGAACTGGTCCCATTCTGCCTCTGACTGAAAATCTCCATGGAGGCAAAACCATTCTCAGGCAGCCCCTTCCATCCCAGGACAGTTGTTAGGAAGTTTTTTTCCTGGCATCAAACTTAAATCTGCCTCTCTTTCCCATCTATCAATTGTTCCTACTCCTTCCCTTTGGGGAAAGGTTGTGCTAGAGTCAGTTCCTACTGGTTTGCCAAATAATTGTTAAATTTTCTGTGGTTTGCCCCTTGGAAAGTAGTGAAGTGCTACAAACAAGAGTTTGATTTGTTTTGTTCACTGGCTAGGCTTAAGAAGGCGATGGGAGAAAATGTTAATAATGCTTGTGTCTTGTCCTTCATTTTCGAAGAGGTCCATGACATCAGGGAGATGATGACATGATTTATAGCTAACTTTGATTTGAGTGAAGGAAGACTGTGCAAGGTCACCAACCTCTCTTTCTCCTCCAGAACCGTTTGGATCCAATGACCAGATTTTTCTCAGGATGACTGGAGATAATTCAGGATGCACCAGGAGAACTTTGTTCTTTTAGGCTAAGGTCTTTTCACATACTTAGAGTGAGGTAACATCCATTCAGTGAATAGGCCTCTTTTAGAAATGAGTCAAGGTTTGGCCCCTTCAAACAGAAAAAAAAAAAATCTAGCTGGGAGGGGAAGACCCATCGGGGTGCTTGTTCCAAAGAGAAATGGTTATCATTGATTAAACTTAAAAGTGTATGGTGTATGGGGTGGCTAGGTGGCACAGTGAATAGAGCACTAGCCCTGGAGTCAGGAGGACCTGAGTTCAAATCCGACCTCAGACACTTAACACTTGCTAGCCATGTGACCTTGGGCAAGTCACTTAACCCCAATTGCCCTACTTTCCCCCCTCCAAAAAGCAAAAAAAAAAAAAGCATATGATGTATATATTCCCTCCCCTCCCCCAAGAACTGGGTTTTTAAACCTAACACATGCTTGTATGGAAGACAATCAGAATAAGTCTAAGCTTTCTACATAATGCAACAACATAATACAACATAACATAACAACCTTTCAAATACTTGAAAATGACAATCATGTCTCCTGGGAAACTCAGCTAAACATCTCTAGTACCTTTAACAAATCCACAAAGAATACGATTCTGAGGGCCCTGAGCATTCTGATCTCTCTACTCTTTATTCTCTTATGTTTAACAATGTCCTTCTTAAAATGTGGTAACCAGAAGTAAACACATGTGTTTTAACTATGTAAGGCAGTTAGGTGGTATGGTGGATAGAGTTCTAGACTTGGAGTCAAAAAGCCTGGAGTTCAAATCTTACTTCAGACACTTATTAGCTGTGTAACCCTCAGGAAATCACTATACCTCTCCCATCTTCTGTATCCTTATCTGTAAAATGAGGATAGTATTAGTACCTGCTTCACAGGCATGTTGTGAAATGCAAATAAAATTTATATGTGTACATATATGTTTATATATACATATATGTTACCCATGTGTGCAGCACTTTGCAAAATATAAAGCACCACAAAAATGCTAGCTGTTATAATTATTATTTTCGACCAGGGCAGAGTACAAAGGGACTATCGCCTCCCTCATCCTCAAACAGTTTGAGTCTGTAAATGCATCTTAAGATGACTTTAGCTTTTTTTTTGCTACCATATCATACCATTAACTTCTATTAAATTTACAATCCACTAAAATTCTCATATCATTTTCCCTGAACTACTATCTAGCCATGCCTCCCCCATTCTGCAGCAGTTCAGTTGATTTTGGACCCATTATGTTTATCTTTGTTAAATTCCATCTTATTAGATATCCTAGGTTCCAACATGTTAACTATCTGTCCTAACTTTATACCATCTCCAAATAAGATAAGCATGCCATCTATGCCAATTCCAAGCCATTGATAAAAATGTGAACTATTTTAGCTCTAAGCACAGACCCTGGGACATTATGCTGGAGATTTCCCTCCATAGAGACATTCTATTGCATTAGTGACTATTCTGTGTCCAGCCATTCAACCAGTTTCAAATCCTAATTGTACTATTTGCTGGCCATATCTTTCCATCTCATCCACAAGAATAGCATGAGAAACTCTATCAAAATTCTTTGCTAAAATCTAGGTAAAATTTACCTATTGCATTCCCCTGACTTACCAATCTAATAGGCTTGTGCCGCAACTTTCCTCCTGTACCAGGGCATCAGGCTGCTTTGTGGGTCCGTTATTATGGTGCCTAATCAAGCATAGCCCTCTTAGGCCTTCTCCATTTTCTAGACAGGGGAGGCCTTTAGGCACACTACAAATCATGTTACATGGGCGGCAGTCTGCTCTGCCCAGACTGGAGTTGGCATATGGCCACTTTAGGTATATCACCTAGTTTTTAATTAGAGTAACCCAAGACAAAAGAGCAAGATCTTGGTTTGAATTATGGAGGCCATTGTTCTAATTCTTCCCTTTGCTTTGGCCATGGAGACCTGAGAAAAATTTGCCCTCCTCTCTAAGGTGTGCCCTCTTCTCTGGGTCTCCCTCCTCCTACCCAGGGAGATGATAAAAGCCTCCTAGGAAGTGCCTTTGTGAAGATTTATTCTGTATTAAACATTGGATGGTGGCTGAAATGCTTTTGACATGAGTCTTTATCACCAATGGGAAGACATCAAGTCTCCATCGAGGAGACACTTTTTTTTTTCCCATTTAAAAGCATAATTTTAGAGACGCTTGTGAGAGCATGTTGTGAAATAAGTACTTTGGTGTAGGATGCTCACTGAACAAGAGAGCTGCAAAAAGATATGTATTTTCTCTCTGGCAACAGGAATATGAAGAGTCAGTCAGCAACAGAGAGCAGGAAGGCAGAAGTGAAATCCATATGAGAATGTGCTTCTCCCCCAACTTTGGCTAACAAAGAAATACTTCAGAAACCTATCTGAGCCAGTGAGGTTAATAGAACCTATAAGGTTTCTCTATGGGAACTCAAAAGAGCCCCCTTTGAGGGTAGCTACGTGGGCAGCAGGTGGAAGTGGTAGGGAATGGTATTCATAAGATAAAAATCAGAATTTTTATCCAAAAGGGACTTTAGAGATCATCCTGTCCAACCTCCTCATTTTTCAGATGAATAAAGTAAAGTCCAGAGAAGTTAAAGGACTTATCCAAGATTACATAGACACTAGCCAGGATTTGAACCTAGATCCTCTGATTCCAAATCTAATGCTCTTTTTTAATTGATAAATTCTCACTTTAACTCAGAAAGTAAATATAAACACCCAAACAAACAAAAAAGGAGTATATTTTCCAAAAACGGTTAAACAAAACTACATGTAAGATGAATTACACCTGATACTACATACAATAATACACTTTCATGATTTATCTTTAAAAAAAAAGGAAGACTGAGCACTTTGATTTTGATAATATGTACCATGGTGGTCCCCTACCTTTAATGGTTTGCTGTCATTTACTTTTGTCTTCATTTACACAGATGTAGTTGGCATATATTACTTGGCCTCAGACACTTGCTTTTATTTTAGTTTAATACATTTTAGTTATTATTGTTATTATTGTGAGAACTGAATGAGACAATATCCATTAAATACTTGCAGGTCTTAAAGCACCATATAAATGCCAGTTATCTCCATGATTATTATATTGTGTTGGAGGATCTACTTTCTTTATTCTGAACCACTCCATTCCTGAATTTCTTTAAACTTTTCACATTTGTCATCCCTTACAATGCCATCATTTTTATTATATTCATGTACCACAATTTGTGCAGTCATTTCCCAATTTCCAGACACATCTCTTTTTTTCCCAAGTGGATCCGATATGATTATTTTCACACAGACTGTCCTATTAACTTCTTTGGCTACATACTTTGTGGTAGGACTACAATGGTGTAAACAATGAATATTTCTCTCTTCGATTTAATAACTGATTATTGTATTAAGACCAAGGTTTTCCCCCCTTTCTCCTTCCTCTAGAATCAACCAGTGTGGGAAATCTTTCTTAAAGATTTACCCAGAAGACCCAAATGTACAAAAATATTTATTGCAGACCTCTTTGTGGCAGCAAAAAATTGGAAATTAATGGGATGGCCATCAATTGGGGAATGGCTAAACAAGTTGTGGTATATGAATGTAATGGAATACTTTTGTGCTATAAGAAATGAGGAGCAGATGGACTTCATATTTACCTGGAGAGGCTTATACAAACTGATGCTAAGTGAGAAGAGC
>CM053588.1:205955877-206000809 GCA_028646515.1 Pseudochirops corinnae | reverse complement strand
TTCCACAGTGCTCTTTCCAGTATATCATACTGTCTCTATAGGATGTTCGCTGACTACTCAACCTGTATATAAAAAAAAACCAAAACCCGAAAACCCTTTTTAGAACCTTATTACTCATTTGAAATAGCGATTCCTTCCTGCAGTTGTCAACATCAACTCAAAGGACTCGATTTACCAACTTCTCCATTTTCTATCAGGAACTCTCTTAGATTTGGTCTCCACAGAATTTCATGCTGCATCCAGAAGTTGCTGACTTAAAATCTCATCATCATTGTTGTCTAACTCAGTTTTGGACACTTAACACCCTCTCAACTCCCTAGGTCTCCTCTCCCTTCTGATTGGAGCTCACAAAACTTTCCTTTATAGAGGGGTAGGATCTGAACTTCCCAGCTAACTCTCCACTTTCCATCAGCAGCTACGCTTGGTTTGGACTCCACAGAACATCACCCTCTCCCCCAATACCAGGTACCTCTGGTGGCCACCCCACACAATTTTCAGCTTCCTTTCCAATGTTGTTTTCCCCCAATAGACTATAAGTTCTTTGAGTACAGGGACTGTCTTTCTTCGTCTCATTTGTATCTCTAACACTTAGCATAGTGCTGGGCACATAGTAGGTACTTAATTAATGTCAACTGAATAAATTACTGAATTGAATTTTTTAAAGGCTCCTTGCCAAAGGGGATTATGTCATGAAAGAAATGTAAGAGTGAAAAAGGTCAGCTGATCACATAAAGAAAGCAATGAATAACCAGTAAACAGCCTATCTTCATACTTGTCCAAAGAAAGCAAGGAGGACCCCCTACATGTTGAGTAGACCCTTTTTTAGTAGACTAATAAGAGGAGAAGGACAAGAGTTGGACAGGATGAGTTGGACAGGCTTGGGCATTATTGTTGTTGTGTTTGCCCCTCATTTTCGCAGAGGACCATGGCATCAGGGAAATGATGACATGACTTGCAATTATTAGTGTGAGGGGAGAACACACATTTATTAAGCATCTGCTGTATATCAAGCACTGTGCTGAACACTTTATAAATATTATCTCATTTGATCCACAGTAATCCTGTACATATATTACATTTTCTTATGTAAGTCTATATAACGAATGGCTACAAAATTTGAACTGACATTCTCCAAAGAACTGAAAATGAGTAGAGTCCAAAGGTCCATGGAGAAGCTCAGGGTGGATGTGAGCCATATGAAATCAATTACAAATCAGAAATTATGAAGGGGAACTAGAATAAAACATGTCATTAGAAAATGTGTAAGTACAAAAATAAATAAAACAAGATTAGGTGATCATATATATATTGAAATCCCAGAATTTAAGGGCATGAGTTGGGGTAGAGAGGAAGATATTGAACCAGGTACTGAACTTCTTAAAAATGGAGGCAGCATGACCTGGAGAGGACAGTAGCCTGGATCTGGACAGGGTGATCCAAGCAGATGGAGGGAATTTCAAAAGAGTAGAGGTTGCTGAGTGATGGCAGCAGAGAGGGAAGGTCTAGAAGGAGCAGTGAAACCTGCTTCCTATCCTGGCTTCTGAGAGAAGTCTGCAGTCCCAGAATACTTAGGTACAGAGGTGGTATCTTTTGGAGAGAGTCAAGTTATTGTGAACACAGAGAGACTAAAGAGTGTAAAAAGAAAAGATCTGGCATATAGTGGAAGTTTTAGTGGACATAATTTTTTTTAAGAATTTTCAATTTACATGGTTTTTTTCCTCAACTCACAAGGAAATTTATTAATCTCCAGATCCATTTAAACTATTATGTTTTCTCCTTCATTCATAAACTGTTATTCCGTTAAAAAGAAAAACACCTAGTTATTCAGCATTTGATCCTATTGGACCTAGGTAATATACTTGAAATTTTTCTTGAAATTTACATATATCCCTCCTTTTTTTCCCACCAATTTCCTTATCTTAGTCTCAAAATATGGTCTCACAACATTGCAAATTATCAGTAACATTTGCTTTTTAAATTTTTAAAATGAAAAGGAATTAAAATAAATTTTTATTCATTTTTAAATTACATCACCACTTGCTTTTTAAAATAGTCATGATCCGCCCCTAGCTTTCGCTTCCCTGTGTTCTGGAATTTCCCAGTCCTGTTCGGCTTCTCAGGAGAGTCAGGAGACCTGAATTTTAGTTCTGATTGTCACTAACAAGCTATGTTATCTTAGGTCGCCCCTTTCACCTCCTCTGGACTTCAAAATAAGGAACTTGGAAGACAGCATGGTACAGTGGAAAGAGTGTTAGCTCTGAGTTCATATCCTGACTCTGTTACTTACTACTTGTATGACCTCAGGAGTAGTAGTGTCAGGGATCAGGAAGAGCCCTGAGAGTCCCTTGGCTATGGTACTGTGTGACCTTGGGCAAGTCATGTAGGCTTTGTAGGTCTGTTTCTCCATCTGTAAAATGAAAGGATTAGACTTGGTAATCTCTTAGGATGTTTCCAATTCAAAATCTATGTTCTGAGGATTTCTTATCTACTATAATCACAACTATAGATATGGAATCAGAAGCAAAATCTTTGTACAGGCCACAGTATTGATTAAGATATTGGGAATATTCTTCACTAAATGATTTATTCTGTTCTAAATTTAACAAACATCAAATAAAATGAGCACTTTGATATACCTGGGATGAAAAGGATTGTACTATTGTACTTATAACTGTGAATTCCAATTATGCCTGTGATTCTTTCTGCCTTCTTTCATTTTCTTCTGTACACTTAAAAAAATGCTTCAATGACCTCGCTTTCCTTTTTTTTTTTTTTTTGACAACTTTATCCTCAGTCCTCATAAAAAAGAAAAGCAAAATCCTTACAAAAAATATACACAGCTAAGCAGTTCTCTCTTTGGCCATTTCTGAAAATGCATTTCTGATTCCGCACACTAGAGAATTCTTCAGGATTGCCCCTAACCCTAGGAAATTGTAATAGGAAAGATATTCCTGCAATCCCAAATAAAAATATTTGGACTCATTAGGATCAAATATAATACGAACTAGTGATATGTTATCTTACTAGCAAGATACTGCAGAATTTGCCCGGCACTAATAACCTCACATGATTGTCATCATCCAAGTCCATACCTTGCCAAGAAATATCTCAAAAGCCCATCTAGGCTGATGAGACAATATAGGCCTAACATCAATAATAATAGTTCACATTTATATAGCCCTTTAAGGTTTACATGCACAAAATCTCATTTTATTCTAATAAACCTGCCCAGTTTTACAGATGGAGAAACTGAGGTTCAAAGAGACTTGCTCACAGTAACACAGGTGGTAAGTATTTGAGGTAGGTCAGTGATCTACAATAGCTAGCCTTTAATAAATCACTTTAGGGTTCACAAAGCACTTTACAAATGTCTCATTTTATCTTCCCCAAAACACTGGGAAGTAGGTGTTAATATTATTCCCACTTTACAGATGAGGAACCAGAGGTAGACAGAGGTTTAATGACTTGACCAGGGTCACTCAGCTTATAAGTATCTGAGGCTGGATTTGAAGGCAGGTCTTCTTGACTTCAGGTGCGTTGCTTTACTCACTACATCCTGTTGTGCCATTTAGTGCAGCTAAAAGAGAGTCTATTTTGTGTGGGAGGAGGGGTTGATGGGAGGCTGGAAAAGAACCACAGTATAGTAGAAGGCGATGGTGTCAGACTCAGAAATGGGAACAGCTAAACCATACATAAGGGCACATATTGACTTAGAAAACCACATACTAACATTATCTATGTTCTATTATAATTTTACTTATTTCGTTAAATATTTCATAATTTTCTAGCTTTTTTCCCCCAGGAGTTCCTCTGCCCCACAAATATTGGATACAAAGAAGTATTTCTGTACGTCTACCACTGAACAGTTTCCTATACGTAGGGGGAAAAAGCTATTTTGAAAATGTGATCTAGGACTGCAATAAAGAGAAGACCTAGAGAAAATGATGGCCTTATTCTGTGGGTCTTTGCATGTACAAAAAAAATGTTACAATTGAATTATGAAGATAGAAAATAAAGCTTTGAAGTCATTTGTAAAAAAATAATTCCTTAATTACATTTTAATCTGGTTCAGGTCACAGTCAGGTGTGTACCTGCCTGTGTGTTTGGCACCCCTGTTGAAATGGATTGAAAGCCAAACTAGGCATCTGAAAATCTGGGTTTAAGTCCTGGCTCTGCCATAGGACTGCTTGGCTCTGGGCCAGTCCCTGCCCTCTCATTGCCCCAAGCTATAACCTACAGAGCAATTGTCTATCATCATTAGTAAAGATTTTTCTCAGTGGGAGCGCTCTATTCCAACAAAATCTCAGGTACAGACAAAAGTAAAGAATAAAAAAAACATGCAGGGGCTGTAGTTAAATAGAGTGCCCAGTTCATTTGAGAATAGGAATTGTTTGATTTGGGGGGGGCTTTGGATTCCAAGGACCCCCCACAGAACCTGGCACTGGATTGACCAATTGAGTGCCTGAGGCTTTACTACTGGGGCATCAGAGTGTTCTAACACAGATAGCAAATTATCACAAATAACACCAACAGGTGGAATGTAAAAAGAATTTTAAAAAAGGGGGAGACCCAACATTTTGTAAGAACAAGTGAAACCCAAACCACTGCCAGCTGGCAGCTTGGCTATGGAAATATTGCAGCTTGCCAACTCCCCCAAAGTGAAATCGTTCTTTTCCTCTTTTTGGTTCTCAGAGGTAACCTATTTTGGGGCACTCTCTCTACTGTGCCCCTTTCTAACAAGGGACAGAAGGGGACAATGGAAAGCAGAAGTTCCTTTGATGTGCACAAATTCCCTGAAAGGAGCAGGCAAGGTGCATGATCCCCCTTTCATGGCTTTGAGAGAACACAGATCCCTTAGTGATGGATGAGGCCCTTAAACAAGATAAGATTGTGGACCAATCCAGCAGTGGAGGCCCTGAGCAGTCTTTTCCTCCCATACCAGGGCAAGAAATGGCTGCTTAGATTTTGTGGAAAGGGGAGTAATGAATTGATTAAAAGCCTTAAAGTTACCAAACTCTCTCACAATCCTAGCCGAAACTTTAACTAGGTTCTTTTTGTGACCTGATGCAATGGGAACATGGCAAATCACCAAGTCAGAATAGTTTGCAAGCAGGCAACCAAGACAAGTTTTCACCCTATTAGGTTCAAACAGAACCAAATTATTCCTAGTTCATCCCTGCTAGTCAATGGCCCATGTTCAGGTTGATCCTACCCCTAGAAGGCCCTTGGACTTGTGCCCAATAACCAACTCTAAAGTCGATGATCCTATCCATTAAGAGGAGTCTACACTTCCATACTTTTCTGGGAGGGTGGAGAGGAAGGGCCAAGAAGGTCAAAAGAGGCAGAAAGAATTATGAAACTGCCTAGTGAACTGAAATGTTGGATGTATAAAGGTCTATCTGGTTGTTGTTTTTAAATGGAGATCACCAATTCTTTTCTGGCAGAATGATCTGGAACAGGCTAGAGAAAGCCCAGCCTAGGGTTCCATTGTGTTTTTCAGAAGAGCCAATGTTGGATGGCTCTTTGAGGAATCTGCAGTAGTGGCAATAGTGGAACCAAGAATTTCATAGCCATGGGAATGTTCTGCTTCTTGTAAGTCAAACTGCTCTCTTTGGATGGAGCCTCAGTGGCTAGTGAGGGAAAGGGCTTTAGTCTCCCTGCTCAGGGGCTTTGATTCTGGTTCTGCCTCTTTGGATCACTTTCCTGATCCCTAGAAGATGAGCCAATTACCTGCTGGCAGGAATCATGGACCAGAGAAAGATGCCTGCTTTCCTGTGGCCCTAGCGTCTCCATAGAGAGAACCCAAAGGATATTCCTTAAGAAGAATGCTGTTCAGGGGGCACTAGGTGGCAAAGTGGCCCTGAAGTCAGGAGGACCTGAGTTCAAATTCAGCCTCAAATACTTCCTAGCTGTGAGATCCTGGGCAAGTCACTTAATCCTAATTGCCTTCCAAAATGAAATTAATTAATTAATAAAAGAAGAAGAATGTAGTTCAACATGGGATCATAGATAGGCTAGAAGGGATCTCTGAGGTTCTTTAGTCCAAACCCCTCATTTTACAGATAAGGAAACTGAGGCCCAGGAAGGTTAAGTCACTTGATCAAAGTCACAGAGTAGTAAATATTGGAGGAGGGTTTGAACTTGGGTTCTCGGGCAGTGGGCTTTCCTTTTTGCCATGAACATATTTCTCTTAAATTGCATTTTGAAATTTACAGTAAGAAGCAGCTCTAGCAGAAAAAAGGCCTTTATCACCTTCAAAAACATTCCCTTTTCCTTTCCGCATCTCTACAATTTACCTGAAGTCTCCTCATCAAATGTATTAGCTCCTTGGAACGACAGTGGACACATGCTTCTTTAGAAAAGAGAACAGAAATGGAGAGGCCAACAAACACAGTAGGCGGCGTTCACACATCCTCTTGCCGCCAAGTGTGATTTCAGCTGTTTGAGTTTTTGTTCAGGTAATTTAAAAAAAAACCTGAATTGTAGCAGTATGTACTTCTCAAAGTAACCATTTCAATAGTGAACAAAGAGAAAATGGCATCGTGGTACAGTGGAAAGACTTCAGAGGCAGAGGATTCAATTCTAGCCCTAGGAGATCAAAGATTTGGCCATCAGTACGGCCTTGGATAAGTCACCCTCTCTGGGCCTCAGTTTCTTCATCTATAAAATGAAAAAGTTCAACTAGATGCTGTCTCAAGTACCTGCCAGTCCTAAATCCATGATGCTAAGATTGAATTCCGAAATAACTTAAATGGTCTTGAAAGGTAGGATTAAAAACAGACCCTCTTCGCTGTATTGTTGCTCTCAACCTAAGGAGTGTGTATGTGAGAACCCAGCAGAAATAAGGTCGTTTTCTGGGGTGCCTCAAAAGACTTAGCCTGTCTTTCAATAACCTATCAAGCTTTCCTCAGTCCTCTCACATCCATCATTCACCATAAAGATAATTCTTTCTATAGCTCTTTGACCAGGGCAGCCAAGGTGGCTCTCAGTGGATAGAGTACCAGGCCTAGAGTCAAGAAGACTCATTTTCCTGAGTTCAAATTCAGCCTCAGACACTTACTAGCTGTGTGACCCTGGGCAAGTCACTTAACCCTGTTTGCCTCCATTTCCTCAACTGTAAAGTAGACTGGAGAAGGAAATAGCAAACCACTGCAATATCTCTGCCAAGAAAACCCCCCAAATGGGGTCACGACTGAACAACAGAAACAACACAGCTCTTTGAAGTAGGTATGTGACTTTCTTTACAAGGAATCTGTGACATAGTATAAGGATTACTTTCCTTTGGTGTCGTAAGATTTTAGGACTGCCCAGGACCCTGGAGCTCATTTATTCATCTGCCTCACTTCACAGATGAGGAAGCAGTTGCTAAGAGGTTGGGTGATTTTTCCATGGCCACAAAGGACATGGGATCATAGATTTTGAGCTGGAAGGGTCCTTTGAGATCATCTAGTTCAGTGGCATCAAACTTAGTAGAAACAGGGGCCCCAAAACCACACATAAGGATCCCAATGGGCCTCATAGTGACTTAGAAAACCACATATTAATATTGTCTGTGCTTTATTGCATTTTTATTCTGCTATTTCCCAATTGTACTTTAATCCAATTCAGGCCATATGTTTGACACCTCTGATCTAGTCCATCCCCTTTATTCTATGGACAAGAAAACTGCAATTCTAGAGAGGTCAAATGATTTGCCCAAGGTCACAAAGCTAATAAGAGGATTGGCTGGGATATGATGCCAGCTCCTCTGACCCCACATGCAAAATGTTTTTCACTACAGTAAGTGATAGAACCAGGAATCAAAGCCTAGCCCACTGATTCCAAGTCTCACATTCTTTCTCTTTCACTATGCTATTCCTGTCCTCTGCCTGAAATCATAAAAGAGCTGGGGTAAGGAAGCTGTAGTTTCCATATTGACGACTCTTTTGATTTTTCCAAACCTTGAATTCTTTTAGGACTGAGAGACAGAGAGCTATGAAAATGGGGATAAAGGAAATCATAAGATTTAAAACTTGAACAGGACTCTTCTACAGAAGGAGAAACCAAGCCGCACAGTTGTGAAGTGACTTGCCCATGGTCATGCAAGAAGGCATAGAAGGAAGATCCAAGTTCATGTCCTCTTATCCAGTTCTTGACATCAAGCCAAAGGTGTGAGGCCAAAGATGGCCTCTTTTGAAGGTGGGGTGGTATTTTGTCATTTCTGTTTTTCTGTTTCTACTTGAAGAGGATTTCTCAGTGTAAAAGATACCTGTTCACCGTGGTTTTGCTCATGTGGAGTTCTTCTTTTTTACTAACTTGCCTGCTGGCAAATAGCTCTTCTTGGTTAAGAGAAGCAATTCTCAACCTGTGGGTTGCAACCCCTTTGGGGGTGGAACAGGGTTGCCTAAGACCATCCGAAAACACATATTTCCAATGGTCTTAGGAACCGAAACATCGCTCCTCTATCTGTCTCCAGGCGGGTCCGCCCACATGCAGATACACCCACATATGAGTATGATTATTTTATATCTTGCTAATAAGTGGTTTAAAAAATGAGGAAATAAAGCAATCGGGAGACATTCATTCCCCTTGGGTTTTTTCCTGGTGTTGTACAGGATTTCCCAGTTTGAGGATCTTTTTCTCTCCTCCTTCCTCTGTAATAGCTGGGGAGCAGGGAGTTTGCAAAAAGCTCAGGCTACTCCCACAGAACAACCACTCTGAACCTATAGCACTAACAGAACCAGGATGTGGTGTGATACTGAGAAATACTACCAAATATTATGGAGGTGTGGTGGGTGGCATGCTGCCAAGGGGACGTTTTACACACACACACACACACACACACACACACATACACACACACACACACACACACACACTGCCTTTAATCTGCTTGAAAGCAGGTCTCCACAAAATTGGCCCCATGGGGAATATTTTTCAGTATGGTTTAAAAAGCACTTATTTCCTTTTGATTCAACAACTGTTTTCATCAATGCAGATGGCCAAATGCCCAGTAAATGTACCTACTACCAAACCTGGGAAACCTTCTTATTTAATGGGCTCCTTGAGGACAAAAAGGCATGAAAACAAAGGCATGAGTGGTCAGAGACTCTCTACTAGAATAATCAACTCCACCCTTTGCTTGGGTTTTCATTATCGTTGACCTCATTTGATCCGAAGCCTTTCTTTGCTTTGTCTTGTTCCTCCAGACACCTGACTCCTGTGGTTCTGATCAGCATGAAGGGACAGTGGGTGAAATGGAAATAGAAAGCATGGGGGACTGGAAAGCGTCACACAGAGAGGCATTTGGAACCAGGAAGACCTCTATTCAAATTCCACCCATAATATTGAGTAGCTGTGTGATCCTGGCCATGTCAAAAGTTCCATGTACCCGAGCAACTCCCTGGTACTTATCTACCAAAGCCTAGGTGGGTTGTCGGCTGAGTTGGTAGAGACCCTGGTTCACACACCAGGAATTTCCCAAACTGATGAAAGCACAGATCCTTCACTTATCCATGTGTGTGTTTCTCTTTCAATCTATTACAACCCTAATCCTCCTTAAACTTTCCATGGCATCCTTGTTTCTTGGGTTCCCCTACCTCTCCAGCTGTTTATAATCTCTTTTACTAGTTCATCTTCTTCCTAGTTGCTAAATGTGGGTGTTCCCCAAGAGTCTGGTTTTTGCCTTCTTTTCTAATTTCTCACCCTCAGTTATATCTTCCTTTCCCACAGCTCTGCCTTCTTTGCAGTTGACTCCAAAATCTGTCTAAATGCTTGTTTTTCTTCTGAGGTTCTGCTCCGCCATCTCATTAATTATTTTTTGCTCTGAACTTAACAAACATGAAATAAAATGGACATTTATATAGACAGAATAAAACAGAAAAAAGAGGACTGAACAAAATGTTTCTGTTATGTACAGTTTGCTTTTCTATTAATATATATGAGAAATTTTACTTTTGTAATCATGTTGCTTGTCTAGGCTTCTCTTTGGGTTTCCTTTTGTTCTCTTCTATACATTAAAAAATGCTTTAATGTCCATCCTTCCATCCTTCCTTCTTTACTTCCTCCCTCCCTCCCTTCCTTCCTTTTTTCCACTGGAAAAAAATGCAAGAAAAACAAAAATCCTTGTTACACATGCATAATTATGTAAATATGCTTAGTTAAGCAAATTAAATTGCTACATTTGCTATGTCTGAAAATATGAGTATTAATCTGCATCTTCAGTCTATCACCTCTCTTTCAAGAAGTGGGTAACATGTTTTTTTAATTATGTTTTTTTCAAAGATCTACCTTCTTTCCCTCCCACCTCTCCCCTACTTCCTTAGCAATGAGAAAGCAAGAAAACAAAACCCCTGTTACAAATATGTATAGTCAAGCAAAAAAGATTTCCAAATTAGCCATGTTGGGGAAAAAATAAGTATCTCAATCTTTCCTGAGTCCATCAGTCCTCTATCGGAAGGCAGGTAGTATATTTTATCTCGAGTTCCCTGGTTATTTTGTATTGGTCAGAATTCCTAAGTCTTTGAAAGTTTTTTGTCTTTACAATATTGTTACTATTGTATAAATTGTTCGGCTGTTTCTGCTCACTTCATTCTTTATCACTTCATACGAGTTTTCCTATGTTTCTCTGAGCCCATCCCCATAATTATTTTTTAAAAATAAATTTTTACTGATATTTTATGTCTCTTATATTGTCATTATACACCATGTATCCTTTCCTTCTTCCCCTCCCAGAGAGTCATCCCATATGACAAATAGTATTTTTTTGGAAAGAAAAAAGAAAAAAAAAGTCAGCCCAACTGATTGATACATTAAAAAGACTAGAGTGGCTAGGTGGTGCAGTGAATAGAGCACCAGCCTTGGAGTCAGGAGAATCTGAGTTCAAATCCAGCCTCAGATACCTTGTGACCTTGGGCAAGTCACTTAACTCCAATTGCCCTGCCTTCCTCCCTCCAAAAAGCAAAACAAACAAAAAAAACTTCAAGAATTATTGCCACATATAATATCTGTGGCCCTCCAACCTCCATGAAAGGGTGGGTTGGGGCTGCCTTCTCATATCATTTTATTCAAGTCCTGCTGCATCTTTATATTTCTGTTACATTTACTTATGATTTTTTTTGTTGTGCTTTTGTTCTTCTCTGCTAACTTAACCATGCATCAATTTGTATAGATCTTTCTATGCTTCTATGTATTCATTACACACATCATTTCTTACAACTTGGTGATATTCCACTACATTCACATACCATGATTTGTTTAGTCATCCCCCAATTGGTGAGCGTCTACTTTGTTCCCAGACAAAAAGTTTTGGAGTATGTGGGTACTTTTTTCTTATCAATGGCTTCTTTGGGGTATAAGTTTAGTAATGGAGTCTCGTGTTCAAAGAGTGACTTTAGGTACTTTTGCCTAGATTGGGAGCTCCTCTAGGCATGGGGATTGTGTTTTGCTTTTCTTGTGTCTCCAGGGCTTCCTGTGCCTGGAAGATAGTAGGCACAACTGCCTAAGGCTAGAAAAGTTGTTTGGGGCTAGGTTAAACACGGTTTTAAGTGCCAGATACAAAGGAATTTACATTTGATTTTAGAAAGAACAGGGAACCACTGAAATTTATTGAGTAGGGGGGCGTGACATAGATCTATCATTTAGGAAAATCATTTTGGCATCTGAGTGGAGGGTGGGTTGAGGTGGGAAGCTTGGAGGCCAATTAAGAGGCTACTGTGATTTTTCCAGGAGAAATATGAAAAAGGCCTAAACTGAAGATAGAACTGGCAAGATTTGGTGACTATTTGGATATGTGGGCTGACAGGGAGTAAAGAGTCAAAGACAGGTTGTAAACCTTGGATACTAGAAGGATGGTGGTACCTTGGATAGAAATAGAGAAGTTTACAAGAGGGGGAGTTTGGGGGATAAAGCATAGTGAGTTTTGTTTTGCATGTTAAGTTTGGGATGCATCCAATTCTTTTTTAGGTTTTTTTTAAAACAATATTTTATTTTATCCATGTAACGACAATTTTTAACATTCGTTTTTAAAAATTTTGAGTCCTAAATCCTCTCCCCCTCCCTCCTCCTCTCTGCCCTCCCCCAGACAGTAAGCAGTTTGATATAGGTTACGCATGTGCAATCATGCAAAATATATTTCCATATTACTCATGTTGTGAAAGAAGACATAGACAAAAAAAAACTAGCAGGAAAAAAGTTTTTTAAGTGAAAAACAATATGCTTTGATCTGTATTCAGACTCCATCAGTTCTTTCTCTGGAGGTGGATACTATTTTTCATCATGGACCCTTTAGAATTGTCTTAGATCACTGTATGGCTGAGAAGAGCTAAGTCATTCACGAGACATCCATGAGACGTCTTGTAAATGTCCAATAGGTAATATAGGACTGAGACCAGGGCTATAACATACACATCTGAGAGTGATCAGCACAGAAATGGTAACTGAATCTTTGTGAACTGCTAAGCCTCCAGAAAGAGTGACTGCTGGTAGAGAACAGAAGAAGGCCCAGAATAGAACCTAGGGGCCCAACTCACAGTTAGGGTTGGAAGATGATTCAACAAAGGAGACTAAGAAGGAACAATTAAATAAGAGAAATGGAACTGGCAGCAGTATTTAAATAAAAAAGAAACTCTAGGGAAAAGAGAATATTTAAGAGGAAAGGGTGGGCAAGTGTCAAATGCTGTAGAAAGATCTGGAAGGTGGAAGATGGAGAAAAAAACTATTAAATCTGTAAATTAAGGGACCACTAGTAACTTTGGAAAATGTAGTAGATATTGCCAGGGGTATGCTGGTAAATGTTTAACAACCGGCTCTCTGAAAGACAAGACCTATTTTTATGTTTAATCAGTATTATTAGCATTTTCTCCACTTGCTCTCTTAAGTCTAAACAGTTAACAAAACAATAAATCAAGCCCTGATTTGTAGCACTTGCATATTTCTGTGGTATAAATGCTCACACTGAAAATATAACATTCAGCTCTCAGGAACTGGTATTAGCAGGCTCCAGCATACTCCCTAGATGTTGTGTTCCCTTATGAAATCTTTCAAAGTGTTTCCCCGATACTATCACAATTGTTCTACCCCCAATATGAACTTCTGCAGTCTGTACTTGGTTTGGACTGGCTGCTGTTCTCACCTTCAAGGAGATGGCAGGCTCTGAGAAAAGTATAAAAGAGGTGTCTAGAAAAAAAACTTTAAGAGTATATAAGTAGGGAAAGAACATCGACAGCTGAGAGGATCAGTCATGTAGGGGAGGACTTCTGAGCCTAGAAGAATGATAGCAGTCCTAAAAGGTGGTGACAAGGAGGGAGGATATGCCAGGCATGAGGGACAGAGACAGTTGTTGGTTTATCAAACTCAGTTAACAGGTCAGTTTGGCTTCAGTTTGACAAGAAATTATGTGAATAATGCAGAAAGGGTTGCTTAGAGGAAGATTGTGAAGGGTCTTAAATACCAGGCTGTGGATTTGTACTTTATCCAAGTGGCAATAAGGAGCCAGTGAAGGATTTTGAGCAGGGGGTGACCTGGTCAGATCTATACCTTGGGAAGATTATTTTGGCAGATTTGGGGAGGACGGATTAGAAGGGAGAGAGAGGAAGGAAGAGAAGGACTATACAATAGTCCAGGTGAGTGCGCGTAGGATTGGAGAAGAGACCAATGGGGGAGGTAGAATCAACAAGACTGGGCAGCTGATTAGATAGAGGAGCCGTGTGAGGAAGAGTCAGTAAGAAGTCTGAAGTTATAAACCTGGATATACAGAAGGATGGTGCCACAAACAGATGGCAAGTTTTGGGGATCAGATTAGTGAACTAACAGTTGAACATGCTGAATGTGTTGTGCTACAACATTTGGAGACATTCAGGAAAGAGATTAGGTGTAGATAAGTCTGGAAGTCCTTTACATCAGAAGTGTCAAACACATGGGTGCCTGCAACACTCCCAAGGGGCCCTGAATCTGATGAAGATGTAATTGGAAAATAGTTAATAAAATAAATAAAAATTCAATACAACATAGATAATGTTAATATGTGGTTTTCTAAGTTAATATGCTGCCTATAGGGATCCTTATGTACTTAGTGTCCCTGTTTCTATTTGACTTTAACACCACTGATCTATATTGAAACATTGACTGAACCTGTGGGAGCAGATAATATAAATAAAGGAGAGAATTTAAAATTTAACAGCTTAGAACTAAGGGCAGCCAGCTGGTGCAGTAGATAGAGTGCAGGACCTGGACTCAGGAAGATTCATTTTCCTGAGCTCAAATCTGGCCTCAGATACTTCCTAGCCATGTGATCTTGTCATTTAAGTGTCCCAAGTCACTTTATCCTGTTTGTTTCAGTTTCCTTGTCTGTAAAATGAGCTGGAGAAAGAAATGGCAAACTAATCCAGTATCTTTGCCAAGAAAACTCCAAATGGCATGACCGAGAGTCAGACACAACTGAAATGACTGAACAACAAGAGGCTTAAAACTGCACTAAAACTTTTGGGACACCGTATATACAGAAAAGAGGACCAAAGACAGAGCCTCTGAGCACAACATGCTTTGGAGGCCAGAGATGGATCGTTAGCCATCCAAGAAGACTGAAAAGGAGTAGTCTGATTTTGAGAGAAGAACAAGGGTTATCAGTGTCACATGAGCAAGAGAACAAAAACATATCTCTAAGGAGATAGGGTGGAACCACGGAAAAAATGCTGGGGGTGGCTAGGCACAGTGAATAGAGTACTGGCCCTGGAGTCAGGAGGATCTGAGTTCAAATTTGACCTCAGACACTTCACACTTAATACACTAACTAGCTATGTGACCTTGGGCAAGTCTCTTAACCTCAACTGTCCTGCCTTCCCCCCAAAAAAGCAAAAAAAATTTTTTTTGAGAAAGAAAGAATGCTGGATTTGAAGTCAGAGGACCTGGGTTCAAATCCCAGTTTATACAATTAATAGGACTTTGGGAAAGTCATTTGCCTTCCCTAGCCTTCAGCTTTCATACTTCTGAAATGAGAGGGGATTGGACTACATGATCTCTAATATATCTCTGTTTCTAAATAAATATATAATCCATAATTGTACGTGTATAATCTATGTATGTATGATATGTATACATATCATATATATATGTGACATGGATAACCAAGACTGCTTGCTGTTTTGGGGAGAGAGGGAGGGAGAAAAATTTGGAATTCAGAATTTTCCAAAAATGAATGTTGAGAATTCTTTTTATTGTAATTGGAAAAAAATAAATATATGATCCTAAAAGAAGGTGTGATCAATAGTGTCAAAAACTCTAGAAAAGTCAAGGAGTATAAGGACTGGTAAAATGCCATTAGATTTAGCAATTAAAAAATCACTGATAACCCTTGAGAGAAGAGTTTCAATGAAATGTCTCCACTGGCAAGCCAGGCTAAATGGGATTGAGGAGTGAAGAAATGAAAGCAATGAATAGAGATGACTCTTTCTAGGATTTTAGTATTGAAGGGGAGAGATGAGGGTGATAGCTTAAAGGGATGGCAAAGTCCAGTAAAGGTATGTTAAAGATAGGAGAGATGAGAACAAGTTTGTTGGCATCTGGGAAGGAGGAAGATGATAGAGGGAGATTGAGGGAATGATAGATGGTGCAAGCTTCTAAAGACCTGAGGATTGAAGGGACAAATAGAGATTAGCTTTGGCGAAAATAAAGATCACTTTATCTTCTGAGACTAGCAAAGAAGGAGATAATACATGAACACATGAAGGAGTTATTTGAGGTGTAGGGTAGGAAAGATGAGGAAACTCCAAGCAATAGCCTCCATTTTCTTAGTAAAGTAGGAGACAAGGTCTTCTGCTGGGAGGGCCAAAGTGTCACTGGGGACTTGAAGAAAAAGACAAAGATTTAGATGAGAGGGGAGGAGAAAGTGAAGGAGAGGAAGAGAAAGAGAGAAAAGAGAGAGGAGTCAAGGAGGGAGAGAGAACCTGAAAAGAATAGAGAGATTTCTGTGCATGGGTGAGGGTCCAGGTGAGATTAAATAACATGAATTTGTATTGAACCCAATCAACCATGTTGTGTGATTTTTTTCCAGTAGTGTTCATCAGATAGAGGACTGGCAGTATAGGAACAGCAAGACAGAGAGGTAAAGGATTCAAGGGTGAAGGACAGTGGGTTTTTTTTATCTGTTTAATAATGGAATCAAGCCTCTTAGGAGAGGAAAATGAGCAGAGGTTACAGACTAAGAGAATAGGGAAGTAAAGAGAGACTAGAAGTCAGCAGGAGGACAAATTTAGGAGAAATATAGATAGATGGGTAAGACGAGAGAAGGTTACAATGAGAAGGAAATTTCAGAGTTCAAGATCATGGAAATGTAACTATTTGAGTGATGTTGAGGTCTATGGTATAAGCTCCCTTGTGGATAGGTGGATGAGGTAGAGTGGTCATGGGAGTTGAGGAAGTTTATTAACTTGGGGGTCGAGGAGGAAGCTCACGAAAGAAGGGGAAATTAGTGCTGAAGCAAGCGCCAAGGAATCAGGTCTCTTTTTCCATCTGGGAGAAGGAAAAAGCACGAGATAAAGAAAGCTATGGTGAAGGGGACACAAGGGGAGAACACAGCAAAGGAAACTAGTGATCGAGGAATAGGGGTGAACCTGATAGATATAACAATGCAGAGGGAAATAGTAGAGGAGTGGGATTTTTACCTTACTAAATGCTCTGAGCCACAGGGACTAGAGGAGCAGAGATAGGTATTGACTGGTCATAAGATAGGGAATCACATTCAGTTCAAGGTGTGTTTCTGAGAAGCTGCATGGCACAGTAGATGACTATATGCTTAGAATCAGGAACACTTCACTGTGTGACCCCGGGCAAGTCACTTAAGGTGTCTGTGCCTAAGTTTCCTTACCTGTAAAGTGATAGGATTGACCTTGATGGTTTTGATGGTTCCTTCTTTCTAAACTGGTGGGAAAGGTGATCAGAAGGACCACATACTTAAGGAGACTTATTATCCCAGACAGCACAAGGCCTGGATTTAGGGACTTCCTCTCTTCTTCGTTGTAGCTTCCTTTATCTTCCTGGCTTGGGAGATGAAAGAAGACAGAGTAGGGGCAGGTTCTTCCCATAATAGTGGCCAGAAAGGTCATGGGCTGAAAGAAGCCAGACATTTAATATACATTCATTGAATTTAAATTGTTGAATCACTTCCCTCCCCCTGTAAAAAACAGAAGGGAACATGGACATAATATACAAATCCGTTTTAATAAAACATGCTAAAATTCAGGCTGAGTGCAGCAATTTTAGTTTTCCATGCCTTTCCCTCTTCTTTAGCTCACCCAGATGGAATCCTTTGAGTCCAGCTTCTGTTCCTGTCTACCAATTCTTGGGTCCTAGACCCACCTAGGACTAGCAGCCTCCCCCTCCAGCCATCTTAATTTGTGCTGAGCCTTAAATGAAACATGGAAAACGATATAAGTGGAGAAGAAAAAAGTGGTAATGTCAGAACGGAGAGTGTCTACTAAAAAAGGTGACTAGATCAGCCTGGCTCTAACCAGGGAGGGTTTGGGTCAGGGAGGAGGAGATTAGATGGGAAAGGCAAATTACAGCCAAATGGGGAGAAAGGCTTAGAGAAAAGAAATTATTTTCCCCCCAAGACTTCGAAGCTGGCTTGTCATGTTGTTTTAAGTCTCCTGACTGAAGCCCATCCATTGCTCTTCCTACTAGATCAGGGGTAGGGAACCTGCAGCCTCGAGGTCACACATGGCCCTCTAGGTCCTTAAGTGTGGCCCTTTGACTGAATCCAAACTTCATAGAACAAATCCCCTTAATAAAAGGATATGTTCTGTAAAACCTGGACTGGATCAAAAGACAGCACCCAAGGACCTAGAAAGTCACATGTGGTCTCAAGGCCACAGATTCCCCACCCCTACTCTAGTTCCTCAAGTTTGGCCTTTTGACTGAATCCAAACAATCCAAACAGATTTGTTCTGTGAAGTTTAGATTCAGTCAAAGGGCCTCACTTGAGGACCTAGAGGGTCACAGGTGGCCTCGAGACCACAGGTTCCCCACTCTTGTACTAGACTATGTTTCCTTCTTATACTTGCTTATTACACTGCTTCAGAGTGGTTTTATCCCAGGATTGCTGACCACTTAGCCAAAAAGAATCAATCACATAGCCCCAAGTAGCTGGGGGTCATTATCTCCATTTTTCTACTGGGGAATCAGAGGATTTACTAATGACAGAAGGTCAAGGGCCATGTCAGCCAGGAAGCGTGAGACTACAGTGCTGAATTCCTTACTCTCAGCTCCTCCTCCTCCACTTCCCCCTCTAAGGCCACTAGACTCAGAGCCACCCACAGTTTCAGTCAAGCTCAAGTCTGGGAATTTGTGGTTGGCTGTTTTAGCAACATTGTCCCTTCAAAACAAGCATTCTTAACTTTTTCTGCATTACAGACCCCTTTGACAGTCTGCTAGAACCTGTGAACCCCATCTCAGAATGTTTTAAAATGCACAAAATATTTTAATTTTAAAATATATGAAATGTTAAATTACTAACATTATTATTAAATATTTATTAAATAAAATTCAAAAATTAAATTGCATAAAATAAATTACATGCAAAAGAAACTAATTATATTGAAATCACTATTAAAATTTTTTTTAAAACAATTTCATGAACCCCAGGTTAAGAAGCCTGCTTCAAAATGAGGTTATAGCTGAGGATTGATGGCAGCTAAGAGCAGAAGCAAGAAACTGTTGCCTTCAGTAGGATAAAGCTGTGAAAAAAAAAAAGTGAGAGGCAGGCAGTTTCCTCCCAGGTATATATACTCACAGAGCCCCTAGGCCCTAGGAAACAAAAAGGAAAAGGGAACCCTGAGTTTGGAACCACCACCTTGGGATAAATCCTAGAGGCAGCATGATATTTTAAAAAAACAAAAAAAGCCTGCTGTATTTGTAACCAGAGAGCCTGTGTTTGAATCCCAGATCTGTAAGTTATTACCTGTGTGACCTTGAGCTATTGCTTAATATCTCTGGGCCTTAGTTTCCTTGTCTATAAAATAAAAGGGTTCAACAAAATGCTCCCCTAAAGTCTCTTCCTGCTTTCAAGACTACGGTTCTGATTCTGGCCAGGTCCCTTATAGAATTGCAACTCGGGGCACCAGTTTCTGCCCTTTTCGCCTAAGTGGTCACTCTAGGATTGAATCCAGATCGTCTCCCTGCTCCCACACACATCAGCCCTTCCCCCTATTCTAGGCCTATTGTTTCTTCAGATCTTTACAAGAATTTCTCTTTCTCTTAAAAGATGGTGGGTGCCAGGCAATCTGGGCAGGGGGAGTCTGGTACAAGTGTAATTTGCCTTAATCATAGCGGAAATAGAACTGTATCAGGCAAGAAAGAAGTGAAGTACTTTTTAGTCTTTCAGTCCCATAAGAAGGGACATAAGAAGGACCAGTTCCCATGTTACAGCACGGATCTGAGAAATCTAGCCTCTTTTCTGGCTCCCCTTCAGCTTTTCATACACCAGCGGGAGGTGATGTTTCTGTTTGTCGGGAAGAAGATGCTAGAATTTCATCTGACCTGTTTAACAAATATCTAGTTATTATAAGTATGCCTGGTCAGCATTTGCTGACTCCCACCTAGGGCTCCCCCTCAGCTGGTTCATCAAATGTCCTTGGGTCTTTCTTTGCAATGGAATGTGAGTTTCCCACAAGCCCAAGGGAAGGCTCCCTTCCTGACCTGTTCCTTCTTAAATGCTGCCCTTTGATTATTTGTTAATGACTCACAGCTGTGTTGCTTCCCCCGTTCCCTCCCGGCTTGATGGCTTGATGTGAGAACAGAGCCCTGAAACCTGAGCCCTCCTCACCATGGAGATGCTGTTGCCCACCATCAGGGCCAGATCAAATGCCTTTGGCTACCAATGAGTGTGTATGTGAATGGTTATATGGGGGAGGGAGAGTGGGGGGAAGGGAAGGTGAGGATATCTTCATGGGTGCATTGCCTCATTGGCCTAGGATATCTCAGGGTTGAAAATGGAGAGGGATAGAAGACAGACCTGAAAATGAGATTTACTTCATTTAAGCAGGACAGTAGATAAAATACAGATCCGGGTATCAGGAAGATCCAAGTTCAAAATCCTGCCTCAGACATTTTACTTTGCTGTGTGATCCCAGAGCAAATCACTTAACCTCTCATCTGCAAAATGGGGGGAGTCATAGAACATACCTCCCAGGGCTGTAGGTAGTTTCAAATGAGCTAACATCTCTAAAGATAGTCACAAATCTTAAAGTGCTTAAACAAGTGATAGTTCTTATTATTTTATAATTAAGGAAAAGAAAAAAAGAATGGTGGAAGGGCAGAGGCAACACCAAATTTGGCAGCAGGGCAACAAGAGAACCTCAGATTCCCCCCTACTCTTCCACCTCCAGCGTTTGGCTATAAATGGGAAATGAACCTTCAGGCCTCTTTTGACATTTCTTTCTTTCTTTCTTTTTTTTAAACCAGATCTGTGATTTCATAGGCATAAGGTTAGAGGATCAGGGTTGCTTTACCAAAGCAAGTCAGCACCTCCTCTACAACTCGCCCTAGGGAATTAATTGGGGTATTAAAAAGGTAAGTGACTTGCACAGGGCCCCACAGCAGGTGGGGATTTAAACTCAGATCTTCCTGGCCAAGAAGTCATCATTTTAATCTTTATTGCCCAGTAGCCTCGTCTTACACAAAATAATCCTAACAGCTGACATTCATATAACACTTTAAGGTTTCCAAAGCACTTTACACAATCTCATTTGAATTTCACCAACCTATGAGGTAGGAGCTAAAGCACCCCCATTTTACAGATGAGGAAACTGAGTCTCAGGGAGGTTTCTGACTTGCCAGTGGTCACTCAATTATTAAGAGCAGAATTTGAATTCAGATGTTCCTAACTTCAGCAGGATATCCATTGTATCACACTGCCTCTCCAAGATGGTCTTGGTCAGGGGTGGGGGACCTGTAGCCCCAAGGCCACGTGTGACCCTCTAGGTCAGTGGTTCTCAACCTGTGAGTCATAATCCTTTCACAGGGGTTGCCTAAGACCATCGGAAAACACATATTTCCGAAGGTCTTAGGAACCAAGAGACACTGCTCATCTATTTGTCTCCAGGCGGGTCCGCCCACATGCAGATACGCCCACATACGAGTATTAAAGGGTCGCAGCATTAGGAAGGTTGAGAACCACTGCTCTAGGTCCTCAAGTGCAATCCTTTGAATCCAAACTTCACAGAACAAATTCCCTTAATAAAAGGATTTGTTCTGTAAAACTTTGACTCAGTAAAAAGGCTGAGGTCACCCCAAGGACCTAGAAGGCCACATGTGGCATTGAGGTCACAGGTTTCCCACCCCTGGTGTAGGCCATGAAAGGGTACAGATGAAGCTGCCTCTACCAAATAATCAAGTGCTCTATTTTCCTCATGTTTATCCCTGATGTCTGAAATTCTGCCATTAGAGAGTTATTTCCTTGAGAGAACAAGAAATTATTGTGGGTTCAAATGCCAATCCTCTGGCAGAAGTGTGTTACCTCTAGTGAGAAGGAACATCTGAGATTCTTTCCAAGAAAGACCACTATTAGGTGGGAGCAGCCCACTCCCTCCATAAGAAAGGCATTCAAAAGATGAATTTTATTAGGAAGAAGGAGGGCCATAATGTAGTCACTGTTGGAAGAAAGCAGGTCTATTTGGGATACTGCAGTGCCCAGGGGACTCTGGGAAATCAAAGGCCAACATGAAAACACTAGAGACCTGGGCAGTGGCACCAAGAAGGTGGGGACAGAGGAAGAGAGGACCAAGGGAACTTGGGCACTCTGAAACCAAGCTCTTCTTCTATCTTACTTACAACCAGCTCAAGGATACCAAGTGTTATACCCCCTTGTATGGAAATCTGGACGTGCTTACTGACTGACTTGTTCTCACCCAAGAACCTGACTCATTGAAGGATTCTTGTCTGAGGCAACTCCATCATTGGTGAAGTCCTGTCTCTACATATTGAAGGATCAGCTGGGGTTGCCTGAATGCAACACTTACAACTCTCAGCATAATACTCTAAGTCAGTGAGCAGCTGGCCAAAATGAAGGGATGCCATGCTGGGATGTAGAATTTCAAACTTTTAAAATCCAGTTCAACAGGCATCCATTTAGCACCTTCTACATGTCAGGCAACTTCCAAGGCTCTCAGAGAAAAAGATACAAACAGTATCAGACCTTGGTGAGTTTCTATACTAATTGGGATAGCTATGTACACACAAAATAAATACAGTCATGGTGGGATGTACTAACAGCTGGGCCAATCCTGTTTTTTATGGCACTTGAGCTAAATGTTGGAAGGAGCTAGGTTAGATGGTAGAGAATTCTAGGTGGGTGGTGACAGCCTATACAAAAGCTTGGATAGGGAAGAGGAAATGTAGGACTATCCTGATCAGGGAATAACAAGAAAACCTGTTACATATAGAGAAAATGTGGATGAGTAATGAAAGCGTCCTGTACATATACTTACATGTTATATGATTTGTTTGGTGCAGGCATTCCATCCACATATACAGATCACAACCCCCCTCCATATTCTGGGATTGAGTTTATGTAAAATAAGGTTTCTTAATCTTTTTTATATCATGAACCCCTTTGGCAGTTTGGTGAAACCTGTGGACCCATTCTCAAAATAATGTTTTTAAGCAATTGAAGAGAATGTTAAATTTCAGTTAGAGGTTTCTGAAAATAACATTCCTTCCCCCCTCCCATCCAGACCCCCCAAATCTATCCACAGACCCTTGGGAGTGGATGGCTCCCTGGTTAAGAAACACCCGATGTAAGACTGGAAAAGGAGAGAGGTAGCTTGGGCAACTATGATGCCCGGGCTCAAAAGCAAATGTTCAGATGAAAGAATCTAATCTTAACAGCTTTCATCATATTACTGGGAAGGAGGCATCAGCAACCAGACATAACCAGACATAATTCTCTCTCCTGCTCTCAAAACAAGTTCACAACGTACTGCCAACCTCATAAGCACCCTACTCATGGTGAGCTATCTGGCCTTTCAGTCTCTAATTTTGTACAAACATTCCCAGAACACACTACTCTTTCTCCTTTACTTGAATACACTTCCAGAACACACACACACACACACACACACACACACACACACACACACACACACACACACACACACACAATCACTGACCCCTTCTGTACTAGACTGCATAGCTCCCAAATCACCAAAGGATATACAACCAACCTGGAGACACCTTCCTGACACTCCGCCTAAATAGTCTCCAAAGAATCACAAATATTTATTTCCCTTTGCAGCTGTCCCCATGTGGTAGGAGATAATGAGGAAATCTTCTATGATGCAATACACCGGTATGTCCCTCTTCCCCTTAGTCTCTCCCACTGAGCTCCAAGCTCTTGATACAGCTCATGTAAAAGGAAGAGAATTGGAATAATCAAATACAATAAAATAACTATTAGGGTAGTAAGATTGGAAACAGTCTGATGTTTCTTAAGAACTATAAATGGCCCTTCTCTATGGTCAGAGGCACCTAGGATTTCTATAATAATTAAACTAAAGAACTGATTTTTTTTCCTATGAAGGAATGGGACATAGAACGGTTAAGTTTCGACAGCGGGAGGGAGGAGAAGGTCCTGTGTGAGCAGAATTGAGAAGCCTTGGGGAGGAAGAGATAAGGATGAGGGTCAGGGAAATGCTGGAAGGAGTAGGCCACAGGGGTGAGGAACCTGTGCCCTTGAGGACACCTTGGCCCTCTGGGTCCTCAAATACAGTTTTTGACTGAATCCAAACTTCAAAATTTTTTGTGAAGTCTGGATTCAGTTAAAGGGCCCTAATTTAGGGTCCTTTAAGTTTAAAAAGAATTAATGTTTTAATCTAGTTGTTAAAAACAGCTAATTCTTAATTTCCCTGGAGTTTATTATCCAGTTTGGGACTTACACAGGCTCTTTGCTCTTTACTGCTCATAGACTTACTGATTTTGAGCTCCAAGATCTCTTTGTTCAACCATTTTATATGGTGGAACTGAGGTCCAGAGAGGGTATGTGACCTGCCTAAGTTCACACACACACATCCTAAGCAGCAGAGTCAGATTCAGTCCTCTGACTCCTGATCCAGAGGTGGTTTCCAATATGCCACGCCATGGCCGTGCCATTAGTCATCCTTGGCTAATGATCACCTCCACCAGAACATAATCGGGATAAAGGAATGACTCCCAAACTCACACTCCTCTCAGTTGCTTCTTGCAGGCTTCTCTAGTGAAAGGTTTGGTTGGGGAGAAAGCTGAAACAATCCATTAAATTAAATTTGGATATTAATTACAGATTTCAATCCTCTGTGCTTTCTCTGCTCTCTACGAGCATGGATAATTGAAATCTGGCTTTACCTTCATTGCTCTTGGGACAACTTGACTCCCTCAGTGACACAATAGCCTCTTGAGCTGGCTTGTTTATGCCTGCGGGAGGTGTTGGGCGGGTGCCTGGCTCCCCTCAGCCTCCTCCCATTCAGACTGTTGACAGTGTGGAGTGATTCCAATAATCTCACTCACCTTTCTTAGCTCTTCGAAAAGTAGGGACTGTTCTCTAGGGGTGGAAAATACACCTGCCAGGTGTCAGAGTGGAAAAGGATATCAAGCTTTATGGACACTATAACTAAAACTGTAATTTCTCTCTTAAAATTGATTTCATTGATATCTTTTGTTTTTGTTTTTCAGTCGTATCTGACTGTTCATGACCCTGTTTGGGGGGTTTTCTTGGCAAAGATACTGGAGTCATTTGCCGTTTCCTTCTCCAGCTCATTTTACAGATGAGGAAACTGAGGCAGAGGGTTGCCCAAGGTCATACAGCTCTTAAGTGTCTGAGGCTGGATTTGAACTCATGAAGATGAGTCTTCCTGATGTCAAGCCCAGTGCTCTATTCTCTGTCACCTAGCTGCTCTTTATCTTTTGTTTTCACATTATCTAAATTTTCCCCTATATCTACCTCTCTTCCTCTCCTCTCCTAGAGTTATCTCACGTAGCAAACAATATTTTTAAAGAAAGAAAAAAAGAAAAAGATGGAGAAAAAAACCCAGCAAAACCTACAAACGCGTTTTTAGAAAAATCTGAAGATAGATGCAACATTCCAAAGGCATTTCACATCCCTATTTGCAAAGAATGAAGTGTGGGGAGAGAGCGTCTTTTCACATCTGCATGCTTTTTCTTTTAAATTTTGCAACATTCATTTTTTATTGTTTTCTGGTTTAAAACTAGAATTTCTCACGGAGGGTTGGCCTGAACACGGAAAAGACCAAGAGACCTTGTCCTAGGCAAACTGTTAAAAGCTGATAGAAGCTGCGGCAAAAATAAAATAAATAAGTAGCCCCAGTAAGAGAAAAGCCCTAGTTAGTACCGCATTGCTGTAGCAGAAGAACTGTGCTTACAGTCACACAGGGAGAACAACAGAGGCTTTTCCCTCTGCCACCCAATGGCAGATAAAGTTTTGTCTCAAGAGAAGTCATACATCTGTGGCGATCAGGAAGAGTGAGCCACACCTGGGGGTCAGTCCCCTTCTGAGAGCAAATGGGAACTGCAGAAGGAGCCAAGTTAGATTGAGAAAGCAACGAATACGTGGTGACCCCTGCTGGGAGTAACTGGGAGATGCAGAAGGAGCCAGGATAGAAGGGGAAAGCCATGAGTACCTGGTGACCTCTGCTGGGAGTAACTGGGAATTGCAAATCAACACCTGAAACTTTCCCCAAGTACTAAGAAAACAGTACAGTTGGCACCTTACAGGGAACAATATAGTTTCAAATAAAATTATGCTAAAAAAAAAAATTAGGCTAAAATATCCTGAACATTGGATTGACAAAACAGTGTCAAAGTCCAGCTGCGCCGTGGTTCCCGTCTAAAAGCACTAACCCTGCACTCAAGTCGATACAGCAGCTCCAGAGACCATCGTCAGGGGAGGGGCGGCTGGAGGGGAGCCTGCCTATTCAGAAATGAAAGTACCTAGGAGCTTATCTCGATCTTTGGGGGACATTTATTGAAGGGTTTCTATTTGTTTTCTGAGATTCCTGTTTTGTATTCCCTGTTCTTCCAATAAAACTCATACTCTCCTTTTGGGTTGAGAACGACATGCTTGCATAGGTGGTGTCAATTTGACAGCTGGAGTCAGGTAGGAGTTTTTCCCGATTTATTAGGATGAGGCTGTTATAAGCTAGAGATATGAACAATGCCCCCCAAACGTGCCCCAGTTTTTTCACATCCTGAATCTCTGACATCAGAGTTACACAGTCTTCTGTTGAATCTGGAAAGGGTCCATCAAACATCCATCGCGGTTCAATGGAACAGTCCTGGATCTGCAGTTAGAATACCCAACTCAATCCCCTCCCTAGGTCTTCGTTTGCTCATCGGCAAAATGCAGGGGTCTGGAACCACGATGTTCTGGTCTTTCTGCCTCAGGGGCCGCGGGTTCAGAAAACCAAAGTGATTGTTTCCTAGACTTTTGACAATGTAGCAGTTGAACTCCGTCACTCGTTTTTCATCTGAGTTTTCGAGATGTTTCAGCCTCATTTTTTCCCCCGACATAATTCGATTTTCAGCTATATTTTCTCTTTAACTACCTTGAAAAGCAGAGGAATGCAAACAATGTGATTTCCTTACCTAAAGGCAATTGGGGGGTGGGGGTGGAGGAAGAATCGCAGGAAAATGAAGGTCAGCAAATGGTCTGGTTTGGGTAGATTAAAGGGGAACAATGAAATTCAGAACATAGACTGAACCAGGCCAGACTATTCCTTTTAGACTGGGCCAGTCTTAGGAATTTAGACAATAAATCTGAGGGGTACAAGACAAGGGGCCCTGGCTTAACATGTCTCACCTTATCTCACCTCACACAAACATCATGATATCTGTAGTGCATTCCTTTAAATAAAGACATTTTAGAAGACCAGAAAAGCAGTTAAATAGACAGGAACCCTTAATATAAATATACCCGGGAGGCACAGTATCTTAAATTGTTATAGGGTATCACTTTAGAAGGATTAGAAACATTTATTTAGAGTTAAGAAGTCCCTTAAAGTCTATCTGGTCCAAGCCCAAATACAGACACTGGCTGTAGGACCCTGGGTGAGTCACTTAACCCAGTTTGCCTCAGTTTCCTCTTCTGTAAAATGAGCTAGAGAAGGAAATCGTAAATCACTCCAGTATCTTTGACAAGAAAACACCAAATATGGTCATGAAGACTTATACACAACTAAAAACAAATAAAAGACAAATCCAAACTCCCTTATTTTG
The DNA here is from genome assembly GCA_028646515.1 of Pseudochirops corinnae. Classification (NCBI taxonomy): domain Eukaryota; kingdom Metazoa; phylum Chordata; class Mammalia; order Diprotodontia; family Pseudocheiridae; genus Pseudochirops; species Pseudochirops corinnae. The sequence goes on along the minus strand of CM053588.1, from coordinate 205,973,575 downwards.
TGCATGAAAAAACTAAGGCTATTCTCCCTATTCCAATCCGTTCTCCATTCAGCCACAAAAATGATTTTCCTAAAACACAAGTCTGATCATATTCCCTCCCCCCTTCCACCATCCCCAATAAACTCCAGTGGCTTCCTATTGCCTCCAAGATCAAATACAAAATACTGTTCATTATTCAAAGACCTTCAAACCTAAGCCACTCTAGACTTCTTATATCTTACTCCCCAACATGTACTCCTCATTCCAGTGACCCTAGCCTCCTGGCTGTTCCAGGAACATGACACCATCTCTTGGCACTGGACATTCTCTCTGACTGTTGCCAAGCCTGGAACACTCTCCTTCCTCTGTTCCCACTGCTGACCTCTCTGACTTCTTTCAGTTCCAAATAAAATCCCACCTTCTACAGAAAGTCTTCCGTAACCCCTCTTAATTTCCAGGCTTTCCCTCTATTTCCATTTTCCCTGTATAAAGTTTCCTTGTTAGCTTCTTGAGGGCAGGGGCTGCCTTTTTCTTCTTTTTGTATCTCTGTCACTTAGCACAGTTTCCTGGCACATAGTAGCACTTAATAAATGTTTATTGAATTGAAGAGAAGTGATTTGCTGAGAGTCCCAAGGACATTGTTGTTCTTCGGTCATTCTAGTCATGTCCTACTCTTTGTGATCCCGTTTTAGGTTTTCTTGGCAAAGATACTGGAGTAGTTTGCCATTTCCTTCTCTAGCTCATTTTGCAAATGAAGAACTGAGATAAGCAGGGTTAAGTGCCTTGCCCAGGGTCCCACAGCTAGTATGTGTCTGAAGTCGGTTGAACTCAGGTCTTCCTGACTTGACTTCCTGCTCTATCCACTGTGCCACCTAGATGCTCAGAGTGGCAGTCTAGATTTGAAGTCAGGTCATCTGATTTCAAATCCAGTGTTCTTTCTGCTACTCAACTCAGAGCAAATTGGGAAAAATACCAAAGCTATCCCTAGGATGAGGTTCTTTTAGCCAGGATAAATATGTGTACACCTCTGTTCAGTCACATCATTCATATACAAACTTCTTCCATGCTCAAAAAATAATTTTGGATTAAGTAGAACTCAGGACCTTGTGTTTCCTACTCTGTTACCTACAGTGGCCTAAAGTGCAAGGTCCTCAACTCCTTCCTCTTTCTTCCTCTTTCACACACATCAGTGCTTCCTACTATTATATTTCTTTGTACCAGGGGATCCTGTACCAGCATCCCCTCAGCTCCAGGGTCTTCTGGTTTTCCAAGGTTGTAACTGTTGTAAATATGACAAGGACTTGGAGTGACCTCATCATTATGAGGAGAGTTCAGAACGCCCCATTACTGTGTGCTGATCAAACAGCAGTTGAATGCTGTGGTGTCTTTGTGACTGATGAAGAAAAGGAAGAAATAGTTTTCATTAGTCCAATAGGATTCTACCAGTTTGAATGTATATCCCAAGGAACTTCTGGGGTCCTTACCACTTTTTAGCAAATCTTGGAAAAAGTGATTGGTAAGAACTTCTGGGAAAATTGGAAAGTAGATTGGCAGAAAATAGATCCAGATCAACAGTTATACTACATAGTATAATAAAGTCCAAATGGATAATTGACCTAACACATCATTAAGAAATTAGAGTAGAGTGGGAGGAGATAACTTTGAGATGTCTGGTTGAAGGAGGCTTCATAATGAAACAATGTCTTTGGGGCATGGTTCCAAATGGCTAGTTCACAGCTTTACCAACAGTGCATTGATAGTAAAATTAACAGCTAACATTTCTATAGGCTTATTATGTACCAGGAACCGTGTTAAGTGTTTTATAATTATCTTATTTGATCTTCACAATAGCCTGAGGAGACAGATGCTATTATCATCCCCATTTTACAGATGGAGAAACTGAGGTAAGGAGGTTAAGTGACATTAGTGTACCTGTTTTTCTACATCTCTTCCAACAATGACCATTTCCCTTTTTGGGGGCATCTTTGTCAATCCAATAGGTGGTACCTCAGAGTTGTTTAAATATACATTTCTTTAATTATTAGGGATTTAGAGTATTTTTTAAATATAGCTATTGATAACTTTGATTTCTTTTTCTGAAATCTGCCTGCTCCTGTGAGGTGTTCAGAAAGGACCAGTACCTCTGGTGTGAAGGCTTGCTAAGCCCTTTTCAGGCTGCTCATCCACCCTTGGTGTTCCCCTTTCACCCAACTCTTATCTGTGGCTCTGAGAAGCTGTAGCAAGAGCAGTGGCCATACCTGGGTAAAACTGTCTCAGCAGATGGGTTAAATTAGGTTGAAGGTAACTGACATGCCTCAAACCATTGGTGAGTTAGAGGCTTGTCTACCCCAAGCATGTGAAGACTTCTCCTGGCAGAATGGTCACATGAGAACAATTCATTCCAGAGGCCATAAAGGGAGTGAAGCAGAATCAGTGGAGAGGTTAGAGTTCCATCAGACATTGAAGATGCCAGGCTCATCCACTGTGTCCCAGGCCATCGCCAGTGATACTGACTTTTGGCTTGCCACTGGACTTCAATGACTCTGGAAGAAAGAGTGAGGCTGATGATTTTGTGCAGCTCTGCCTCACTTAAATCCAATTCTCACACAAGTCAAGACATCACCCCATAATGTCACTGTTTCTCTTCAAAATGATGAACAACAACTTATATTCTTTCCTTATTTACCAATTGGGAACTGGCTCTTTTTCTTGTAAATTTCCCTCAGTTCCCCATATATTTTGAAAGTTAGAACTTTATTAGAGAAACTTGCTATAAAGATTTGTTTTCCAATTTCCTGCTTTTCTTCTAATTTTAGCTTTGTTGTTTTTTTGCGTGTGAAAACTTCCAGTTTTTGTCAAATAGTGAGTTCTTGCTCCTGTAGCTGAGATCTTAGTTATCAAACACTTTATTACCGTGTTGATTTATTTCTGTATATTGTATATCTAATCTGATCTGCTGATAAACCTCTCTATTTCTTACTTGTTCCGATTATTACAACTTTGAAGTATAATTTGAGATCTGGTACTACTGGTCCTCTTTCCTTTCTATTTTTCTCATTAATGCCTTTGATAGTCTTGACTTTTTGTTCCTCTGGAGTAATGTTGTTATTATTTTTTCTATATTTCTAATTTTTTGATAGCCTGGTTGGTATGGCACTGAATAAAAAAATTTAATGTAAGTAATATTGCTATTTTATTATATTGGCTCAGCCTACCCATGAGCAGTTAATATTTCCCCACTAGTTAGATATTTATATTTCTTTTCATATAATCTCTCCCCACCCCACCCCCTACCTCCACCTTGGGCTCAACTAAGTTTTTTGAACCCATTTCTTGCTTCGGTCTCACTTGCTTTCAACTTCTTTTGAACTATGACATAGAACTGGGCAATGGGTGACAGAGCTTCCAACTGGCTTCAGGTCTTGTTCCCAACACTGGTTCAGGGATCCCCTGGGATCTCTTTCTGCCCTATTGCTTCCAGCTTTGGTATTCAGTCTTAACTGTCTTACCATTCCTGGGTGGTGGAATGCCCCCTATGACTGCCATTGAGGTCAAGTTAATCTATCTTTTTAAGCTGCTCTGGACTTGAAAAGTGAATTGCTGTGACTTCCACTTGGTTTTCCTGATCAGAATTTGGCCCGGTGCCTTTTTCAGGTGGTTGTGGGAGAGGTGTTTTGGGTGAGCTGGGCAAAATTGCTGACTTATTCCACCATGTACCTGTATACAGCACACAGTGCCATAGGGTTGTCCTCAGGAAACCACCCCTCACTCTCTTCGTCTTTTAAAGGATGCTGACTTCTAGAGTATGGAAATCAATAGCCCTAGGTCCAATGTTTTGAGAGGCCCTCTATAATATAGGCACGAAGATGTTCACTAGAAGTGGCGGTTAGATTGGGAAATAGTAGGCATGTGGGAAAAAAAAAGACATTGCTACTAGGAAGTACCAGAAAAAGATATGTGACTCATATAGATACAGTCAGTGAGGCTGATGGACTGGGGTGTGCTGTTTAGCAGCAGCAGGCTTCTGTCTCCTTCTACACCTGCTTGGGTGTTTGGATTGCATGTCCCTTGTCTTCTTACCCCTTCCAAGCCTTCCTTGTTCTTCACATTTATCATATTTGACCTTTATAAAAAATGCTAGGCAGTAAGGCACACAATATGATGACCCAGAACCTTGTAGAATTTTTCCCCAGATGTATTTTCAGAACCACTATTGTTTGATGTTTTTCAGAACAGCTGTGCCTCTGCCATCTTGTACTTGTGAAGTAGTGCTTGTGTATCCAAGTGCTAGACCTTACACTTATCCATACTGAAATCCATCTTATTAGATTCAGTCCAATTCTGTAGCCTGTAAGATCCTTTTGGATTCTCTCATACGGTACATTAGCTCTACTCTGAGGAGCATCAAACATTGTGTAACCAACCAGAACTTTGAGCGTCCTCTCACTCTCTCACCTTTTCTCAAAAAGAAGGACATGGTATGGGATATGGTAGGTAGAGCAATGGGGCCTTGAAAGAGGAGTTAGCATACCAGCCCCTTTCAAATACACTCAGCTTTTGACCCCCAAAATATATTCTGCCCATCATCAAAGGGATCATAAAGATATAAGGATTTCATTGGAACATACATATGGGAAGGTATCTCATAGCGCTTGGAAAACAGAGAAATGGCCATGATCAAGAGAAAATGTGAAGGCTGTCCAAAAGAACAGTTAAGTTGATCCCTTTTCTGAGTCGTATTACACAGAAGAGAGGAAGGCAAAGCATACAGTACCAAAGAATTCAGGGTCAAAAAGAAGTTAGAAATCAAGGCACAGGAAGTTGGATGAATGAAAGTTAAAAAGGAAGATAGGTGATGTATCTCAGGGAAATAAAGGTACTTTATTTACCAAGAAGGAGAACGTCCATCATGGTGATGTTCTGTGGAAGAAGTTTAGACCAATGATGTATTTTACTTTAATTTTCTGTCTTGGGATGACATCTAAAACATCTATTATTAATTCCTCCTGCATGTTATTCATTTCCCTGTAATTGTCATTGTAAAAAAAAAAAGTAATCACCCATAATGAACATGGTTGGTTTAATAGCTTTATAGACATAGCCATTTATTCCCTCATGTTAACCTTGGTATCTATCACTGATGTCTTCTCAGAAATTGATTTCATATTAACACCATCAAAAGATAATTCATGAGCTATAAGTATGGATCATCAGTTTCCCAAAAGACAATGATGGAAGATCATTGTACCAAAAGGCTGGAGATGGAACCTACCTTGGGTTGACCTGAATAGGATCCAGTCTTGCAAGTACTGGGAAAGAAGTAAGAGCAGATGCGCTAGAGAACAAAAGAGATACCTATATTGAAACTTTGGAATGATGTCAGCTCACTAGGAGAATTTTATTTCTTGGTCACGTAGTATAATATGATCATCTCCTAATGAGAGGAATCTACTTATGGCTACTTTTATGGTAACTTCATAGAGGGTATATAAAACTCCTGTCATAGTATTTTATTTAAAGTGTCCATTACTGAACTGTCTGGGCACCATTTACCCAATTAAAATTCTATTGTTTCTCTGTCAGAAATTAGCAGTTCTTTCCTTCTTTGTGCTTTTAAGACCTCCCCAACCAACCTCCAGCCGAGAGTCCTAAGCTTTATTGTCTTTGTTTCTTCTTAACGGTCCTACCTTTTTATAGGAAATACTGGAAAGTGTGATCAGCGATAGGCTTGCCAGATTTCTCAGATTCATCATAGATTCTCTTGTCTTCCAGGCAAATTATGAAGCCAGCAAAGATTTGCTTTTGTTGCATCCTTTTTCTCATCCTTTCTTCTTCCTTGATTCTTCTTTCACCTTGACTCTTCAGACTTTTACTGGTAACCTCCCCATCCCTATACTCACCCCTAACTTTGGGAAAGTAGCTAGTATTAGTAATATAGTGTTGTTCAGTAGTTTTAGTCCTGTCAGACTGTTCATGACCCCATTTGGGGTTTTCTTGGCAAAGATACTGGAGTGGTTTGCCATTTCCTTCTCCAATTCATTTCACAGATCAGGAAACTGAGGCAAACAGGGATAAGTCACTTGCACAGGGTCATACCACTACTAAGTGTCAGGCTGGATTTGAACTTAGGGAGATGAGTCTTCCTGATTGCAGGCCCAGCACTCTATCTACTGTGCTACCTGGCTGCCCAAGGTTAGTCATTAATACTTTTATTATTTTTTAGTTAAATTTGTTTATGTCTTATATCTCCCAAGCACATACACATTTTAAGACTAATCTCTAATTGGGGAAAGAAAGTCTATGTTCTCTGTTAAAGAAATTTCAGATAATGGTAAAGAAATATTTGCAAATAGCCTTTCATCACAAAATTAGGGAGCTGGCTCCTTGACCTACACCAGGGCTGGGAGGAAAGAAGGGAACAGCCAGGAAGCACTGGTGCCAATTCACCCAGAAGCCAGAGGAGGAATACTATAACATTTCTTCTCCTCAAAAATAAACAAACAAAAAACCCCCAAACCAAAAACCAAAAACAATTATACTTCCTTGGCTATCCTGGTCAGAGAATTAAGATGAGAAGAAAAATATATCACAGGCTGTTATAATTCAAAGGGCCACTAGAGATCTTCTGGTCCATCCCTAATGGTAGATAAATTTTTTTAAGAAATGATCTCAAAAGTTTATCCATTCTTATGAAGCACGCCTCCCCCCTCCTGGCAGAGAGGTGGCTCATCTACAGGTGCAGGTGAGCCATGTGTTTTCAGATATGGTCAATATGTTGGTTTGTTTTGCTTGACTGGATTCATTTGTTACAAGGGAGAATTTTATTGGAGGGTGCAAGGTCATTAAGAAATGACAGTGATGTTTTAAAAAAAGGAAAAGAAAAAAGCATCATTAAGACATTTTTAAATAAATAAAAGCATAGCTTTCTCCTATTTCAAAAAACAAAAACAGAAAGGTGAGTCTATCCAGTTTTATTCTCCCCATTCCCTAATATGTTTCAACCAAGTTAGAATAATTTTGTTTAAAGTGTTCCTGTCTTCAAAGATCAGTAGAGAAAGGGTTTATCCCGTGTCATCAGTCATCCTTCTTCCTCCTCCTCCTCATATTAAATGTCACTTTAGGACCTCACCCACTGAAACTCCCCACCCTCTCAGAGGTAGAGGGGGATGGGAAAACAGGTTTTAAGTCTTTCAGAGAGTAGTATTTGGGCATTAGTAGATAAGGTCAAATTGACCCACACTCAGGAGTCTACTTCCTGAAAATACCATCTCCAGCTAGAGCTAGCTGGTAAACCTCAGAACTCACTGGGCCTCTTCTGCTTAGCATCTGAGTGACTTTTAATTAGAACTCTTTGTCAGGTCAAAGATTTAAAAGCTCTATAAAATTCTGTTCCTGCCGTAAGAAGCAGGGTATGGATAGTATCATCTTTCCCCCCTCCATTCATCTTGTATTAAATTTTTGTATATAATCTCTTCCTAGTAAAAAGTAAACTCCTAGAAAGTAGGAACTGTTTAGTTTTTGTTTTTACATCTTCAGCACCTAGTACAGGGTCTGACAACTTAGCAGGAGCTTACTCAAGGTTTGATGAATTGAACTGAATTGAAAAATGATCAGCTCCTAACAGGGCAAACATTTCCATACATTAGTACAAGATTTGGCCAATTTGATGAGTCTTGCAGCTGAGGCAGACAGAATGTAGCCAGATAGGGTCATTAGGGTTGGGGAAACCTGTGGAGAGGGGGAATAGTCAGCCTAGGAAGAATCCAGAAAGGATATAAGTGGGGCAAGAGAGATATTAGACAGTCAGGAGAAGTCAGATCAACTGCAAAATAGGCATTAAGAGCAAGACTATGCACACACAAAGTTAGAAGTAAAAAAAGGCAGGGGTAGAAATCATGATCTCAGATAAAACAAAAGCAAAAAGTGAACTAATTAAAAGAGATAATCAGGGAAACTCTTCTTTTTTGTTGTTCAAAGGTACCATAGACAATGAAGTAATATAAAAAAAAATTTAGAACGTGTTTCTCTGATAAAAGACCTCATTTCTCAAATATATAGGGTACTGAGTCATTTTATAAAAATAAGACTCAATTGATAAACGGTCAAAGGATATAAAGAGGCAGTTTTCAAAAGAATAAATCAAAGCTATCTATAGTCACATAAAAATACTCTAAATGATTATTGTTTAGAGAAACGCAAATTAAAACAACTCTGAGGTACCACCTCACACTTATCAGAAATGACAAAATGCTGAAGAGGATGGGGGAAAATAGGTATACTAATGAATGTCCATATTTTCTCCTGCAGTATTATACTCAGTTTTGCTGGGTAGGTGATCCTTGGTTTTAATCCTAGATCCTTTGACCTCCAGAATATCATATTCCAAAACCTTCGATCCCTTAATGTTGCTAGATCTTGTGTTATCCTGATTGTGTTTCCACAATACTCAAATTGTTTCTTAGGTATACTAATGAACTGTTGGTGGAGTTGTGAACTGGTCCAACCATTCTGGAGAACAATTTGGAACTATGTCCAAAGGGCTATAAAACTGTATATACCCTTTGACCCAGCAATACCATCACTATGTCTGTCTTCCAAAGAGATCAAAGGAAAAGGAAAAGGAAAAGGACTTACACGTACAAAAGTATTTACAGCAGCTCTTTTTATGGTAGCAAAGATTTGGAAATTGAGGGATGCCCATCCATTGGGGAACAACTGAACAAGTTGTGGTATACGATTGTGATGGAATACTATGATAAGCAGGATGGTTCCAGAACAACATGGAATTGTATGAACTGATGCAAAGTGAAATGAGCAGAAACAGGAGATCATTGTACACAGTAACAGCAATATTGTAATGATGATCAACCATGAAAGTCTTAGCTACTCTTATCAATGGAATGATCTAAGACAATTCTGAAGGACTAATGGTGAAAAGTGCTATCTACCTCCAGAGAAAGAACTGATGAACTCTGAGTGTAAGTTGAAGTACACTTTTCTTTATTTATTCTTCTTGGTTTTTTTGTGGTGTGGCTGATGCAGAAATATGATTTCACATGTATAATTGATATCATATGAGTGAGGAAGGGGCTCAAGGGAGGGAGAGAATTTGGAACTTAAAAAAAAGAATGTTAAGAATAAATGAATAATAAATTTTAAAAAATAAACAAGACTGTTTTCAGAAGTAAGTAATAAATAAATAAACCTGAATAAAAAGAGGGAGAAGAAAGGGAAGAGAAAATAAAAATCAAGTAAGGCTGAAAGATAAAGAGTAATGAAATCAGGATTGGGCTGATAAATATTTAATAACTGGATCTCTGGAAAGGCATAACAGACTTTTAAATTTAATCTGCATTATTGACATTTTCTGGATCACTTTCTTCACACTAGACCTGTTATGTCAAACACAAATAGAAATAGGGGCAACACATCTATATGTAAGGATCCCTTCAGACTGCATATTGACTGGATTTTAAAATGTAATGCCATGTTTTGTTATATTTATATTTATTCTGTTAAATATTTCCCAATTACATTTTAATCTGGTTGTTATTGCATAAGCCTGTGCCTGTGGACCTGCTACGTTTAACACCTCTGATCTAGACAAACCAAATGAACAGTAAATCAAGCCCTAATTTGTAGCATTTGCCAATTTCCGAGGTGTAAGTGTTCAGACTGAACATTTAACAATCGATTCTAACTGGTTGGAGCTGGATCCAACATATTCTTGAATATAATCCAAGGCCCAGGATCAAAGCTCTGACTTGACACAGCCCAGGTTTAAACCTGTGGACTTCTAATTAATCATACACTTTCCCTTATGCCCTCATCTAGGGTATCCCTCCAGTAACATCAGAATTGGGTTTGTATCTAGATTTCTACATCAAGAAAAAAAAGGGGTCTCCTCTCCCAGAAAAGCAGTTGATAATAGCACTGAAAATAGGAGAGACTTTATTTAACCTGATGTTTGCGCAGGCCCATATAGAGTTAAAACAATTCAAATTTCTTCTCTTGGACCATGCCTGCCCTGAGGGACTATAAATCCACTGGACAAAGTAACTCTTTGGGTTAATACCCTTATTCTTATACCCCCACAAAGAGAAAACCTCAGAATTACTAGGTGGTAGAATAGGCCTGGAGTCAGGAAGACCTGAATTCAAATTCTACCTCAGACACTTAGTAGTTATGTGATCCCTAGATAAGTCACTTAACCTGTTTTTTTCAGTTTTCTCAGCTGTAAAATGGGAATGATAATAGCGTAGGTCCTTGTGAAGATCAAATGGGATGATATTCGTAATAATGGTTAGCATACACATGGTACATACATAAGCTACTTAATCAATATTTATTGCCTTCCCCAATCCCACTCCCAAAGCAAGCAATTCACTTTATGAACTTCGTGTCCCTTAGGAATCTATATGATTCTTCACTCATACATCTGTATGGCTCCCCAGAAAGGTCACAGGGACACACAAACTTTCCTTCAGGGAACAAGTCTGTTTTCTGGGGATAACTCTTCTCAATGTCTCTCTCACAGTCATTCTCTTGTTCTATCAGTCTATCCCTGCTCTCCCCTTTAAAAGTTTGTAATTCTCTGTTATAATTGTCATTATATCTCTAGTCAACCCCTGATATCTTTGTGGTGGAGGCAAAATTCAGTTTGCCAAAAACATTTGGGTAATAAAACAGCAAATTATATTGTAGTATCTGTGGATAGATGGGAATCAGGAGGAGAAGTTGAGGAAAGAATTGGCCTTTTCTTGGGATCTCTGTGAACCTGGGTCCTCTATTCTTATAAGCTTATAGAATCAATGATTCTCCTATCTCCCTTCTCTGCTACAATTGAGTTCTCTCTTTGCTGCCCAGAGATATACTGGATGTGCCACTCTTGCTCTAACCTCTAGAATCCAGATGCTCAGAATCTCTTTTGAAAAAGCTTCTTCCTTTTATACAAATTGCTTAGGGAGTGACCCAATCTCTCACACAATGGTTTTGATTGATTTAAAAAAGTGTTCAGCCCTGTTCTCAGTCAATTCTGATTGTTTGATTCAATCAAAAAGTGTTCTATTCAAAGGAGCAGAGTGAAAATGGGGTGGTTTTAACCCCTTCTAGGCAGGTCAATTCCAAGAGTACATAAAGCCTATGTGCATGAACTGAACAGAATTGGCCATTGCCTTTAAGTGGTGTTAAAAGAACACCACCTAGGATCAGGCAAGTTTGCATGTTATCAAAGAGTTAACTATTTTAAGAGGGTGAGAGATCTCAAGAAACACAAAGGGATTCTGAAGGGTTTTATCAGTCTTCTCTGGGGCACAAATCTTTATAGGAAAAAATGTGTGTGTGTGTGTGTGTGTGTGTGTGAGCAGGTCCCAGTGGAAGACAAAGTATGTCAAGGAGAGTTGTGAGCAGAAGTCACAATTTCTATGCACCTGATTAGTTTGTTGTACTATTTATTAAGCAAATTTCTATTGGTAGCAGAATCCTAGGTGCTGTGCAAAGCAAACTGAAATCTTGGCTAAATTTTAGATAAAGGGCAAGATAGCAAGTTAAAGTTGCATAGAGTCACCACTTTTCGAACCCCTGATTCTCTGTGGACCTGAGCAAAGGCTTACTCTTGTAGAAATCTTTCCAAGATTCTTTGGGGAGGTGGTAGTAGAATTAACCAAGCACTCTTTAGAGAACTAGTACAGCCCTTTGAAAGATAGCTGTGCCCTGCTCCCCTTGGAAGGAACAGGCAACATTTAACATTCCCAAGGGCACTGTTCTGCCTCCTTGGTTCCCATGATTCAGGAGAAGAGAGAAATGTCATCCTTGAATACCACTATTTGCCCATCTTCATCCTCTTCCCCCATCTCTTGTTCTCAAGGGAGTTTTCAACAAGATTCAAATAGGTAACCAGGCAGGGGAAAGTGAGGATTTCTCCTTCTGTGATTTTCAGGGTATTTGAGGCACCTCGATGGTACAGTGGATAGGAACCTCAGTCTGGAGTCCAGAAGTTGTCATTAGTTATCCAATCACGTCCAACTCTTCATGACCCCTGTGGACCCCAGCAGTTAATGCTGTTGATGGGATTTTCTTGGCAAAGATACTGGAGAGCTTTACCATTTCCTTCTCCAGTGCCTTAAGGCAAACAGTTTAAATAACTTGACCAGAGGTTGTATCCCAAAGAGATCATAGAAATGGGAGGAAGATCCATATGTACAAAAATATTTATTGCAGCTCTTTGTGGTGGCAAAAAACTAGAAATTAATTAATTCCCCATCAATCAGGGAATGGCTAAGCAAGTTGTGGTATGTGAATGTAATAGAATGCTATTGTGCTATAAGAAATGAGGAGGAGATGGACTTCATATTTACCTGGAGAGGCTTATACAAATTGATGCTGAGTGAGAAGAGCAGAACCAGGAGAAATGTGTACACAATCACAGACGCATTGTATGTGTGATGACCAATCTTGATAAACTGGACTCTTCTCAGCAATGCACAGTTATAAGACAACTCTACAAGTCTCAGGATGGAAGGAGATATCCACATTCAGAGAAAGATCTAGGAAGAACAGAGTTTAAATGGAGACTGAAACAAACTACATGCTCTCGTTCTTTTCCATGTTTGGTTTTGTTTCTTTTTTCCCATTGTTCACTCCATTGGTTACAATCCTTCCATACAACCAGACTAATGTCCAATGTGAAAGTATTTGCAGATCCTATACTTGTTTGCAAGCCGCTATGGGGGGGAGGAGAGAGAGGGGAGAAAATTTGAAACTCAAGGGATTATGGAACTGAATCTTGTAAACTAAAAGTAAATGAACAAATCAATTAAAATAAAAAACCAAAAATAAAAAACCCAAAAATAGTAAATAAATAACTTGCCCAGAGCTGAGATCAGTTTTGAACTCTGTTCTTCCCAATTCCAGGTCCAGTGCTATATCCACCAAGTCTAGGTAGCTGCCACGTAGGAGTCAGAAAGACCTGAGTTCAAATCTGGCATCAGATCCTTTCTAGCTGTGGGATTCTAGATAAATCACTTAGTTTCTTTTTGCATCAGTTTCCTCTACTGTAAATGAGAATAATAACATGAGAATGATAACAGTACCTACCTTGCAGAGTTGTTAGGATCAAATGAGATAGTGTTTATAAAACGCACTCAGCACAGTGTCAGGAACACAGTAGGTACAGGATAAATGCTCATTCTCTTCCTTCCCCTTCCCTTCCATACTTCGTTGTATGCCCAACATATATTGTAAGCCCTGGTCTTCACCTATGGTGAGAAACTACTCTGGCTGGTAAAGCTATAGTGATGTGTAGACTGTGAACATCTGTCTAAGCTGCTTTGAAGCAATCCCTGAAGTTGGTAACCAGACTTCCTTTTGGACCTGCCCTTTTTCTTCTCAATCTGTTATTGTACTTCACAGGCTAGTGGCGTCTCAGGGCTGAGCTTCTACTCCTCTCAGATAAAGTGCTTTTAAGGATAGTACATCAGAAAGGGCAGTGGGCTGCAATCAGAACACCTGGGATTTAGTTCTGACCCTGAGTGACTGTGGGCCAGATACTTTATTTATTCACTTGTTCATTCTGGTATCAAATGAGTACTTAACCATGCACAAATGTACTGGTCTGTCAAATAGGGATAATATTTCTTATTCTACCAATTTTACAGGAGGACTGTGAGGGTAATTGAGCTTGTACACGTCAATATGCTTTGGAAAGGGAAACGTGTCATACCGATGTAAAATATTATTTTGGGAAAACTCTCTTGTTCCACTTATTACAGAATAAAAATCTTAGAAAGAATACTACTGAGTCATTTCATGAATCCTGCTGATTTAGACCAAGATGCTATTTAAATCAATCCAAAAACATAGCTACTGGAGTAGCTAGGTGGTACAGTGGATAGAGTACCAGCCCTGAAGTCAAGAGGACTTGAATTCAAATTCGACCTCAAATACTTACTAGGTATGTTACCCTGGACAAGTCATTTAAATATGATTGCTTCCCCCAAAAACAACAACAACAAAAAGAAACATGGCTATCTACCTCTGTCTCAGGAATCTAATGATAACTTTCTAAGTTCCTGGGATAATGCATTTCTATGCCCTGCAACCAAGTTGTCTATTCCTATTACCCCTGTGGGAGCAGCCAGAGAATAGATGAAATTAGTAGATGAAATCTCTTCTGCCCAAGTCCCATCTTTTTAGTGGGATCAATCATCAATCAACAAGCATTTATTAAACACTTATTATGTGTCAGGTATTGAAACAATCCCTGCCCTCAGGGAACTTGCATTCTGAGAGACAGGGTCATAACATCACAGAACTGGAGCTGAAAGGGGTCAAAGAAGCTTTATAGTCATTCCCCATTAGTTTATAGCTAAGGAACTGAGACCCAGAGAGGTTAGGTAACTTTAACCATTCACCATTTGGTAGTAAGTGGAAAAGCCTGGGTTCATGCCCAGATTCCCTGACCTCAAACCCAGCTTGTTTGCTACTGTATCATGCTGCATGTATACATCTAAGTGTCTCTTTGTACACATACAGGGAAGGGAGATGCCAAGATCAGGAAGTCTCACACAGGGGATGGCTTTAAAGCTGGGATTTAAAGAAAGCTAGAGACTTGAAGAAGTAGTGCAGTCCAGGCATGGTGGGCAACCTGAAGCAAAGGCACTGAGATAGGAGATGTCATGCCCGGGTGAGGATTGGCAAGAAGGCTGATTTGTCACAGTCAACAAACATTTATAGAGGGCACTGTGCTAAATGCTCAAGACACCAGTTGGAGTGTCATGTGAAAGAAAGCTAATTTTGGTGGAGTGTAGGAAGGGAAGTCATGTGTGATGAAGTGGAAAGGTAGGCAGAAGGAAGGTTATGAAGGGTTTTTAACGCCCAGCAAAGGAAGTTGTGGAAGTAATAAGATAGGGGAGGTGTGGTTAGACAGCTATTATGCTGGGAAAGATCTGAGGTTTGGGTGGAGTGTAAGTTCTATATGAGTTAATGATGTGATGTGGTAGCCTCCCCCTGACCCTCCCCCCCCAAAAAAGCAGAGACTCTCTTGGGTTGCATTAGGAAGGGCATAGTTTTCAGGAATAGGGAGGTGATGACCCACTGAACTCTGTCCTGTCAGAAACACATCTGAAGTATTGTGTTCAGTCCTGGTCATCAAGGAAAGAGATTAACAGACTACAGAGTGTTCAAAGGGAGGCATCCAGCATTGTGAAGGACTTTGGGTGCATGTCATATAACCATCAGATGGATGAACTGAGGTTGTTTATCTTGAAGAAGAGAAGAGAGGGAAGGGGTGGAGTAGGTGGGGAGGGAGAGGACGTGAGTGCTGTATTTAGGTATTTAAAAGATTATTTTATGGAATAGGAATTAGATTTGTTCTCTTTGACCTCCTAGTTCAGAACCAGGAGCATAGTGGAAATCATAAGGAAGCCAATTTAAGATTGAAGTCAGGAAAAGCTTCTCAATAATTATTGCTGCCCCAAAGTGGAATCGGTTGCTTCAGAAGGTGGTGGATTACCCCTGTTTGGAAGTCTTCAATCAGAGGCTGTGGGTAGATTATAATGGAAAGTCCTTTTTTGGACTAGATGGCCACCAAGGTCTCTTTCAATTCTCAAATTCTGTGGCTCTGTTTCCCTCAAATTCTATCCACCATCTGTGTATTAGTATGAGTGATCCTGACTTTCTAGCAGATTATTTGGTTAAATTTTTTTCTAGGTTGGATTTAAGGGACCTTAGATCTCTTCTCTTGATTCAAACTGGAGTTGGTGCTGATCTCAGACACTTACTAACTGTGGGGGTTCAAAATTGTCCAATATGCAAGAAAAAACACTAAGGCAGAGCTCTGAGATCATGATACTTTATTAAAGGGTCCATGGTTCCCTCTAAGGAAGTGGATCTTAGATCTTCCTCACAGTCTGAGAGGCCTTCCTCCCCCAGGGCCTTAGTTTTATAAAGCTTAATACCTAGACAATACAGGTGAAGCAGACCAAAAATACAGAATCTCATTGGTTGATAGAACTTGATTTTGATTATCCAAGAGGGTCTGTGCAACATAAAGAATCCCATTGGTTGGCAAAGAGGTTAATGATCAGACCCTAAAAGACCTATCTTGATCTTTCAGGAGATCCAGAGGAGCACACTCATGGGCTGGTAGAAAGGCAGGACTCCAGCCAGCAACCCAGGCCATTTGTTGATCAAGTGCTCGTGGTTGTCTCCCCATGTTGGGCTATAGAAGGATGATAAGGGAAGGAGGGGCAACAAAAAAGTGGGGGGGACTTTCTGTGTAATTGAGTCACCTCTGTCATGCTGGGCTTGGTCATCATAACAAGGCAAAAACAAAGTTGCAGTTCATAGCTCTGAGGCCTACTATCAGAACTTATAATCACTACCTCTATGGAATCATATCAAACTGATTAACACTGATTGCAATAAAATGGGGGTTCAATGAAAATAGCTCTCACATAACCTTGTTGTCTCAGTTCCTCATCTATAAAATGAGTTGGAAAAAGAAATGGCAAACCACTCCATTATCTTTGCTAAGAAAACCCCAAATGGGGTCACGAAGAGTCAGACATGACTGAAATGACTGAACAACAACAACATAAAGGATTTGATTTTAATCTAAATTGGGTTGATCTCTTTTGAGTTCCTCCCACTTCCTCCCCCAACTCCCATTCAATGACTCATTTCTGCAACATTCAGGAGCTTAGTAAGCCTCTTCATCATCTGGGGGTGTTCAACACATGCTTAGGTACCACAAGGTAAAAACAGGGCAAAGGGAAGAAACATGTGGAGAAAAGCATACCCGAGGAAGCCAGGAGAAGCTGTGTGGCATTTAGAGATGGAACAGACTCATCTGACTCCAAAACATCTTCATGTTCAAATGGAAGTGTTCCATACAGTACTTTCTAAAATATTTTTATGAACCAAAGATTTCAAAAGTAAAAGTTCAGAAGAAAGTGAATGGTTCTGTATAGTCATTGTTCTGCCTTCTCTTACCATTCAAGATAATTCTTTATCAATCCCAGGATAAGGTGAAGGGGTGAGGTTGGGAGGGGAGGAAGTGAGAATCAGATGGAATAGTGGGGTTAGTGAAGGCCTCATTGGAGGTGTGGCTGATTCATTTCCATGAATTATATAAGGATGACATAGCCCCTCACAAGATAGTTAGGCTATAATCAAGAGCTTGGTGAGCTGGTATTCTTCTCTTAGCCCTCCACAGAGGGCACAAACCTCATCTCCAATCCAGAATGGGAAGATCAGACTCTCCTTCTCCATTAACTAAGCTACATCTGCAGAGTCTATCCAAATAGTCCAAATTCCTTCTGATTTCTCCCGCTGGAAAAAAACAATGAAGAAGCAACAAAACTGCAGAAGGAAGGGAGAGGCATCAAAATATCTTAGACAAATTCTTAAATCTTGCTTTGTGGTTACTTTCTAGAGAATAATTTAGGAAAGCCCAATTAAAATTATGATCTAAAATTTGTATCTCTCCATATAGGAGAGATCTAAAATTTGTATCTCTCCATATAGCTGTTTTGAGTCTCCAGGAAATCAAAATCAATGCCTCTTCTTTTTTTTTTTGAAGTTTTTTTTTTGTCTTTATTAATTTGTTTGTTTACTTTTAGTTTACAAGATTCAGTTCTACAATCTCTTGAGTTTCAAATTTTCGCCTTTTCCCTCCCCTTCCCCTTCCCCCCCCCAGCCAATGGCAGCATGCAATCAA
>CM053588.1:205864099-205955377 GCA_028646515.1 Pseudochirops corinnae | reverse complement strand
TCCTCTGAAAACTGCCTGTTCATATCCTTTGACCATTTATCAATTGGGGAATGACTTGTATTCTTATAGATTTGACTCAATTCTCTGTATATTTTAGAAATGAGGCCTTTATCAGAGACACTGCTTGTAAAAATTCTTTCCCGATTTCCTATTTCCCTCTTAACCTTGGTTACATCAGCTTTGTTTGTACAGAAACTTTTCAATTTAATGTAATCAAAATTATCCATTTCAAACCAATGCCACTTCTGATCTCTCTTCCAGAACTTCAGAATACCCAGCTTTAGCTCTACTTGTTTATGGGTTTCCCCAAGACTAGTTCATTAGGTTCCTGGTATTTTTCTCCATTCTTACCCCTGCCTTCCCCTCTGACTCTCAATTTCTCGTGTTATTATTCTTATTAATCTCACAAATACCAAAGGGATGTGGTGGAAATAAATTGTACCCACTATACACTTTTAAGTTTAATCTGTATTATTTACATTTTTTTGTACCACTTTAAGTCTAGACAATTAACAAAACAATAAATCAAGCTCTGTTTTTGTAACATTTGCCCATTTCTGAGGTTTGAATTCTCTTGAAAGCCAATGGGAGCTGGCTGCAGCACAACCTTGGACTATAGGTTCATAAGGAAAGTGCTAGCCTACTGGTAGTTTTAATCTTGTCCTACACACAAATTATAAAGGCAGAAGAGCAAAGGAAAGATGGGGAGGTGGGCTGGCAGTTCTTACTCTTTTCAGGTCCATTTCTACTCCTGTGTCAGTGTCTTTGTATTGATTAAGGCTCCTCTCTGTGGCACTTCTGAAGGGTTATACGGGGACTTTCCTTTCCTTTCCTCCTCCTTCTCTATCAACACTTGTCTATCCTGTTTCCCATTCTTTTGCAACCCCACTCTTGGCTAGGT
Organism: Pseudochirops corinnae; assembly: GCA_028646515.1. Lineage (NCBI taxonomy): Eukaryota > Metazoa > Chordata > Mammalia > Diprotodontia > Pseudocheiridae > Pseudochirops > Pseudochirops corinnae. The sequence goes on along the minus strand of CM053588.1, from coordinate 205,954,476 downwards.
GAAAGTCATGAATGGGTAGAGTAGTTAGCTAATCACTGGTAATATATTAGACAACTGAAGTGTTATCCTTAATGGGTAGAATAATACTTTGCCCCAGTTTAAAGGCATGTATGGGCACTTAGGGAGGGCAGTGGCTAGAGCATTGGGCCTGGAATCAGGAAGACTCATGTTTATGAATTCAAATCTGACCTCAGACCCTTACTAGTCGTGTGACCCTGGGCAAGTCATTTAACCATGTTTGCCTCTGTTTCCTCACCTTTAAAATGAGCTAGAGAAGGAAGAGAAAGACAAACCGTTCCAGTATCTTTGCTAAGGAAACCACAAGTGGAGTTATGAAAAGTTGGACACAACTGAAAAATAACCAAATAACCAATCATCAATCACCTGTGTCCAGATGGCCCTTAAGGAATGGCTCAAATGAGAATCCCAAAGCCCCTGGCAGATTCAAAGAGAGGTCTGGGGATAAAAGATGCTTGGCATCTCTTGAGTCTCTCCGCAAGTAGCTAACTCTACGTATGAAATGAATGAGGACTCTACCGTCTCCCAAAGCAACCTTGCAAATCATTTATAGAAATCGCCAGGCCAACAGTGTGTCTGGCTAGCCAAAGTTATATTGTACTTTCCCTTCTTACTTACATATGCTGCCCTTTACTGGGATTAGTGATGGGCTTGAGAGCCTCTATATAAGGGAGGGAATTAGCACAGTTCTCCCCATTTACCACCAGCTGCACCTCTTTAGGATTTCTTTGGACTTCTCCACCATACCCCAGGAATAGAGTAACTTCTCACCCCCCCACTTTCTTACAGCTCCCTTTTGTGTGTTGTCTTTCACCCATTAGAGTGGAAGCTCTTGAGGTCAGGGGCTGTTTTTGTTTCTATTTGCATTTGGATTCATAGCTTTTAGCACACGTCTTGGCACACAGAAGGTGCTTAATTGTTCTTTTGGCCTCCTCTGCTTGGGTCTGTCTCTAAATTCCCCACACCAGCTCTTCACGTCAACAAGTCCATCCCACAAGTGGGATTCACAAGCTCTAGGTTTTAACACAACCCCCAAACCAAGCCAATACAAGGGGATCTTTAAATTCCATTACCATTACACTCTTAACCTGGTTTAGCCCATCTTCCAGGATGGTTTTACCAGGGTGTGGCTGTTGTATATGCTATAGCTTCTTGGAGCCACGGGGTGAAAGGTGGGTACCAAAGGTGGGCAAGCAGCCCCGAAGAAGGCTCGGCAAGCCCTCACACGAGAGGCTCTGGTCCTCCTGAACACCCCATACACCCCAGGTGTTTAATAAATGTTTATTGACTAAGACTATAGAGGTTCTCTGGTAAAAGATCTAGTAAGAGACAGAGGAAGAAGAATAGTGGCAGCTTAGGGGAATTGATGTAGGTTTTTGTGGACAATAGGAAGAACTTTGTTGTTTTCCTGGGGCATGTAGCCAAGAAGGAAGAGGGAACTTCTTCAGACTCATCAATGGTAACTGCCCTCTCATAGTCTATGTGGACACAAATGACCCTTCCAGAAGGAACCCAGAAAGTATTGCCAATAATTATGAGGAGTATTAGGGATATAGGTTGTATTTTTCTCACTGCTACCCATTGAAGTCAAGGGATAAAGAAGAGATAAATTAAGCAGTCAGTGAATCAATCAACAAGCATTTATTAAGCCCTTCACTATACTAAGTGGAAGGGATGCAAGAAAAAGCAAAAACAGTCCCTGCCTTCAAAGAACTTATATTTTAGTGGGGAAGATAATATATCAGATACAAGATAAATACAAGGCAGATGGCAACCATATAGGAAATGGCAGGAAAGTCCTCCTGGAGAAGGTGTGAAGTGAACAACTGGCTATGAAAGTGGGCTTGGAGAATAGAATTTGGATTCCTAGATCACAGTGTAGAGCACAGTATAGAGCTGATAAATTCCTTGCCAGTGATAGAGTGAGTACCTGTAACAAGGGCTGTTAACAATAGATTTGCCATGTTTAGCAAATCTAATTAAAAAGGTTTTAGAATAAAAAGGATGGGGGAGGAAGAAAGCTGCTGATGAATATCCCCAAAGTTAGATGCTACATAGAGTAGAAACAAAGAAATATGAGAAATTGCAACAAACCAGAAATTAACAGATGAAATCCAATAAAGGAGCCAGTAGTAAAATCCATAGCTCTAAGTTTCTATACTCAGATGCCCAAAGTCCTATTGCAAGAAGGGAAATTTGTACTCAGAAGTATTACTAGGACTTGGTAGGATGGAACTCACATTTCCACTATGGCTCTGGCTAGATAAATGTTAGATATAGATACATGAAAATAAGTAAAGGGAGATAAGGTGCTATTGTACATTAATAAAATAAACTCATGTGAGGAAATCTCATAACTGAGGGGATGAAGGGGAAGTATAATAACATTTGGGTGAAGGTCAAGAGGAAGACTTGGGTGTGGTCAGTGGAGCATGCCACAGACCATCTGGGTAGAGAGGGCAAATAAAATTGGGGAAACAGACCACAAAAATGGCTCTCCCTCCACTCTCCACCTGCGAGTCTTCTTGGTTTCACCTTCATAGAACAAGATGCACCTGAACTGGGGACTCCTGGGGGTCCCCCTTTGTGTGTGGTCATCCCCCCGTTAGATTGTTAGCTCCTTGGGGACAGGGACTATCTTCTTTTTTGTGTCCCTACTGTGTAGTATACACAGTGACTAGCACTTCCTAAAGGTTTTAAATTGAATCACAAGCCTGGCACAAAGACCTAGTTCAATGGAGTCTAACCCTTTCACCTTACAGATGAAGACACTGAGGACCACATTCCTGATCTCCAAAGTTACATAGGAAGTAGGATTTGGAGTCAGGTGCTCTGTCTTCAGAACTGGCGTCTGGGCTTTGGGGATAGCCCCCTGCTTGGCAGGGTCTTGGCTGCTCCTTGGGGCTGTGCTGGTAGACTGGACTTGCCTGCCCTCAGACTCTGGCATGGACTCCAGCTCCTGGATGTCTGATGGCTTGCATGACCTTTAGAAGCCCACAGTCAGGCCCATTCCATGCCCAATACTCTTTCACCCAAGGCAGAAAAGAACAGACAAAACAAGGACAGAAGCAACAGGAGGGCCAGGTACTCATGGCTCCATGTTGATTGGGGGAAGGGGGCAGGGCGTCCTTGGCTCTCTCTCTGCTGCTCAAAGCACTCAAATCCAGTCAGGTGGGAAGGGGAGGGCGAATTGCTTTTATATGTTCATCTGGTTTTGTCTTGGCCACCAATCCCAAAAGGCTTGTAGTGGGTCAGAAATAGAATACCTGGGCAAGGGACAGTCTATAATAACCAGCATTTATATTGTGCTTTTAAGGCTTATCTCAGTTCATCCTCACAACAGCCCTGGGAGGTCATATATGTGTGTTACCCATGGGGTATATTATCACTCTTAATATTCCTGCTTTATAAGTGAGGAAACTGAGACTTAGAGAGATTGAGAGACTTGCCTAGGGTCCCACAGCTACTATTTGGGGCAGGATTTGAACTTAGAACTTCAATGCAATACCTAGTGTGTTCATCCTCTAGAAGGGCATGCACTAGGAAAACTCTGCATATGCTTAAGGGATAGAACTTCCACCAGCTGGTAATCCACATACCCACCCCCAGCCCCACCCCTTACTCTAAAGCTTGGAGTTATTCCAAAAGTAAAATGGGCTGTGTCTTATGGCAATAAAATGAACTTAAATTTTATATATCATTTTAAAGTTTACATAGTGCTTTATATTCATTATCTCATTTGATCCATATAAAATAGGCACTAGTATTACCTCCATTCTGTTGTTTATTCAGTCATGTCCAATTCTTCATGACCCCATTTGGGATTTTCTTGTGAAAGACACTAATTTGTTATTTCCTTCTCCAGCTCATTTTACAGATGAGGAAACTGAGGCAAGCAGGGTGAAGTGACTTGCCCGGGGTAACAAAGCTAGTAAGTGTCTGAGGCCAGATTTGAACTCAGATCTTCCTGACTCCAGTCACTGGGCCACTTTAGCTTCATTTTGCAGATGAGTAAACTAAAGGTCAGAAAGGTTAGCTGATTTGCCCAGGATCACAGTGAGATTCCATTTCTGAGACAGGATTCAAACCTAGGTCTTTCTGGCTTCAAGTACTGCCAGTTATACACTACTCAATGAGGAGTTCCCTACCAGTGAGAGTCTTGAAGCAGGGTCTGGATAACCGTGAAGAAGGGATTGCTGTTCAAGGTTGGACTAGATGTCCTTTGAGGCCACTTCCAGTCCTGAGGCTGTGATTTCTGGCTGCTTCCAAACAACTCTTCCCCTCAAAGACGGAAGATCTTGACACTGCGGACGATATACAGAGGCTGAACGGAATTATATAAGTGCTGTTTTTAGTCAGAAAAAGGGTCTGGGTTTGTGCTCATGGTTGTTAAAAGCAGCTTCCCTGGTTTGCCTTTCACCTCAATATCATAGATCCATTAAATGGTTTTCAGTATTGAATGAACATGGGATTGTTTTATTTTTTCATGATTTGTTGAGTGTGAGATTATTTCCCCTTGTTTTATAAAGGGTTACTTTAGAAATCTGTTTCAACCAAAAGATAAGGGTAAAAACAGCTTCTAAGTCATGAACATCAACCATTAGCTTTTTTGTTGGCAATTTCGCAGAGAACAATACAGCAACATCCTTTTTCATAAATCTCCACCCCCTTCCTCTGCCCACACATACCTTTTTCTCTTTTAGGGCCTTGGACCTATCTGAGGTTTTAAAAAAAAAAATCAAAACCAATCTGACCAGAAACAGAAGAGAGAAATCAGCAACTCAAGGGATTACCACTATATTAAATTGTTTATTACAGTTAAAAACAACAACAACAAAACCAACAGGTCAGTTGTTTTGGCTTAATAAGAAAGGTCAGCACTTCACTGCATAATAAATTCAACTGTCGATATAAATGCAACACCATTCAGTTAATGTCATAATTTTCTTCTAAGAATGAAAACAAACATTTAATCGAAAGCGATGTCAGGGCCTGACCCTGGTTCTACCCAATCAAGTGTTTATTTTTTTAGCGCTAATTTTTTTCAACTAACAAGTTTTGATTTTGTCTCCCTCTCACCACTCCTCGACCAAATGAACAGAGAAAAATAGAAAACACACACCAAAAAAAATTCCATTGTTACAGATATGAATAGTTGCACAAAACAAATTTCCATATTGGCCATGTCCAAAAATATGTCTCATCATGCCTATTTATACCATCACTTCTCTGGGAGGATGCAGGACTCCCTCTTCATCATAAGTCTTTTGATTAGTCTTTGTGTCGATCATAGGTATTGTCTTTGAAAGTTACTCTTCATGATATCGTGGTTTTAGTATAAATTGTCATTGTTCTGCTCACTTCACTCTGCATCAGTTTGTACGTCTTCTCAGTTGTCTCTAAAACCACCCATTTCAACATTTCTTAGTGAAGCCAAGTGTTTCCAAACTTTATGGCATTCCTGTGTTTCTCAGACAAAGACCTTTGATTCTAACTGTGTCCAGAGGTGTTCTGGTAAATGTTTAACAATCAGCTTTCTGGGGGGAAAGTGTCCTCATGACACATTTTAAAGTTTAAGCTGCATTATTTTTTCTCTACCAATTTCTTAAGTCTAGGCAATCATCAAAACAATAAATTAGGCTCTGATTTGTAGTATTTGATAATTTCAGAGATATAAATACTCACACTGAAAATTTAACAATCAGTTTCCCCAAGCAGGTCAGCTGACTCCTACACACTCCTGGAAGTCTGACCCTGGGCAAGTCATATAAGTTTTTCTAGCCTTTATCTTCGTAATCTTGTTAAAATGAGGGGGATTGCCTAGCGGATAGAGTGCAGTCAGGAAGGCTTGTGTTTGAATCCTGCCTCTGATGTTTACTAACTGTATGACTCTGGGCAAGTCACTCAATGTCTCTAAGATTCAATGTCCTCATGAGCTAAAGAAGGCACTTGGCCTGGATGGTCTCTACTGTCCCTTCTCAATCTATGCTCTCCCCTCTATCTCAGTTTGTTGGTCAACTTGAGGTCATAACATCCAATTAAGAACATTGAAACTAAGACATGATATGGAAGAAACAGTGCTGGCGTGGAAGTGAAGAAAGGCGGGAGTCATTTCCCAAATTAAATAATGGCAGGCCACATGGACTCCTCAGTCAGTCATAGTGATCATTGTGGACTTGTGTTTGATAGAGCCTTGTGCTAGGTGCCCCCGTCATCGGCATTATCAGGGAGCTTTGTTTTATGGTAGGGGGTGCCTTGAAAACAGGGACTAGGTAAACCTTGGCACGACCTTCTCCAATCCCACCTGGTACCTTCTACTATGGTAGGTATAGACACACCTGACTTGATCTATCTTGTGGCCTTACTTCATACCGCCTTCTCTTTCCAGAATTTAGTCATAACCTTACATGTTTGGAGATTCTTCTCCTCTTCCTCCTTCTTTTTTTCTTCTTTCATCAGTGTGGAAACTCCCACAAATGCAGATGATAACTCACATCTTAGAGGCAGCTAGGTCAGTTGCAGTGGATCAAATGCCAGACCTGGAGGCAGGAAGACTTGAGTTCAAATCCAGTATCAGATACTAGCTGTGTGATCCTGGGCAAGTCACCCAACCTCTCTTTGCCTCATTTTCTTCAACTGTAAAAAGTGGGGATGATAATAGCACCTGCCTCCCGGGGTTGTTTTGAGGTTCAGGTGATAATAATTGTAAAGCAGCCCTTCGTAGTACCTGGCACATAGCAATAAATGTTATTATAGCACACTATATAAATGTTAGTTATTATGATGTCTCTAATTTATAGTCTTAGAGAGCTACCTGGGACACTTAGGATTTTTTTATAATTATTTTTTATTGTTTTTCTGTTTAAATATAATATAATCACAGATAATTTTCTCTATAGTCTTTTTAAAAATAAATGTCTTTATTGATGTCTTTTGCTTTTTTATATGACCATAATTTCCCCCAAATCCCTTCCCTCCCCCATCAAGGAGCCATCTCAAATAACAAATAGTAGTTTGTAAAGACAAAAAAGAAAAAGAGGGGAAAAAGTCAACACAATTGATTAATACATTGAAAAAGTCTGGATTTGTGTACAATGTGTAACCTCCCCCCTCTGCAAAGGCATAGAGTAAACATCTCATTTCTCTTCTTTCAAGCTATGCCTGTTCTTTATAATTTATAAATTTGTAATTGATACATTTACTTTTGATGTGTGTGTATGTGGTTATTCTTTATTTTTACATTGTTGTAGTCATTGTGTATGTTGTTTTCTTGGTTCTGCTTACTTCACCCAGCATCAGTGTGTGTTGATCTTTGTGTGCTTCTCTGAACTCACGACATAACATAATTTCTCACAGCATGTTAGTATTCCATTACATTCACTTATAGCAATTTGTTTAGCCATTCCCCAATCAATGGGCATCTACTTCATTTTCCCTTTTTTGCAATCACAAATAAAGTGCTGCTATTAATATTTTGGTATATATGGAGACTTTTTTCTTATGAATTATCTATTTGAGGTAGCCCAGGAATGAAATCTCTGGGTCAAAGGGTATGGATATTTTAATCACTTTATTTGTACAATTCCAAATTTCTTTCCAAAATATTTATACTGACGTACATTTCCAGCAACAATGCACAGGTGTGTTTGTCTTCTAACAACTCCTCCAATATTATTACCATCTTTTGTCATCTTTGCCAACTGGGCACTTAGAATTTAAGTGACTTGCTCAGAGTCACACAGCTAATACATTTCAGAGGCAGTACTTGAACCCAGATCTTCCCAATTCAAAGGCCTGCACTTTCCTTACTATGCCATGCTGTTTCTCCCCAGTTTATAGATAAGAAAGCTAAGACTCAGAGAGGTCAATCGATTTACCTACAGTCACACAGCTAGTGTGACTCAGCTTCCTCATAATAATGATAATAACTGATCTGTACATAGCACCTTATGTGGAATAACCTTCTATGTTGTTTAATTTGAGCCTTGTGACAGAACTATGAATGGAGGATTATCCTCATCATTTTACTGATGAAGAAGCTAAGACTCAGAAAAGGGAAGCATCTCATCCATGATCATACAGATAGCCAGTGTTGAGGAGGGATTTGAACTCAGATCTTCCTGGTGCCAAGTCCAGTACTCTCTCTACTAGGTCAAGAGCCTGTCAATACTTTGAACTACATAAGGTATAGGTTTGTTGTGAGGAATGCACTTTGAAAACCTGAAAGTATAATAGGAGGGCTAGTTGCTGGGGAGAGGTGCCAGGTGGTATGAGGAGACAGGAAGAATTAGTCCCCATCCATGCACTAGAGAAGTTTACAGGCAAGAAGGGGCTGTGGTGCATGTATAAGGCATATCATTTCACTGGGGGAAAGTGGGAGGTGGGTTGGCTGTCTTTCCTTTCCTCCACTTTGGCATTAATTGCGGCGTGAATCAGCTGACCTTGCAGATCCATTTTTGCTCCCCTGTTCCCAAGCTCCTCGAGATACTACTTTATCCTGTTAAATATTGGAATTGAGGCCACCAAGGGGCCTGAGTTTCTCCAAACAGCAGTCTTTCTAGCATTAGTGATTCTGAAGTAAACGCAAAATCTTCTCTGGCGATAGATCAAAGCAGAGCTCTCCTCCTGGGCATCATTGTCTTTCCCAGAGAAGAGGAAATGATGTGAGTTTGCATGAGCCAAACAAGGTATTCATTTACTGTTTCTGCATCACAGAAACCAATGAGGAGCAACACCCAGAAAGCTGCAACCACTTGAGTTGTTCTGGTTTCTCTTGGGCTGATGTTTTGGTGATGTCATTGGTTACTATGGTGACAGGGACACTCAAGCAGCATAAGATCCTAGATCTTTAAAAGGAATGGGCTTCAGAAAGCATCTAGATCAACCCCGTCATTTTATAGATGAGGAAATTGAGGCTTAGGGACTTCCCTAGGGTTGTATTGTTAGCAAGGACAAGAAGTGGGATTTGAACCCAAGGCCTCTGAATCCAGAACCAGTGCTCTTTCCACTGTACCTGACTATCTTCCTACAGCAGCAAGATACCACTTTACTTCTATGAAGGAATGCCTCTAAGAGCAAATTCCGGCAGTCAGGAAACTGGCTGTGTGATCTTGTACCTGTCACAGCACTTACTTTTCTCATCTGTAGAATAAGAGGACTGAATAATAAAATCTTTACTAATTACACTGGACTACTTCCATAGCCTTCTATCTGGTCTACCTGTTTCCAATCTCTCCCCACTCCAACCCACCCTCCATTCAGGTGCCATGATGATTTTTCTAAAGCATCAGGCTGTGCTTTCTCTTTGCTAAATAAGGGAAGTATTTCCTCAAGGAGCAAATAGAAATTCTTCTTGTTTGGTATTAAAGTCTCCCATAACCCAGCTCTTTCCTACCTTTCTAGTCTTCTTGCCTTATTTATTTCCATGAACTTTACAATCCAGTTACACCGGTCTACTCACTACTTTACCTCAAAACCAACACTCTCTCACTCATCTTCACTTAGGCCTTTATACTATAACTGTCCCCCATGCCCAGAATGATCTGCCCCCTCATCTCTGATTCTGGGTTTCCTTGATTGCTTTTTCTTTTTTGCTTTTCTTTTAAAAAAACTTTAATATTTTATTTTTCCCAGTTGCACATAAAAACAATTTTTAACATTCATTTTTAAAAATTTCAATTTCCAAATTCTCTCCCTTACTCTTTCCCATCCCCCCCCAGACAGTGAGCAATTTAATATATTATACTTGTACAATCATGTGAAACATATTTCCGTATTAATCATGTTGTGAAAGAAAACACAGATCAAAAAAAAAAGACCCATGAAAAAATAAAGTGAAAAACAGTATGCTTTGATCTGCACTCAGATTCCATCAGTTCTTTATCTGGTGATAGAGAGCATTTTTCATCATGGGTGTTTTAGAATTGTCTTGGATCATTGCATTGCTGAGAATAGCTAAGTCATTCGTGGCTGTTCATCATGAAATACTGTTGTCAGTGTGTACACTGTTTTCCTGGTTCTTCTCACTTCTGTTTGTATCAGTTCATGTGTTTCCTTGGTTTTCTTCAAGACTCAGCTCAAACCCCCACCTTCTGCAAGAGGCCTTTCCTGATCACCCCAGCTAGTAATGTCTTTCCCTTTTAGATTATCTTCTCTCTCTCTCTCTTTTTCTCTTTCTCTCTCTCTCTCTCTCTCTCTCTCTCTCTCTCTCTCCCTGTGTGTATATGCATATGTATGTATGTATCTATTCTTCCACCTGTGTGTATGTATATATGCAGATATGTATCCATCTGTGTATGTATATATATATGTATCCATCCATCTATTCACCTATGTATGTATGTATCCATCCATCCATCTATCTATCTATCTATCCAATTTATATATTGCCCTCCCCTGTGCCTGGAATGCCCTTCTTCCTTATCACCATCTCTTTTTTTTTTTGAGAGGGGAAGGCAAGGCAATTGGAGTTAAGTGACTTGCCTAAGGTCGCACAGCTAGTAAGTGTGTCAAGTGTCTGAAGCTGGATTTGAACTCAGGTCGTCCTGACTCCAGGGCCGGTGCTCTATTCACTGAGCCACCTAGCTGCCCCCACCATCTCTTTCTTTAAAGTGCAGCCCAGGCACCATCTCCTGCATGAAAGCTTTCTGTGTTCCTCCAGCTGCTAGTGCTCTCCCTCCCTAACTACCTTTATTTGACTTCTTTGTATATATTTGTAATAATTATATTTATGTCATATATATTTATAGTGTGCTTTTGTCTCCCTCATTAAAATGTGTGCTCTATTTTAGTCGGGATTATTTGATTCTTTTATACTCATGCCTTTAGCATAGTGTGTGGTATGTAGTAGGTCCTTAGTAAAAGTTTTTCAAAGGACAAACAACATTCAAACTGCTTTAAGACTGGTAAAACACTTTCTTCTTTTTTTTTCTTTTGCTTTTTGGAGGGGGAAGGTAGGGCAATTGGGGTTAAGTGACTTGCCCAAGGTCACACGGCTAGTCTGATTTGATCTCAGGTCCTTCTGACTCCAGGGCCAGTGCTCTATTTGCTGCGCCACCTCGCTGCCCCAAAACACTTTCCTCGTACCACAAAAGTGGGGAGTGGGGAGTATGCTCTTACTATCCGTTTAATAAAGTTCAGATTGAGCCACTTGCCCATAAGCACCACGCATATGAGTGCTTGAGGCAGGCAGGATTCCAATCTAGGTCTCTCTTGACTCCACTTAAGAAGGGTGAGTATAGATGTGAAGCTGAGAGGGGCCTCAGAGGCCAAGTAGTCTAATTGTCTCATTTTACAAATGAGGGAGCTGAGACTCAAGGAGGCTAAGTGACTTTACCTGAGGTCACATCCTCCAAGGTGGGATTTGAAGCCAAATCCTATGAATACAGAGTCAGCATGCTTTAAACCTAGGCTGGGTTGCCACGATTTTCCTATTATGTCCTGCTGCTTCTTGTTTCTAAAGCCTCTTCCACATCTAACATCCTATGAGGTCATTCATCTGATGTCCCATGAGACAACCTGAATTTGGTACTTTGGGATTGGAGAGAGCAGAGAGGATGGACAGGGGGAAGGGAGCAGCGGGAGGAAGCTTGTCTCATCAGGAAAGTCTTTTGTGGGTTGACACTATTGGGGTCTTCTGAACCCTGAAGGCTAAACCCTCCTTTCTCTGCAAAGAAGGAAGTTCAAGAGGCCGACAAAAGGTTTCACATAAATTGCCCCAGTGGACTAATGGCTGGGGTTCTTCCCCTTTCAGAGGTTCCCCTTCCTGTGGTTGGGTCATTAAATCTCCATCGACTTCACCATCCGAAACTACAGAAACGTCCTTCCTGTCACTTTTGAAGTCTTGTACAGAGACCACATTTAAGCTAAGTAGCATCTCAGAGGGCAGCACTGAGGTTCAGAGTCCAGATCATCCATTCTCTGTATAATTAAAGGAAGTTTATAGTGCAATGGATAGAGTGCTGGACCTCAAGTCAGAAAGAGCAGAGTTCAGATCCAATCTCAGACACTAACATGGCCCCAGGCTCCCCATCTGTAAAGTGAAGATTGTTAGCATCTATCTCTGAGGGTTGTTATGAGGACAAAATGAGATAATATTTGTAAAGTGTTTTGAAAACCTTAAAGCACTAGTAATTGGCCCTTAGGAGAATCTCCTGCTGCTACCAAGGGGTGAGATGGGATTACTGAATGTTCTGGAAACTGAGCCTTTTCACTATTTCTTTTTCATAGACCTTTAGAGCTATAAGGGACTCTAGTGATAATTTAATCTACCTCATGTCATTTTACAGAGGAGGTGCTTGGTTTCTTGGACTCAGAAGAGACCTTGGAGATCGTCTAATAAAACAACTCTCTCATTTTATAGATGAGAAAACTGAGGCCCGGGGAGAGTCAGGTGTCCTGTACTCTGTCTCCAAATTGAGGCCAGACAAAGTGACTTGCCCAAAGCCCCACAGGTAAGTCAGTCAGTAGCAGAGCCACGACTCAAACCTGGCTCCAAACACATTCTCTTTCCACTGGGGCTCAATTGAACATTGAACATATGAAAGGAGATTGACAGGAAGTGTATCTACTCCTCCTTTTACTGTTCTTGCCAATAATAATACTAACACTGTTTTCTGTATATGTCCTAGTTGCAAAGATCAAATGACAACGTAAGGAGTGTGGCCAATTTGCAGTCCTAGGGAGCCACAACTAGGTCGAGGCAATCAGAGCTTTGCCCCAAGGTGCTGAATTTAGATGACACCAATCCCTTTGAAGTCTTTTAGCAAGAGTACAAAAAAAAATAGCTTAGCATCTAGTTAAGAAGAATGATTAGTTTTAAAAATTAATTCTCTCTTAGAGTGGTAGCTTTCCTCAGAAGAAGTCCTGAAATCTCTGTCTCCTCCTAAGGTACAGACAGTGTCCCCACCCCACCTTTCAATTGAAAACACAATCTATCCCATTTACCTTAGGCACTAATTCCCAGGAATGAAAGATGCTGCTTAACTACAAACAACTCGAACTTTTCCGTATGGAGGTTTCGGTTTGCTTTGCTTTGTTCCTCTGGCCTTGTTTCCTAACTTTACCCTGAGAGCCCGGACATTTTTTATTACTGAGAGATGTTTTGCTATCTCTTTCACTTTCTCTGCTCTGGTCCTTCCTAGGACACATAATTGCCAAATCTCCAAGTGTGACCCACTTCCCCCTTTCTCTTTCATCCTTTGTTCTGATCATGGGGGGGGGGGGGGTTGTCTCAGGACATGACAGTACTCAGAGAGGCCTTTCTGAAGGTTGAGTCAATAGTAACACATATTTTGAACTGATTCTCTGCTGGTGGTGATTGATTTGTCTTGGTCACCCACATTCTTTTGTTGGGAACTCTTGTGACCAAAGGCCTGTAAATGAAAGATAATTGGGTTAGCCTTCAGGTGAGGTCTGTGTCCTCTCAGAGAACAGAGCAAAGGGGTAGAGGCCAAGATCTCAACCTTGTCATTTTAAGCAACTTAGGTAACCAATGGTTTAACTATTTCCTCAAATCCAAGATTGATTCAGCCTCTATTTCCTGTCTCCCTAGTTTCAGAGCTTGTGTTGTGCGGTTTTTCTCATCCTTCCTTCCTTCCTTCCTTCCTTCCTTCCTTCCTTTCTTCCTTCCTTCCTTCCTTCCTTCCTTCCTTCCTTCCTTCCTTCTTTCTTTCTTTTTCTTTTTCTTTCTTTCTTTCTTTCTTTCTTTCTTTCTTTCTTTCTTTCTTTCTTTCTTTTTCTTTCTTTCTCTTTCTCTAACCTTCCTTCCTTTTTTCCCTTTTCTTCTTTCTTTTAAAATTCAGGTGTTTATACTTTTGATAGCACATCACAGTCTGCATGAACAAGTCTTCTATAGTCTAGTTCCAGCTTTCCTCTCCAACCTTATCTCGTACTGCTCCCCTTGAAGCATTCTGCAGTCTAGTCAAGCTGTGCTCATCCCTCATGCCGTGTTCTTGTCTTGTCTGTCTCTCATCTCCCCGCCTTTGCTACGCTCTCTTCTATGCCTGGGTCATAAATCTAGAATTTGAAGGGATACCAGGGGCCATCTTATCCAACCTCTTTGTTAAAGAGAAGTAAACTGAGGTCCAGCAAGCTCAATTAACTTGCCAAAGATCACAGACTGTGTAATACGGGTAGGACTGGAACCCAGGTCTTTGGACTCTACAGCTGTTGCTCCTCTTTTCACTGAGCCATATTGTTTCTTTTTTCTTTCATCTTTCTTTCTTTTTTTGTTTGGAGTTTTTTTTTTTTTTGGAGGCAGTTGAGATTAAGTGACTTGCCCAGGGTCACATAGCTAGTAAGTGTCTGAAGGCAGATTTGAATTCAGGTCGTCCTGACTCCAAGGCTGGTATTCTATTCCATGTTCCATCTTGATACTCCAGTCATACTGTTTCTAATGGACTCCCCTTCTCTGTACCTTTCCCATTGATATAAATTGAATCTCTTCCTTCCTTCCTTTTTTCGAGGTCTACTCTGATTTACCACCTTTCTATGATCACCCCTGCTTGCAGGTGGGAGTGATAACTCAGATTTCTCCTCAATCATTCCTTTCCACTTATTTGATTCTCCTTTCCGTTTGTCCTTCCTTTCCCTCTTGGTTCCCCTTGAGTTTACGTTCCTGGAGAGTCATAATTATTGTTTCCCTAGAGGGTAGCATAGTATCTTTCACACAATGGGTATTTAAAAAATGCTTGTTGCCCTCTAAACTGTCAGTCACTCTCGGCCTCCGTATTGTCTTCTCTCTAGGTTTTGGGGACATGACTTTCTCCTGGTTCCCTCCTATCTGACCACTCCTCTGTCTCTTTTGCTGGATCTTCCCTTAACTTGCACCTACTAACCATGGCTGTCCCATATGGCTCTGTCCTGGGCCGCCATCTTTTCTCCCTCCTTCTTCACTTGGTGATCTCATCAGCTCCCTTGGATTCAACTATCATCCCTGGTAAAGATTCTCAGATCTACTTATCCAGTCTCGATCTCTTTGCTGACCTTCAATCTTGCATCTCCAATTGTCTCTCAGACATCTTAAACTGGATGTACAGTAGACATCTTAAACTCAGCATGTTGGAAACTAAACTCTATTTTTTCCCCCAAACCCTCCCCATTTCCAAATTTCCTTATTACTATTGAGGACAACACCATCCTCCCAACCCCCTAGACGTCATCCTTAGCTCCCCACTATCTCTCACCTTCATATTCAATCTCTTGTCAGGGTCTATCGATTTCACCTTTGTAACATCTCTCAAATAAGTGCCTTCTCCTCTGGCATTGCCAACATTCTTGTGAAGGGACTCATCACCTCAAAACTGGACTGTTGCAATAAGGTTGTTGGTGGATCTGCTTGCCTCAAGTCTCTCCACACTCTAATCCATCCTCCATTCAGCTGTTACAGGGATTTTCCTAAAGCATAGGTGCTGTCATGTCACCCCTTTACTCAGTAAGCTCCACTGTCTTTCTATCACCTCCAGCATCAAATACAGAATTCTCTGGTGTTTAAAACCCTTCATCTTAACTCCCCGACCCTTCCAGTCTTATAGCCCCCCAGGACCCATTGATTCAATGGCAATGGCTTCCTTAACGTTCACAGGACAAGACACTCCATCTTTTTGTTCTTGTCAATTTTTTCTGGCTGTCCCACCTCCCCCCCTTCCTGGGAGAGCCTGGAATGTTCTCCCTCATCATCTCAGCCTACTGGATTCCCTAGTTTTCTTCAAGTCCCAACTAAGAGCCAGTCTTCTACATGAAGCCTTTTCCAACCCTTCTTAATTCTAGGTCCTTCTCCCTGTTAATTATTTCCTATTTTTCTTGTATATAACTTGTTGATACTTAAAGATTTGCTCATTGTCTCCTCCATTAGATTGCAAACTCTTTTGATTTTTTTTTTATTCCCAGCCCTTAGCCTGGCACATAGTAGGTACTTAATAAATACTTAAAGACTAACTATTTGAATGAATGAACAAATGAATAAATGAATGAGTGAAAGAATACAGGGTAATAATCTGTCATTGTCTCATAATTCAAGGCCCTGTCCCATATCTTCTGCTTTTCTCCAAATCTTTTATTCCCACAAATTCTCTTCCTATCCTATTCCTATGCTGAAAGTCCTTAGATAATTATTTTGATGAATCCGTGACCTCATTAATGTGGGCACTCCCTCCAGTGTTGCAGATCTGTCCATGTGAAACTCTTGTCTGTGCCCTCCCATGAATCTTCCACAGGGCATTGAACTACCAGACTAAGAGCCTTCCTCTAGCTCTCTGACATTGTGGAGAGACCAGTGGAACACACAAGCTCTTTAACCCTTATTCTTAATACCTGACCAGCCCACCCTCCTTTTTAGTCATATGTCTCTCTGATGTCATACTTGATACCAGTTCTCCCACACAATTCTTACCTGGTAATATTTTGCAGCCTATACATGCTCAACATACATCTCTCCCTTGCCTGTTGGGTAACTGGCAACTTTAAATTCTGTGGAGACTTTCATATTCCATAACTCACTGCTATCACCACAAAGCATCACAACAAAGAGGATTAGCGTTTAAAAAATTAGTCTTTGTTTCATGAAGAAGTTTGGAGGTCATTAGAAGCACTACATAATTTCTCAAAGGCAATCCATCTCACCCTTCTCCTTCAGTTCAAACCAAGGCCCAGGAGAGTATCAATGCATGATGTCTATTCAAGATATAGATATTAATGAACCTTTTCTATGGATGGTCCATCCATCTTCAGATCATAGTCTGGATAACAGGCCTGCTTCATTCACTTCGTTTTTCCTACATGGATTGGAGGGCAGAGACCTATTGTCCAATCAATGAGCTCCAGAGTGAAATGGGTTTAAGGCTTGGTCTTTCATCAAGAAATGTAGCCAATCAACCCAAAGGAAAAAAGGTAGCTTTTGGCCATCAAAATGTACTGTCCCCTGGGCAGAGTACCCTCAGGTAAGGATGGAGAGTAGATGAGAGGAGAGAAGAGGAGGGGAGGGGAGGGGAAAGGCTACTCCCAGGTTGTGTTTGTCCTTCGTTATGGAAGAGGACCGTACATCAGGGAGATGATGACATGACTTGCAGTTGACTTGGGTTTGAGTGCAGGAGGGCTGTGCAAGGTCAGCGCAGTTAATGTGAATACTAAATAGTAGCGGTTTGTCTTTTGACCAGGAAGCCTGAGGGTCCTCCCCTTCCAGTTTGATTTTTTTTTCTTTCTTGATTAACGGGGCTGCCTCCTTGATGAACTTCTTAAAGAGGCCTATTCACAGAATGGTCCATCACTTCGCTCAAAGTGAGAATCTGAAAAGACCTTAGCTTAAAAGGGCCAGGGTCTCCCACTGCATCCTGGGCCATCTCCAGTCATCCTGATGAATGTCTGGCTACTGGACCCAGACGGCTCTGGAGGAGAAAGTGAGGTGGGTGACCTTGCACAGGCCTCCCTCACTCAGATCAAAGTCAACTGCAAGTCAGGTCTTCATCTCCCTGATGTCATGGTCCTCTTCCATAACGAAGGACAAACACTACAACAACCTGTATGGATTGTTAGCTTGAACTCTTTTAAATAGCTATGAATTTCGTTTGGGTGATTCCGAAAACAGGACAAGACCATCCACAAACAGATGCTTATGAAGGATCTTGCTTCTCATGGGGAATCCTCCTTCCTTTAGGGTGATACACAGGATCTCAATAAGTGGAGAATTGTCGAACAAAGCACCCTGTTACACCTTTCAAGAATGATTTTAACATTTGCATAGATGATACCTTATTGGAGAAGAACCTTTAAAATTGAATATTTTGCTCTACTATGTAACTTGCTTTTTTACAGTCAACAAACCAAAAGCACGGTGATATCTGGGATTCTCTCTACTATTAAATCATCGATGTGATTATAAAGATAGTAGACTATTGTTTGTGAGGTATGTCAATTCCTTTCATCAAGGATGACTTCATTGTGTGAGGAGATCATCCTCGCAGACTTTTTTTAAAAAGGAGAAAGTAGGCACCTGGATAAGTAGTTACTGATATATTCTCCTCGGTAATTTTAAAGTCTGCAGCTTGGACAGGGTAATGGCTTTTTAATAAGGAATATCTGGGTTAAAATTCCAACCCAAAGATGCTTACTGACTGTGTGACCCTGGGCAAGTCACTTCACTGTTTGCCTCAGTTTCCTCATCTGTAAAATGAGTTGGGGAAGGAAATGGCAAACCACTCCAGTATCTCTGCCAAGAAAACTCCAAATAGAGTCACAAAGAGTCAGACATAACTGAACAACAACATACTGCTCCATGCTGCTGCAGACCCAACTCTGCACACCTATGAGGCACAGTGGATAAAATGCCAGGTCTGCATTCGGGAACACCCATCTTCCTGAGTTCAAATCCAGGCTCAGACATTGTGTGACTCTGAGCACCCCTTAACCTTGTTTGTCTCGATTTCTTCATCTATAAAATGAGCTGGAGGAGGAAATGGCCAACCTCTCCAGTATCTTTGCCAAGTAAATCCCTAATGGAGGCACAATGACTCAGACATGACTGAACAACAACAGCATGGACCTCCTGCCTGCACGCTTGTTCCTGCCCAGATGCTTTTCCCATCTTTGTTTTCTTTTGTATCACACCTACTTCCTTGTGAGGTACATAGGTAGTAAGAAGCCAGATGTGTAGGTTCTCTTGTTGATAGTAAAAAAAAAAGTGTTATCAAATCTTTTATCGATCTTTTCCATTTTTTCCACCTATTCCATCTACTTGTCCTCTTTCCAGTTTCATCAGAGACAACTCTCTCAGTGGCAGAGGAGATGATGACCTGCGTTGGTGGAGGAAGTTCCTCTCCTGGGAGATTTCCGATACAAATCCAATCTAATCGAATCCAATCCGCATCTTCAATGTGACCTTTTTGACATTTTGGGAAAAACAAAAACAGAAATTAGTTCAGGAATTTTAGGATGGTGATTCATAAGGGTCACCGTAGCAAGAACATAAAATTCCACCTTGGCTTTCCTGGAGATATATTTGTATCTTTACTCTCCCTGGGTCTGATATTTTAAACAAAACTCACTTCTCTAACTTAAGCTCCAAGATGGTAGTTCAACTGGGCACCAACTGGACACACTTTGGATGACAAGTACAGTAACTTTTACTTACAATTTGGCTAGTAAGTTCTTTATAACGACTTCTCTTGAGGCAGAAAATACCTAGAGACAGCTCATGGTTCAGTGGATAGAGTTCTGGGTGTGGAATCAGCAAGACCTGAATTCAAATCTGGCCTCAGCCGCTAGCTAGGACAGTGACCCTAGACAAGTCATTTAATCCTCAACTGCAAAATGGGATAGTAACAGCTTCGATCTTGTAGGGTTGCTGTGAGGATCAAATGAGATTATATTTTTAAAAAATGCTTAACATAGTGTCTGGCATAGAGTAGGTATTTCATAAATGCTTCTTCCCTTCCCCTCTTCCTTTTTCTTGTCCTTATTCCAAATTCTCTTCACTTAGATCTCCATGCCATGAGCTCCTCTTGATAGATCTATTAAGAAAAATCATCCCTATAATATGGCAAAATGGGGACATGGCCCTAGTCCCCACGATTTTTGACGGGGGAAGAACATAAACTGTGTTTAAGGGAGACAACATAAACAGCTAAGATTCATTAACATTAACGCAGAATTCATTCAATTGACATTTATTAAACATGTACTATGTGCAAGGAGCTTACATTCTCCCAGAGGTAACATAGTACAGTAAAATGGAGCACTGGTTCTGGAGTGTGAGGAAGTGGGTTGCAATCCTCCCCTGATACTAACTGCTTATGCTGTCTCAGTCAAGTCACTTCATTTCCCTGGGCCACTCTCCTCCTTAGTAAAATGAGGTTGGACTAGCTGCCTTTCTGTTCTTGATCCTATGAGTACTTCCACAGATGAATAAACCCAAAGTCACAATAAAGCACTTCTGATGAACACCAACAACCCATGACACCTTCCACCATTCCCTCATTATCCCAGATTCTACTCAGCTCTTAGAAGCAAACCACCCACAGATCTTTGCTCCAATTGGATGCAACATCTCAGGGACATAGGCCCAGAGTCAAAGCTTGAGAGGGTTTGTTTAGGCCACAATTGCTAGAATTTTAACCAAAGGAAGAAAGATGCCCTGAAATAAGCCTCCCAGGCAGCCCCCTCACTCCATTCATTTGTACGGTAATACCCAAAGGATCTTAGAGGCCTCAGACCCACACAACTCCTGTGGGCTTTCTTTGGCAGAACCCCCCAGAAATGGTTTTGTTCAGCACACGACCTCCCCTCCAAAAAGGGGTGTTAAATCAGAGTTATAAGGATTTTCTAACACAAGTCAAGGAGAGATTTGGTTGCAGACATCAGTCCTACTAGCAGGAAGAAGGGAGTTCAAAAGACAAACTATGTGTGTGTTCTAATTAGGTGGATGAATGTTCTGTCTTCGAAAGAGTTTGGCTTCCCAACACTCTAGGAGCTGACAGACAGGCTTCTTTCCTTTTATGGAAAGAAAGCTACTTTTTCCCAATAGAATGACTGACTAGCCTTCCTAAAGGAGCAGAAATTAGGTTTCTCAGCTCACAGAGGGCCTCCCTACAGAGACAAGTGAGGGCTTTAGCTGAGAACTCAAGTGGAAGTCCAGTAGGAGGAAAGAGAGAGAGGTCGGGGTAGGGAAAGGGCATTCAGCAAATGTCCACCATGTGCCAGACTCTATGCTAAACGCTTGATCCTCACAAGAACCCTATGAGGTAGGGACGGACTCCAGGCACCCCACTCCATCCACTGAAGAGATCAGCAGACACATCACACCCAGCATGGAATAACAAAGACATCGAGCTTGGCAGGGTGCTGACCCAGTGAGAGCAGCACAGGGACATTACCAGAAAACACTGGGGACTCTGCAGCATCAGAGAGGAGATGTTGTGTGATACCTCCTTCCCATATATGTCCTGGTCACAAATGTTCTATAGATATGTCCACTATTCCCGCTGGTAGTGTGTCAATATGTGGGAGTTGTGGGGTTTAGGCTCTGGGAACCTCCTAGAATCTTCCCACTTGATAAGGTATTTGCCTGAGACCATAAGCCTTTCATTATCCTATGCCCAAATCTCTGTTACTCTTAACCTAGCCTAGCCCTCCATTGTCCAGCTACTTCCCACCCTAGATCCTATCAAAATATCTATACCCCAATCTGCTGTCCTTAAACTAGCCTAGCCCTCCACTGTCTGCTGAATCTGACCTCAATTCCTCAAGATCCTCCTCAGACTCCTCCTGAAGACCCTCCCCAAATCTCTCCTCTAGATCATGCCTAGATCCCTCCCACAGTCCTTCTGCATGTAAGATCCATCTTGGCTCCACGAAGGGGCTGAGATTCAGTCTGTGTCAGATTGTTCTGGCCACTGGTCGACACAAACGTCACAAATATTTGGACTCCATAAGAGTCTATGGTTATGGTGACTCTTTAATAAACTTTGTTTTACTTTGACTGAGAGAAGGCTTGAGTCAAAGTCGTTTGGTAGGACCTGGTGCATTGGTATTTTGGAGTCTCAAGAACCCCTAAGCCCCTAAACCCTCAACCATGTACCCCGGATATATGACTAGTACATTTGTTTGTTAGTTCTGTTTATTAAATATTTTTGCTTTTAACTGTGCCTTCAAATTAAGTAAAAAAAAAAAAAAACATTAATTAAGCACCTACTGTGTGGGCACTATGCTAAGTGCTGGAGAAACAAAGAAAGACAAAAAATATAATCTGTTCCTGAGGAGCTCAGTCTTCTGACTGAGTAGAAAAATCAACACATAGGGGTGGCTAGGTGGTGCACTGGCCCTGGAGTCAGGAGGACCTGAGTTCAAATCCTACCTCAGACACTTAACACAAAACTAGCCGTGTGACCTTGGACAAGTCACTTAACCCCAAATACCCTGCCTTTCCTCTTCCAAAAAGCAAACAAACAAACAAAATCAACATGTGGTAGGGACTCAAGAGGTGTAGTTTTGGGTGGATATGGACCCCCAGAGTACCTAGAACTTGGGGAACCTTTTCTAGGGGTCCACACGCTCTCAGAGAGCACATGTGAAGTAGAACACTCTCTTCCTCACGCCACTACTCTTTTCAATGCCCTTTTTGTCCTATGCTCCGTATTCCCCTCGCCAGGTATCATCTTGCTGCCTCTGCAGCTCTCCTGTGTTCCATACAAATATATTTCTCTAATATTTAAGTAGCAAAACAAGAACTACGCAGAATAAGCAACTCTGAAAGCTGAGGGTCAACTGTTGAAGAGTGGGGAGAGGCACAGAGAAGAGGTTCTTGGAAGAAGATGCTATCAGAGTGTTTGTGGCCAATTATGATGGCTGAGCAGGCCAGGGGAAAGAGTAGAGAAAGCATGGTGCTTTGAGCCTATGCATACTCTCCCTCTCTCAGAGTTTGAGGCATTATTAATTTGGTGACCTGCTGCCCTGTTGATTGTGGAGCAGGATTGATATCTCAAGTGAGTGGGTTTAGAGGGAACCTCTTGGCCCCCCTCCCTGGAGGTCAGAAACCCAGCCCTATCTTTGGAGATGAATGGCAGTCCTTGCCTGAAGGAGGGGTTGGGAAGAAATACCTAGGGCTATCCTTCCCTGTGTCTCTCCAGGGCCTTGGTCAGAAACTGGGGAGGAGTACTACCCTCATTTTAGGCTAATTTGGCCTCAGGACATTCAGCTGCTAAAGTGATTTTCCTAAAGCTAAAGATCTGATCAATTGTGTCATTCCCTCACCGATCACTTCCTCCCCCTATTCAATTAACTCCAGTGGCTCCCTATTGCCTCCAGGGTAAAAATACAAAATGCTCGGTTTGGCATCCAAAAGCCCTTTGTAATCTAACCCCTACCTTCCCTGCTTTCTTACACCTTACTCCCCCAAGGACTCTCAATCCAGTGGCATGGCCTCCTGGATGTCCCACAAATAGGACACTTCATCTCTCGGATCTGGGTATGCGGATTATCCCCCAGCTGGGAATTTTCTCCTTCCTCACTCTGACTACTGACCTCTTTGGCTTCCTTTAAGCCCCAACTAACATTTCTCCTCCTACAGAAATCTTCCTTTAATTTCCTTCTTGTGTCTTCTCTCTGTTAATTATTTCCTATTCTTTCTCTCTATAGCTTTCTCTGTATATATTTGTTCGCCTGTTGTCTTAACACAGTGTTTAGTACACAGCAGGTTTCTAATAAATGTTCATTGATTAATTGTGAAATGTGCTTTGCTGGAGAATCAGAGCGCTCCAGCCGTCCTCTTGTTCATCTAAGCGTGCACTGCCAGCTTCTCTGCTTCCAGCTGCAGGGAGGACTTAGAGCTGGCAGCCGGTCCTTTCTCTTTGCTCTTCCTAGGGCCAAATGAAAGAAGGTAGTACTAAGGTATTATCCCAAGGCTCCTTGCGGGGCAAAAGTGACAGCTGATGCCTCCCGTCTAGTAAGACAAACCGCTAAGAAACACTGGCTTTTTAAAGACAGGAGCTGTTGGAGGTGGATGGGGATGGGGACGTAACTAAGCCAAAGTAGCAGGGGCCAGAATTGCAGTGTTTTCTGTAAAGTATTTTTTAAAAAGCCTATAATTTCCTGTATAGTTCAGCCCTATACTAAATGTTCTGTATCACTACAGCCCATCCCCAACCTCCTTCTGATAAGAGAGAACTAGCTCTGGCACTGGGTATTTGCGGCTAAATTTCAAGTCAAGGAATCCCAAGAATTTCCTGTAGTTTAATCAAATTGCTTTCCTAACTAGCATTAATGGAGAAAAAAGCATCTCCCTAGAGCAATGTCTTACAAGTATTGGATGTTCAATAAGTAAATTCTGATGAAGGAGTTGCTGGCTGGGCAGTAGGAAGAGATGAGGAAAATGAAATCAGAGCGGCCAGGTGGCTTAGCTTAATACTTCCAAAGAGCTGTTGTGGGCATTCCTTTAATGCTTGGGAGGAGGAGGGGAGCTGCCTGGCACTTATAGACATTTAAAGAGCAGCCTAGCACCCGCCCTGTCCCCCCTCATCCTCACTGAAGGGGTTGCTTGCCTTTATCAAGTGAGAAAACAAAAATCTTCAGCTGAAAAAAACAGACCCCTCTGCTGCCCGTCACCATACAGGTGGATAGGGGCCCACTGCCTCTTAGGATTACCCCTTACTGAGAAAATTGAGGACATCCATCTTTAGCTTCCTCATCTCCAATAGTGCAGACCTCAAGAAATTCTCTCTCTTCAACTTTTGCTTCTACCTCGGCCTGAATAGGTAACCCTCCTTACCGAGGCTAATCCTTTGATCTGTGTGCTCAAGCGCATCTCTTCCTAACTCTTCCCAAAGCTTTTTCCATAAATCATTCCCCTCCCTTCCCTCTCATCTTCTATCTACTGGCTCCCCCCCCCCCCCTCTCCCCACCCCATCTCCCTCCACTGGCAAAAAACAAAAAACAAAACCTGACATGACCATCCCTTTATTTTCTTCTCCTTTTTGCCAATTTTCTGCCAAGTTCACACGCATTCTTCAGTCTCCTATATTCTGACTTGCCAACCATGCCCCTCTACTAAAAGTATTCAAAGATTATGAATGATTTATTTTTTAAGTGAATTTTTTCCAATGAAAATCTGCTTTTTCTCCCTCTCACTGCCTTCCCCCTCCTCATTGAGAAAGCAAGGTAAAAAAGGATAATAATCTCGTTCAATCAATAAACATTTATGAAACACCTAACTATGTGCCTGGTACTGTGCTAAGCCCTGGGGATACAAAAAGAAAGTGCCCTCAAAGAGCTCATAATTTAGTGGATATGAACTCCTTGAGGGCAGTGACTTTCTTTGTGTAAGGAAACACATATTTACAATTCAGTTCAGTAAATTAAATGCCTACTTTGGACCAGGCATTGTGCAAGCCCTGGCCTACAAATGAGACTAAGCCCTGGGGTACAAATAAGACAAGTCTCTTTCTTCACATAACTTACAATCTAATGGGGGAAGACTAAGCACAAAAGAAGAAGGAGGGGCCGGGCCACCAGAGGCTACTAGGCCCAGCGACATCATCTTCCATGGAATCCAAATCAAGCAGAGCTGCTGATGGAAACTGGTGAGTTACCTAGAAAGTTTGGGAAACTCTGAGACCTTTATAAAGAAGGCTTTGGGAGGAGTTTATAGAGAAGTATTAGGCTGCCTACCAAACTGAAGGTCTACAGAACCGTGGTGCTGACCTCATTGCTGTTTGCCTGTGAAATGTGGACAGTCTACCAGGCCCATGCCAGGAAACTGAATCACTTCTGTTTGAATTGTCTTAGGAAGATTCCTGGCAGGAAAAGGTACTAGATACCGAGGTCCTTTCTTGAGCTAAACTGCCAAGCATTCAAATTACTTCAGATGATGAGGTGTAGGCTCTGGGATCCCTCTTGAGTTCTCCTTGAATCTTTGAGGTACAGGCTCTGAGAAACCCCTTGAAATCTGATTGAATCTTCCCACTTGATGAGGCATTTGCAAAGGCCATAAGTATTTCATTGTGGCTGGGCCCAAACCTCTATTACTAGCCTGCCCCTCCACTGTCCATCTGCTTCCCACCCTTGAGCCTATCAAAATACCAATCCACTCTTGCATTGACCTAGTTAACTCCTCCTGAAGACCCTCCCCAAACTCCTCCTCTAGACCACTCCTAGATTCCTCTGTATATAAGACCCCATCTTCCCTCCATGTGTGTGAGAGCGCCATAGAATAGCTTAGCACAGACATGCTCTGCAAGAGCACCATAGAGTTTTTTAGCACAGACTTACTCTGTCCTGCTTGCCCATCACAGATACCTAGGCTCCTTAAGAGTCTACCCAATATGGCAAACTATTAATAAACTTTACTTTTCTTTGGCTGAGAAGACTTGAGTGGAATTCTTTCCGTAGGACCCGGCATGTTGGTATTTTGGGGTCTCAGGCACCCCTAACCCTCTTTGGGTAATCCTCTTCACAGAGAGTGCAACTCCAATGGACTGGCCACATTGTTCGAATGCCAAATGTACACTTGCCTGAAGACTACTTTATGGAGAACTGACACAGAGCAAGTACACACATGGTCGTCAGAAGATATGATACAAGGATACTCTCAAGGTCTCTCTGAAGAACTTTGGAATTGATTGCGTGACCTGAGAGACACTGGCACAGGACTTCCCAGCATGGCATGTCCTCATCAGATAAGGTGCAGTGCTCTGTGAGTGGAGCAGAATTGAGGTAGCTCAAAAGAAACATGAGATACACAAATTTAGAGACTCCACCCCAAATGTTCACATGCACTATTTGTGCCCGATCTGTGGTAGAGCATTCCAAGCCCATACTGGTCTAATCACAGTTGAAGGCGTTGTAACTTGCCTCTAAAATAGTGAAGTTATTTTGGTCCTCTTCCAGAATGAAGGACAACAACCATTACTCTACCTTCCAACCCTGCAGCCAAAGGGAGAGGCAACAAGAGAGTGGAGAAGGTGTTGAGTCCGTCAGCATGATGGTTGAGTCCATCTAAGCCTGAGTCCATCAGCATGATGATCAGCTTCTCCAGAGTGAGGCATGATGAATCAGGTGCTTCTGTTGGAGAGTTACCTGGAAAGCATAACACAAGCTATATAGAGGATGAGCAGCAAATAATTAACAGAGGAAAAACCCTAGAATTAAGAGAGGTTGGGAAAGAATTCCTGTAGGAAATGGAATGTTTGATGGGACTTAAAGGAAGCAATGGGAATCAAGAGGCAGAGATGTGGAGGGAGAACTTTCTAGGCATGGGAGACAACCAGGGGAAGTGCAGGAAGCCAAGAAATGGAGTGTCTTGTTAGTGGGAAAGCAGAGAGGCCAGTTTCACTGAATTGAAAAGTATGTGTAGGGGTGTAAGGTGTTAGAAGTGGGCAGGTAGGTGATTCTGTGAACAGCGAGCCAGAAGTCAAGAAAATTTATCTTCCTACGTTCAGATCTGGCCTCAGACACTTACTAGCTGTGTGACCCTGGGAAAGTCACTTCATCCTGTTTGCCTCTGTTTCTTCATTTGTCAAATGAGCTGGAGAAAGAAATGGCAAACCACTCCAGTATCTTTGCCAAGAAAACACCTAAAGGGGTCATGAAAAGTCAGACATGACTAAACAACAACAAAAGGTGTAAAAACTAGAAAGGTAGGAGAGACCTGGGTTATTAAAGGTTTTGATCCTGGAAGTGAGTTTATTGAGTAGGCAGGTGACTTGTTCAGAACTGCACTTTAGGAAAATCACTTTAGTGGATGAATGGAGGATGGATTGGAATGGGGAGAGACTTGAGGCAGTAAGACTCACCAGCAGATGAAATGGGAGCACTAGGTTGTGAGCCTGAGGGACTGGGAAGATGGTGGTGTCCTCTATGTGTATATGTGCAAGTATGGGACTGATTTCTGTCACCTATATCTATATCTATCCATATTATCTGTATCTAGCAGAGAAAATTTACTTAGCTCTGTTAAATGTGTTTTCTAGGTCAGTTGGCTTTTCTTATGAAATAGCTTAGCTTACATTTTCTTCTATTTTTTTTAGTCTTTTGACTTTGTTTTAAATTTTCTTATTGTTTCTTGAAGTCATTAGGCTTTATTTGGTCCATTTTAATTTTCAGGGAATTTGTTGCTTGGGCAAGGTTTTGTACGTCTTATGCCAAGCTAATTCCACTTCTTTCTTGAATAGCTTTTATTTATTTTCCATTTTCCCCATCAGCACTCCCATTTCATGCATAAAACATTTTAAAACTCTTTAAAAAAAACCAAACCTCTTGCTTTATCTTTTTCAGCAATTCTAGTTGAACTTGTGCCCAAGCTATGTTTTTCTTTGAGACTTTGCTTGTAGATGATTTGGAATCATTCTCTTTTTCTGGGTTGGTATCTGATGCATTTCTGTCATAATAATAGTTTTTTATGATGGGATTATTTTGTTTGCTTCTTCTTCCAGTCTACTTCCTGACTTCAGACTTTATGTTAGGGTTCTGTTCTGAGCACTTCTGGAGGGAATGCCTACTTCTACTTTTTTTAGGGTATTGCATGTTGTGTTATTCCAGGGACAGCTCAGGCTGAAGGTCTGCAGGCTTTCAGTGCTCCCAAAGTGTTCTGATCCAGGGCACAGTCAGTCCCACTAGTCTGAGCTTTACAAGTTTCTGACCTGGGTTTTGGTTTGAGTGACATTCCTGGGGGCTTGTCCTGACTGTACTTCCAGTAGACTGCTACTCCACTATCAACTAGCTAGAAAACTACTTGTTCAGAGTGAGAGAACTGTAGCCTCCCCTTTGGGCTGGGATTCTTACCCTATTTATTTCTCTTCAGGCTTCTGTCTAGACTGAGATTAAACCGAGACCTTGTTGGAACCACACAATGGCTGCTTGCTTTGGCCCTTGCATTTAGCTCAAGGCACAGCCTAGGGTTAGAGACCACTCCTCATCCTGGAGCATCACTCCAAGGCTCAAGTCCCCTCCTCAGTTTGACCTGAATCTCTGTCCCAAAAATAGGAAATTAGCCATAGAATTAGCAGTTGACATCTGTTTCTGCACCCTACAGGTTCAGACTCCTCTATACTGTCTCTGGGACCCCTTCTTGGCCTGGTGCACAGCTTCTTCCTATGGCAGAATGCCTTACACAGTGCACTCTTGGTCAGACCCTATCCTCCACAGATTGCTCTATCTCCCTTAGTTGCCATAGGCTGAAAACAATGACCCACTTTTATTTTTCCTTAGATTTCCCCACAAGGTCTGGAGGATTTTCTAGAGCTGTGTCCAGGAGCTGAGGGCAGGAGGGAATTTCACTGCACTTTTTTCCTGCTATTCCTTTAATGACTTCTTAACTGATCAATCCAATGGCCTTTTCTTAATTCTCATTCCCTTGGGAATTTCTGATGCTTTTGGATACTGTTGACTACATCTTGGGGGAAATATTCTTTCATCTATTAGCTTAGCTGACACCTCTCCTCACTGGCCAACCAACTCTCTGACCATTACTGACTTCTTTTCTTGAGCTGATTTTTTTACCCATCTCCAGCTCCCTGGGCGTAGCTGTCCTGAAAGGTTCTGTCTTCAGCTCTCTTCTCTTCTATCCTCCCTCCCTTGCTTGGTGAGCTCCTTTTATCCCCATGGGATCAGTAATCATTGCTACACAGATGACTTGTCAACAGGCAATCACAATGTCATGAAACTTATGGGAAAACCAGGTTTATTATAAGAGAAGTGAACATTCACAAGAGAAATGAACATGCACATGGAACCCAATGAGTTCACAGACTTTACAGTAGTTTGTATATTTAGGGAAGTACAACAAAAGGAGGAGGAAAAAATAGGAAGAGGCATGGCCTTGGAGGGAAAAGGTTCAGTAATCCCTCCTGAAGGGGAGGAGCAAGGTGATGACAAAAGTCACACTCTTTCCTTGGGAATCACTAGACCAGTGGTTCTCAACCTGTGGGTTGCAACCTCTTTGGGGGTCGAGCAACCCTTTCATAGGGGCCACAGGGGTTGCCTAAGACCATCAGAAAACACATATTTCCGATGGTTTTAGGAACCGAGACACAGCTCCTCTATCCATCTCCAGGAGGGTTCGCCCACATGCAGATACGCCCACATACAAGTATTAAAGGGTTGAGGCATTAGGAAGGTTGAGAGCCACTGCAGACTGTGAAGGTGGAAGGATCCATTTATCTGCCAAGAACCCCAGCTGTACAAGCATCATCCCAGTTTGGCACAGAGTGGCTGGTACCTGTCTTGGTCCCAAGGACACATACAGAATCCGGCTTGGGATACAACAACAAATTATGTCAGCTCAGACAGAGCTTCCTCCTTGACACATTCGGGGCCTCCTGAATGCTCTGGGTCCAGTGTTTCTGGAAAATACAGCAACTCAAAAAGACAATTTCAGGGGACTTCTTAAGAGCCTTTAACAAACTCTCAGATCTATATATCCAGCCTGAGTCTTTCTCCTGAGCTCCTGATTCTTCTAGTTCACTAACAGCCTAATGGTTCTCTCAACCTAGACACTGAGTAGGCATATACAAATGAACTTGTCCAAAACAGAGCTCATTGTCACTCTCTCTTGCCCTGCCCTACCTCCAAACATTCCTATTTCTGTTGAGGGTATCGTGGTCCCCACAAACATCTAGGTTCAGAAAGAACAACAGCAAGTATTTATTAAGCACTTCCTGTCTCTACCTTCAAGGAGCTAACATTCTAAGTGGGGAGGAGGGAGAACAACCATGTATATACAAGATACATAAAATGTAAATGAGGCCATATCATTGGCAGTAGGAGGAAGACAAAGAAAGCCCTCTTGCAGAAGAGGGGATTTGAGCTGAGTTCTGAGGAAGATTTATATTCCTTGAATCATTCTTCCCTCTTCTTTCTCATTCATTCCCCTTCCCACTCCCATACTTAATCAATCAGTCACTGTGTCCTGTCAATCCTCCCTTCACAACCGCTCTCCATTTCTGTCCCCCTTCTCCACTCTTCCAGACACCAGCCTCTTTGCCTCCCTCTGGGACTATTGCAATACTTTTCTCGTTGGTTTCTCTGCTTTGCATCTCTCTCTTCTCTAATTCATCCTTCACACAGAATAAGGCTCCTGATTCACAGATATGGCCCTGTTGTTTCCATACTAAAAGAACTTTCGGTGATCCCCTGTTGCTTCTCGGATAAAATAAAAACTCTTCAACCTGGCATTTACAGCCTTTTGTAATCTTGCTCTAATTTTCCTTTCTGGCTCCACACATCTTATTCACCTTCACACACTTGACATTCCAGCTCAAATGGAATGCTAGTTATTCTTAAATTTGACAAGCCATATCTGGTTTCCATGTATTCACACACACTGTTCCTCATCTCTTGAATGCGCTCTCCCCTTAACGATACCTCTCAGAATCCTTTAAAGATCAGTTCAGGTACCCTCAGGGTAAGAAGGTATGTGCCAGGCAGGCCAAATCACCACTACCACCACCACTTTGCCCACTACTGCCCTTGATGTCTTTTTCAGGGCAGCTCAAGACATGCTCAATAGTTAGGGGTAATAGCACTGCCCTGACCCCCCAGGTCAACAACCACCTTCTAACCTGGCCCCTGTAGCCATTGTCCAGGGGAGCAACACTTACAGAAATAGGGCTGGCCCACCATCCACACTATTGCTAACCCAACAACCTGGTGTAATAGCCCTAGGGACACTAGCACCCCTTATACACAGCTTTGCTCCTATCTTGGGCCCCCAGAGCCATATTCAGGGGAACAACCCTTGTGGAGATGTAACCTGTTATCTACTCCTTGTGCCTAGTAGTGAATAGGCAGTGTCTGACTGTATAAGACCACAGGTGCGGTGAAAACACCTTTGGAATTGTCAGAAGTTGTGGATTCAAATCCTGACCCTGCTGTTTTCTACTCATGTGACCTTTGGCACATCTGGATCCACTTTAAGAGTCTTAGTTTTGGGGTTGGACTAGATGGCAAATATGTGATCCTTTTCTGTTCCAACCCTTTGCCCCTATGAAATGAGACTTTTGAAGTGCTTTAAGCCACACATTCCTTTCCTCAGTCACTCACCCCCACCACGCCACCGCCCCCACCACAAGAATATATAATGGACAGACTCCTTTGAGACTCCTCCAGAGAGAGAGCCTTACCCTTTACTGAGGCTCCCTGCTGTGGAAGATATCCATATCAACGGCTGCTTTTTTCCTTGCCTTCCCCAGGCCAAAGGATTTCCCCGGGCTTTTGAACCTGGCTTTTATGCACACCAGAAAAACAGGATTCTCATTTGGAAGTTAGCTTAGTTTCATTTGTTTGATAGCCTGCAGTTTCTATGAGATCAAATGAGATAAAGCCTGTAAAAATGCTTTGGAAAGTACAAAGTACAAATGTGAAGGGCCTCGATAAGAATCACCCTCCCCCTCACTCACCCACCCCTCACCCCCCAGCTGAGAGCCAGTCTCCCTCTGTATTACCAAGGACTCTTGCCCATTTTCTCAGTCCCTCAATTAGTTAACATATGTTGTGTGTGTGAAAAAATCACTCTGGACCTCTGTTTGAAACTGGCTGTGTCTAAATGTAAGAAAAACAGACATTAGGTGGCATCGACCATGGAAATGAAATGTTTTTTCCTCAGAAAAGGTTAAAAAAAAGAAAAAAAAATCCACATTTGCATGTTTTCTCTATATTACAGCTCTTTTTTTTTTTTTGGTCTTGTTTCTATTTCAACCATTAGATGGTACAAACTCTTCAGAGGTTGTAGCAGAGTACAACCTGCATTCACAGGGTCTGTATGGTCCACTGATGGCCGCCCTTGTCAGCTCCTTTGCAGTTGAGAAGACCAAGGATCAGATGTACATACCTCTGGTCTTACACATTTACTAAAGGCCATTTTCTCTGAAAATTAGAACCACAAAGAGACTGGTGTTGTGTTAAGCACAGGGCATGGCATTTAGTGCACGGAAAGTTCTTTGAAAGCCTTAGAGTGCTCTATAAATGTTACCTGTTATTACTGTTATCATACAGGCGGCCATTAACAAAAAAAGTAAAGGGATTTTCTTATACTTCATCTTTCCTGTCTGAAACAATTTGTTATGGAACAGTACAAGACATTTTTTCATGAAACCTTCCATGATTAATAACACCAATAGTTGTTATGAATAGCTCACACTTTTTAGCACAGTGATGTGGTGAACTCAAATGTTCTTTCATCTATTTTTACAGATGAGTTAATGGATGTTGGAAAAAATGACATGATTTTTCCTGGGTCATGGAACTGGTAAGCTACAGAGGAGGGGCTCAAACCTAGGACTTTTTTGGGGATTAGGGGATGCTTCTTTGTATTCTCAGAGTTTAGCACAGAGCCAGGCATTTAGGAAGCACCTAATAAATGTTTGTTGCCTCGATTTGGCTTCTAATGGAGTACTCTTTCCATTATCATGACATGGCACTCACTAGCTGAGCCTGACTTTGTTCTAACATGAGAGTTCTTCTTCTCTGTTATTTAGGTATTCATTCTCTGCCAGCCTATCATGCTTGCTTCAGTGTACCTGTGACCTCCCTAGCACAGGTACCCTCTTCACTGGAGCAGATAATATCAACCACTCTGCCTTCTCATAGGGAGCAATTCATGGGAATTGTTCAGTTGTTTCTTACTCTCTGTGACTCCATTTGGAGTTTTCTTGGCAAAGATACTGGAATGGTTTGTCTTCTCTTTCTTCATCTCATTTTACAGATGAGGAAACTGAGGCAAACAGGGTGAAATGACTTGTCCAGGGTCCCACAGCTAGTAAGTGTCTGGGACTGGATTTGAACTCAAGTCTTCCTGACTCTGAGCCCAACGCTGTATCCACTGAACCACCTACCTGCCCTATTCTTGTTCATAACTTTACATAAATCCTCTATACAGAATCCCTTTCAATATTGGAGGCCTGCTCCACGTTCTTGTATTATTCCAGTGTGGCACTCAGGTTGTGTCTATCAGCCCTGACTCTCACTATATTACCAACCCTGCCTCCTTTTCCAGTAACACATATCCTCAATAGTGTCCTTTATGCCACTATTTGTTCAGAGAGACACTATTCTATCATGCTTTTGCTTAAATCTTACCTTAGAATTTTCCCCAGCAATTGTATCTGTGTAAAGGTAGTAGTAACAATAATAATTAATAAAGTGCAAAGCACTTTAATATTATCTCATTTTATCTTCAAAATAACCCTTATTGTTCCGATTTTACAGATGAGAAATATGAAGCAGACAGAGGATTAAGTGACTTGCCCATAGTCACAAAGCCAGCTGCTATCTGATGCTGGATTTGAAGTCAGAGTTTGTGACTTGAGATCCAGCATGCTGTCTGCTGGGTCACCTTTAAGAACAGACTATTCTGGGGGCGAGTAAGTGGTGCAGTGAATAGAGAACTGGCCCTGGAGTCAGGAGGACCTGAGTTCAAAACTGGCCTCAGATACTTAACGCTTACTAGCCATGTGACCTTGGGCAAGTCATTTAACCCCAATTGCCCTGCCTTCTCCCCTCCAAAAAAAAAAAAAAAAAGAACAGAACATTCTGTTCTTTGCTATGCATGAACTCCAAAGACATGAAAAATGGTTAATGAGTCTATCTGCAGAGACCAAGTTATTCATGATGCTGGATGACTGAGAAGATGTTAGAACTTTCTCTTCCTAAAGTAGATCCCTGTAGAGAATTCACTCTTTTTTGGCCCCAGTCAAAAGAGAATCATCATATGAATAATAAAATCCTGAGACTTCCTATGCCAAAAAGAGGTACGGGTCTAGCCTTAGGCAAAAATTGTGAGGATGGTTTTCAGTGCCCCTCCATCTTTCTTCATCTGCTCCCTACCCCCTAACTTCAGTATCGAGGGCCCCCTCCGAGCTATCCTTCCAAACCTCACCATCACAAACAGCAGCCCAGGCTATTGATCTCTCCCTTCCTCTCGAATCAAGGAGTGGTTACCCGTATTCTTGTAGGGAGGAGAAGTGACTTTTTGGAACTTTGGGAATTAACTATGTCTCAGGTAATACTATCAAGAGGGAATAAGGCACAGTGGATAGATCACTTGACTGAGGTCAGGAAAATCTAGGTTTAAATCTTGCCTCCAACACATTCTACCTGTGTGATCCAGGGTACATCACTACTTCTCTGGATGTGTTGTTAGCTCATCTATAAAATGACGGGGTGGGTGACCGCTAAGCACTCTTCTAGTTTTACAACTATGAAACCATAATATTTTGATTTTGAGGCAATAGGAATCATTTTAATTTACCTGCTTTTGGGATAGTGAAAAGAGCACTGGATATGAATGGACTGGAATTCAAA
This sequence comes from Pseudochirops corinnae, assembly GCA_028646515.1. Lineage (NCBI taxonomy): Eukaryota > Metazoa > Chordata > Mammalia > Diprotodontia > Pseudocheiridae > Pseudochirops > Pseudochirops corinnae. Next base: position 205,919,679 of record CM053588.1, on the reverse strand, counting down.
TCCAGCTCTATGGTTTACTGTGTACATGATCTTGGACAAGTCATGTTACCTTGCCATACTTCAATGACCTCATCTGTAAAGTGAAAAACTGATTTAATACTCCCACAGAGCTATTGTGAGAGAAATGCTTGGTAAACCATAAAACAACACAGAAATGCTCCTTTAAAATGTCAATGACCTATAATTTCCTTGGTGTGATAATTTTTTTCCACGGACAGAGATTCAAACAGTCATATGGCTTAGTAGAAAGTCTTTACGAGTTGCAATTTCTGAAAAATGTCTAAAACTGAGACCATTGTGAAGATGAGCCTCTCTGATTTTAGGGAAGCTTGTCCTAGGATGACAGACTTGCCATCCCTCACTTGGTTCGTAGCCAAAGCGTTTTCAGCCTGGTAGGACCTACAGGGCATGGAGGTTGTAACTCTAGAGAGGTCTTCTAGCCCAACACCCTCATGACTATTGAGAAAACTTAACCTCTCTGAAGCCCAGGAAGCTAAGTGACTGCCCAGAGTCACACAAGATAGCAAGTTCAGAGGTGGAATTTGAACTCAGCCCTCTGATCTGAAAGAGCCTATGATCCATTGGCATACCCTTCAAGAACGCAGAGTCAGTGCATGGTGAGAAGGGATAAATGGAATCAGTGATTAATATTTAGAAATGATTGTGATGTAAAAACAAAAGGCTGATCGATAACAATTTTTTAAAAAGAAGAAGAACCTGGGTTCACCTCCAAGTCACAATGGGGTATCTGAGGAGGACTTTGGGGGGGGGGTGTGCAGTATAGAAATGTGAACTATTATAAAGGGAGGAATTTGAAATGGACAATTTCTAAGGTCCCTTGCCGTTCTAAATTCTGTGATCCTTTTTTAATCCCATAATGTTTTTTCTTTTTCTTTTTCCATAGTGTTTTTAAAGTAATTTACATAGATTATCTGATATTCATAACAGTTTTGAAATGTAGGCATTATTATTATTATACCCATTTCACAGATAAGGAAACTTAGGCTAAATTAAGTAAAGTGATTTTTCTAGAGTCACATAGCTCTTAAGTGTCCGAGGCAATATTTGAACCTAGGTATTCCTGTCTAAGAATAGCACTCTATCTACTATGTCCTCTTGGGGGACAGGGGGCAAGGAGTATGAAGGAGATGGGGCATTCCACAATCCCATTCTGACTGAGGTTAAAGAATGGACTGATGGACTAGATCCGGAGAGCCCAAATGGAAAAAATCCCAAATTCAGCTTGAAATGCCATTCTCATCTGGGACCAGGAGGGAAGAAGCAGATACCAAGGCATTAATCTCAGGCCAAGATAAATTAGAACGGTCAGGCTAAAACTGGAGGAATTGTAATATGGGATAGATTAGAAAGTTTAGGATAGTCCCACATAGTCTGGGATTTGGTAGACTCCTGTTATACTTTGATATTTCAATGTTGTGGGCAATATCTTCACTAATGCTTGCTTTTCTAGTCTGTTCCCCTGATCTACTTTTCTAAGCAGTACCAAATAATTTTGATGATAATTGCTTTTTAAAATATCTTGAAAAATGGTCATGCCCAATTCTCTTAATTTGTTTTTTTTCATTGTTTTTCATTTTTCATCAACTGAGTCCCCCCAATCCATTTGATAAATTTATAAAGGACAAGTAGCAGATGCAATGAGATGTCAAGGCTTTGCTCCCCTCAGACTGTGAATGGGTGCATTCACAGCTTATACAGGGTGTGACTTTGGACTAACCTGTTGGACTAGCAATTCCTTTCAGCTCTCCATGTTGGTTTTCCCTTTCCTCTTACGAGAATGAGTGGGATTCTATTACTGCTTAGCTATATCAAAAGTTCTAAGTCTCTTGGTTATCTCACTTGAAATTTTCCAACTCGGACAATTTCAGGGACCTGCCAAACTTCTTTTCTCCTCATACTTCCACATTTGGAGAAATATGGTTTAATGGAAAGAGCATTGGATTAGTTGAGAGTCAGCATAATCTTCTGCTGCTGTTGCCGATAATGGGCTGAGTGACCTTGAGCAAATCATGGAAGAGTGGGGAGGAACTGAGGGAGGGAGGGGAGGAGATGTGGGGGAGAGGAAAGAAACAAGCATTTTTTTTTTCAGAATTTACGTGTTTATTTTTAGTTTTCAACATTCATTTCCACAAGATTTTGAGTTCCAAATTTTCCCCCCATTTCTTCCCTATCCCCCACCCCAGAATGGCAAGCATACTGATTACTCCTTCCCCCACTCTGCCCTCTCATATATCCCTCCTTATCTCTCCCCTTTTCCCCCCTCCCCCTTACTTTCTTGTAGGGCAAGATGAATTTCTATACCCCACTACCTGTATATCTTATTTCCAGGTTGCATATAACAACACTCTTTTTTTAAACATTGAAGCATTTTTAAGCATTGTTGTAAGTTCTTTACAAATATTATTTCATTTGAACTTGTCTCTGTAACTCCAGTCCTGTTTCTGTCCTGAATCTTAGACCAAATTTCCAGCTGCTCGCTGGTGATATATAATTATCTTCCTCTCCCAGACTGGTATTTTTGTGATGGTAAATTAGGGCCACCTTTTGTCTCCCTTCTTACCCAACCCTTAGTCATTGAATGGGCCTTGCCTCAGACAAAGTGAGGCCTGGGAAAGACTTTAATTTAGAAAGGCCCAGGCCATCCACTCCATCCTGTGCCATGCTTATAGTCTTGACTTTTGTCTTGCCTCTGTACTTTGGTGACTCTGGAGGAGACAGTGAGGATGACTGACTTTGCACATTCCTGCTTCACTTAAATCACTTAAAGGATAAGCAACAACCACCACCACCACCAGGTAAATGAGAAGATGAGGTTTCTCACTAGAACTAAAGGCCACATTTGTGGCTCCTGGAAATATTAAATCTCTTTCATTCAACGTATCCAGTTTCTATTTACACTGATCACTAGGCCCAAATCTCAGACATTGTGAGAGTGGAAAGAGATAAAGAGAAGGAAATCAGAAAAAGAGAAGCGATCCCTTTTCGTTTCTCTTATTTACCCACAGTCTCAGCTGCTGGTTTCACATCTGCCTTAAGCCCCCTGAAGTCATAAAGCCTTTCCAGAGAACCCCACTCATTCTGCAGACAGAAGAGGGGATGCTTATTACAAATGTAAGTGCTTCACAATTTTAGTCATAGCTTCAGGAGTATCAGAGGGGTATTGACAGTAGTCAGTATTTTAAATTTCTTTCTTGATTGCTGAAGTCTGAAATCCCCAAATTAGCCATACCAGGGTTGGGTAGAAGTGGGGTGGGGGGAATTATCCTTATTTTATCTTTATTTTGCAAAGTGTAGTGGTTAGAGCATTGGATTTGGAAGTAGGAAAGTTCAGGTTCAAGTCATGCCTGTGATACTTCCTTAGTAATTGGATCTCAAATCACATTTTTAGAGACAGAAGGGATCTTGATCATCTAATCTTTTTATAGATGGAGAAACTGAGTTTCAGAGAGGTTAAATTACTTGCCTAAGGTCACAGAGGTAGTCAGTACATGGGTCAGAAAATTCCAATCTGTAAAAAAAGTCACTAAGATAGAGCTCCGGGTATATCCAATTTATTAGGGAGACTGATGGTCCCTAATTAATTGGGTCCAAAATCTTACCCTCAATCAGGGACCCCTCCCCTTGGTGCCTAGTTACTTTTATACTCTTGGTAGAGCACTAAAAATAGAAGGAGGTATTATAATTCACTGATTGATCAATTACAGAAGTAGGGAAATTTTATAGTTAGCTGAGGGAAATGTCCATTAATCATAAGAATTTTGTCAACAGACCCTTCACACACCATGAGACTGTTCACAGGTCATCAGTTCCAGGTCATCTCAGAAGGGGCTTTCCAAAAGTCATAAGACCCTTTCGACAACATCTCAGGGCCATTTACAAGTCAGAAGACCCTAACGTTTGACCAACAATATCCTAGAATCCAAGGAAGATGTGGGTTTGAAGTAAAGGTCAAGGGAGTGGATGGTAGTATTTCACAGGGGAGAGGGAATTATTGCACCAGCAAATGAACCTTATTACAGCACATAGCAAAGTGGGGTAGCGAAGCAATTATATTTTTGTTACATTTCTAAGTAAAAAGATGAATCTAGCTGATAAGTATAAGTAATATAATCATTGATACATGGTAGATTAATCTTTCATAATTCTCATCCTAATAGCATTAACATACATAATTTAAACTTAATCCTAATCTGCTCAATTCACTAATACAATCACTGATACCCATCAAATCACACTGGGTAATCAGAGTAGGGGGCATTAAAATTATCATCACAAGTGGCAGAGATAGGATTGGAATCCATGTCCTCTGATTCAAGATCTTGCTCTTTCCCATTCACCTAACCTCAGTTTCTTTTTCTATAAAATGAGCATAAGCATACATGTTAATATCTACCTTACAGGCTTGTGAGGCTCACATGAGATAATCTATTTAAAGCCCTGTGTTGACTTTAAAGTGATAAAGGTCAGAAATTATTATGACGAATGAAGTAACCGAAGCTTGGACAAATGAATTACACAACCCGCCGGTGGTGGGAGCCAAGACTGGACTCTAGATCTTCTAGCTCATAGGTTTGTCACTACTCAGGGTAAAACCACTCCTTTAACTGGGTTGGTTGATTTGTCCTGGAGAAAGTACCTCATCAGCAACTTCAGCACTAAGGCCTCAGAGGAGCTGAAAGCAATCTTTAAATATCTAAGGAGCCATTATAATGAAGAAAGATTAGACTTTCCAGAGGAAGTAACGGAAAAATTGTGGTAGGGAGACAGATTTTTGGCATTCACTATGTGGAAAAATTCCATAAAAATGAGAGCCCTTGGAAAACGATATGGGCTGCCTTGGAAGCAGTGAGTTTCACTTCCCTGAACGTGATCAAGCAGTGGCTGGATGACCACTTCTCAGGGATGGTGTTGCAGAGGGCACTCATGCTCAGCTATGAGTGGAATGAGATGACCTCTCATGGCCCTTCCAGCTCTTTGGGTCTGAAAATGAACCCTTTGAGCTCAGCACCATCACTATATGTATCACAGAGAGACTTGGGGGCCCTTATCCCAACTGCCCCATGCACTGACCAGACAGGTCCCCAGAGAAAGGCGGCCTACGTTGCCCTTCAAGGCTCTAGGGTTAACCCAGAGGGATTGAGTGGTGTCTTTTCTAGGACCATAGCACCAAACCCCACCACTGTGCTTCCTGCCATGATTAACCATTCATATTGAGTGTCAGACCTCATTTTCAGAAGTTGTATTTATTTAGGTGATATAGCAAGATCAGTAGGTAAAAGACCACCTCTCTCCCCACAAAGTCTGTAACACTTTCCCACATATAGAAAAGTGGGTCACATTCAGAGAATTCATGGGAGTTCTTTTGGTAGAGCCCTCAACATGCTCTCCTTAGGGATGGTGTAGTTTTTATGCCAGGCTCTTTCCTCATTTTGTCTGTCTTTGGCTCCCAATGCAGATACTGATGCCAATCACTGCTATTCCAGGGACACTTTGAGGGCACAGATGAAAAAGTCTAAATCCTGCAGTCTTTTAGAGTTTGTGAAGTCCTCCTCTGGCCAAGAGGTGGGAGGAGAAGGCAGAGTCACACTCTTCCCCACTTCCAAGTAATTCCTTCTCTGGGGGTTAGCTGGAACATTCTTTTCTCTATACTGTCAAGCACTGAAAATTTCCTCTATCGTGGCAGATACTTCTGTATTTCTGACTTCAACTAGCTTCATAATTTTATATAGAGCCTTGTCCCAGTGGGGCATAACCAAGCCCCTCAGCCAAACTGAATAGACTTCCTGTTTTTGATGAGAAATTAAGATAAGTTTTTCCCATAATAAACGTGTCAGGGCTTATCACCTTCTCCCTTTAAGAAGGATTAGGTAATTATCTAGGCTGAACCCTACCCTTAGATATGGATCTGAGAAAATCCCTGGGGACAGGAGTGGGTCTGCTCTTCTGCTGAGTTACCCAAAGTGAACCTAGAAGAATTCTTTTATCTTTGAACTACTGTACCCCTTGTCAGACAAGTACCAGCATGTTCCTTGCTTTGATGAGAGGTGATAAAGAACTGGAGAAGATTGGACACTTGAAGGATGGGGAAGAGTTGTTCCTGGGGGTGACAGTGGTAAGGGGCAGAAAGAGGAGGCTAAGGATGCTGAAGACAACTTCTCAGATTCAGTTTTGTCTGTGGTTGGTCCTTTTTACCTTTAACAGTGAGAGTGTAAATAGAAGTCAAGCATAGACCTTATCTTTGTTAAGTGTGGAAACCAATACATGGCTTATGGCAGTTTCACTGCTTTTGAGCTGTGTGATCCACACTGACCATATTTCATAGGGTTTCTGGAGATTTTTTAGGTTGCTAGTTTGACCTTGGTAACTTCTATAAATCCAGGGATCATGCTTCAGGATTTTCTCATTATGGATTCTATGCCCACTCTTTGGTCTCTGGGAATCTTTTGGGGAGAAGGCATATTTTTTTTTTTTAGTCCAGGCTCGGCTGATGCCATGAACACCATTTGTAGGCCTAAGGAAGGGAAGGGAGAAAGAAGAAAGGGAGTGGAAAAAGAATGAGGGGGATCAGAGGCACATAGAAAGACAAAGTAAGAAATAAACAGGGGGAGAAAAAAGGAACTGGTGTTTAATAAATATTTATTGAATGAATTATAGCTTCCTGGTGGTGACATTCACCAAGCAAGTCACTTCTCTAGGCATTTGTTTCCTCAGCTATAAATCAGGGGATTGGATCAGCTGACCCCTCAATTGCTGCTCCTTGTAACAGGGGTTTCCAAATGGCCACTTTTGAATTTATAAACAGAAATGTATATGACCATCAGATTCTCATAAAAAAAATAAGTTAAGGCTGGTGAGACTGTAAAATCAAGGGAAGTTTTAGAAATCTAGCAATCTAAATTCTAAATTTTCCCTTGATTTTACAGCCTCACCAGATCATTAATGAGTATGAATCTCTGCCACCAGATCTGAGCATGCTGTTATTGATTCACTTTGCTTCAAACATGTGACAATGGAAGAGTTTAGGGACTGAGGTCAAACTACCCAGCCCTTAGGGCCACTTCCAGTGGCTCTTGATGTTTATGCTACTTTCCTTTGGCACAGAATCTTCATTGGAATGGGAGGTCTGAAGGACAAATTATTCTTGAGACTGTCATCCTGGAAGTCTGACCAGGATGATGGGAAACCAAGACTTGCTCATTTACAGGTGGATCATATATCAGCGCCATGAAACTCAAGAGTTAGAAGAAAAGGTCATTAAGCCCCCAAGGTCCTGGGTTTTAAATCTGCTGGCACTATTAAATTGTTCTAATATCGTTCAAGTTTTACCTGAAATAGAATCAGTAATGCCCAAGCTCTGTCTACCCCAGAGATTAATTGGATATTCAGCTTGTTGTCACATAACTTTGTGCATTTTTTAGTGAAGACAGAGCTGTGGAATACTATTCCTGGAGCACTTGTCTGAGGTTTGGGCATCATTGGATTTTGCCCAACCTACTTTGTGGAGGTGGTTAGTGCCCATCTAGCTAATGCTATTGAATGCACGCCAGTAGTGAAGTGAATGGCCTACACTACTGGATAAAGCATTTTATATTGGATTTATCAGATGAAGCACAGGCACTGTTCTAGGCATTTCTATCTCTGTTCTTGAGGGGCATAGTTTCAGATTAGGATTACAGTGAAGTCATTTGGTCTCTAATTTTACAAATGAAGAAACTGAGGACCAGAAGGGCTAAGAGAATACTCAAGATGAGGTTGCTTCTGGACATCATCTCTGGTCTAAAGTGACTTAGAGAGGCTCAGTTTATATTTGTGGGCAGCAAAGTGATGTAATGAATAGAACCCTGGGCCTGAAGTTAGGAAGATTTGTCCTCCTGAGTTCAAATCTGGCCTCAGACACTCACTACCTATGTGACCCTGGGCAAGTCACTTAACCCTGTTTGCCTCAGTTTCCTCATCTGTCAAATGATCTGGAGAAGGAAATGGCAGACTGCTCCAGTGTCTTTGCCAAGAAAATCCCAAATGGGGTCACAGAGAGTTGGATGTGACTGAATAACAAAAAGTTTATAACTGAACTGACATGCTTATTAGAGAATCTCAGGTTTGAGGTTTCACAGGTGGTTTTCCTCTGTCCCTAAATAAGTCATTATGGGATGGCTTGGGTTATTATTGAGTTTTCTGTAACCACATTGCTAGGTATCTCCAAGGGTCAAGAGGCTCCCAAACCAGCCCAGGGATAGGTTATCAATGTGTGTTTAAGGAGCTCCAACAAACAGTTCATTAACTAGGGATCATAGAAAGATAATGGAGAAACCTATAAGTGTTGATTGGTGATATGTAGATACATAGGCCACCTTTGGGTGGTGGAGGGGTGTGTGTGTGTGTGTGTGTGTGTGTGTGTGTGTGTGTGTGTGTGTGTGAGTGATTCTCAGGAAGGTAATAGATTGTTTTCCTATTTCATCTGAAACTTACAGGCACATTTGAGTCAAATCTATAGAAACTTGGAGCTTTTCCTTTTGTTCTCCAGGATGACCAGAAAAGTCTCTTCTCTCCCACTCAAGCACAGGTTCAGCACTAGATATCAAGATTCTTTGGGAGTGCTTAGTTCACCCTATATGAAATAATGTATATAAAGTCTATTACAAACCTTAGAGTGTTATATGTCAGTTCTGATTATTAATTATTGTTTTTATGGTTACTTGTGGCTAATGTTTAGTCATTCAACTAGTAGGCAACTTAGCATTTCCCACCAAGCTGAAGCAGACATTTTCACATGCTTCACAATCTTTTGCTTAGGCGCCATCTTTATGGAAGCCTTAGCTATGGATGTAGCTGGCATTTTGGTTTGGCCTTCTTTGCTTCCTTGGCAATCCCAAAGTCTTGTTCACAGTGACCTTTCAAACTTCGGGTTTCTGGATCCTCTTGACCACTATACCAAGAAAGACACCACTGATGGTTCCTAGGGATTCTAAAGCTCATTTCGTTCCATTCTGATTTTTTCTTTGCAATTAACAAGCATATATTCTTATTCTCTTCAACCTGTTCCCCCTCATTAAAAAAAAAAGACAAACCTTTGTAATAAATATGCATGGTCAAGTAAAACAAATTCTCACAATGGCCATATCCAAAAATAGGCATTTTATTCTGCAATTTTGAGTTCATCATTTTCAGCAAATGGGCTGCAGATTTTGATGGCTGTCATCTGGAATTGGGGTTGGTCATTGCATTGATCAATTCTTAAGTTGTTCAAAGTTGTCTTTACAGTGTTGTTACAGTATTAATTGTTTTCCTAGTTCCGTTCATTTCATTGTGTACCAGTTTATATATGTCTTCCCAGGTTTCTCTTAAACTGTCTAAATACATCATTTCTTATAGCATACCAGCATACTATTAAATTCACATACTATAATTTGTTCAGTCATTGAGTTATTTTCTTTTGAATTTCTTCTGGCTGTCTCTTCTTGTATTTTCTTTTATACAGGGTGGTCCAACTGATCTGTGCTGGCATCCTCTTTGAAAGCAATGCAGACTTGCATTTTGCATTTAAGAGTTAGAAAAGTTGGGGCAGCTAGGTGGCACAGTGAATAGAGTACTGACCCTGGAGTCAGGAGGACCCGAGTTCAAATCTGACCTCAGACGCTTACTAGCCATGTGACCTTGGGTAAGTCACTTAACCCCTCCAAAAAAAACTAGAAAAATTTCCCATCAGCCATCCTTCTCTACTGGGAGCCTCCATGACTCCAGGAGATTCTGTATCCATTGAAGTTGCATAGCTTGACCTTCATGGCTGCAAATACCAGGAAAATGGTGGAGGATTTATTGTCAAAGTATTTGAAGGTGGCATGTAGTGGTGAATAGAAGGCTGGATGGAATCAGGAAGGCCTATTCTCAAGACCAGTCTCTGACAGATAGTGGTCCTGGACCATAGATAGATAAGTTACCTCTCAGTACTTAGCACAACTCTCTAGGATTTTGAGTTATATAGAAGTTGCTGATTTGCATTTGTGGACAAAATTTTTGCAAAAAGTTTTTCTCACATATGAGATTACGTGTATTGGATTTCCCCTCCCAAATGTATGTGTATGCATGTATACATATGTATGCATACAAACACACACACACACACACATATAGAGAAAGAGAGAGACAAAGAGAGAAAGAGAGAGAGAGAGAGAGAAAGAATGTGTGTGTGTATCCCTACCATAAAATATATTCCAACTCTACAGGATCTAGCTTAGTTTCTCTTTAAAAGCTAGAAGGACACATTTTATCACCTATATTTATAGAAAGTGACAGGTGCTGACAAATGGTGAAGTCATTATGGGCAGACTTCATTTATAGCTGTCATGAACAATTCCCTGTTGGTTTTCCTTAAAGGTATCATGTTCCTCTTCTAGGACAATAGAATCCTTCTATGATATTCTCTTATGAAACAAATACTGAAAACCTATGAAACAAATACTGAAAGGAGAAAACAGTCCTTTCTAGCTTTCAAGGACTATTAAGTGAATTAATGGTTCACTTCAAAGCTTTTATTCCAATTATTGAAAGTCTGCCCCACCCCTATCCCCACACTCCAATGATTTGTGGCTGAGAAATTCAATCTACATTCAAATATTTCCAATGGGCACATTGGTTTTAAAAAATAACTCATTGATTCTAAATAATACTTGAGTGAGAAGGGGAGTGGTGCAATCCTATAAAGTCATTAAGAATTTTAAAAAGCTATTTTATTTAACCAAGGAACATTTACTTAAGATTAAGTCAAAGAAGGGAAAGGAATGAGCATTTATGTAGCACCTACTGTATGCCAGGCAATACATGGGTTTTACAAATATTATCCCATTTGACTGAAGTTGGAGATTGTTAAAATCTTACCATTCTTCAAAGCTCAGCTCAAACATCATCTATGCCATGAAGAATCTAACACAGAAGTGAACATTTCCTTCTCTAAACTCCACAGTCCTTCATCCTGGTGATTTGCAAATCATATTAGTCATCTTACTAACTTATACATACAGCTGATCCTCTTCAAGATCCTCTTCTTTCCAATGGGAGAATGAGGGCCAGGTCATCTGATTTGCCTGACATCACATAGTTAATTTACTGGTGGGGCTAGAAAGAGTAAACAATCTTCTCATTTCTAGTGCTATGATTTTTCAACTAGACCAGATTTTATTGTTGTTGTTGTTCCCTAGACTACTTTCAGACTCTGAGCCTCTCTGCTCATTGCTAGGCACTAGAGCTGGACAAGTTGCTGAACCCCAATGTGTAGGTGGCAAACCCTTCAGAGGATCCAGAGCTTTTACAAGGGGTTCATCAGATGATAATAATGTGTGTGCGGGGTGTCTACAAAATTTTATGTTAAAAAGGAGTCTTCAGAGTTAAAAATATTAGGAATGGCTTATCTAGAAGCTCTTATAATTCTATCCCTGAATATGTTGCTATTCTGGTGTAGGTTATTAAGTAAGTCCTTTAAATTCTTGGGATTTCATTTTGTCAAATAAAAAATGTTGAGTCATTCCAGTCACGTCCAACTCTTCATTTGTGGCAACGATAACGGAGTAGCTTGCCATCTCCTTTCCCAGCTCATATTACAAATGAAGAACTGAGACAAACAAGATGAAGTGACTTGTCCAGGGTCACACAGCTAGTTGAGTCTTTGAAGTCATATTTGAACTCATGAGGATGAGTTTTCCTGATTTCAAGCACAGTGGTCTATCCACTGTGCCATCTAACTGCCCCAAATGAGAAATATATTGCCTTATATCTTAGGATAGTGTAAAGAAAAACTTAATTATGGCTGAAGAGCATTGTGAACAATGACAGAAAAACCAGGAAGGTTTTTCCTTGACTTGAATCTTTGTAATACTAAGAGAGATGACCACAATCTTATAAGGGAAACAGATTCACTGGTGACTCCAAATATTTAACAACTTTGATTACCAGAAAGTTGTTTTCAAATGTCACTCTTTCAAGCAACAATTTTAAGTCCATTTCCTTCTGTCCTGTCATCACTATCCTTATCAATATTTACTTGAGGTCCTATTGTATACAAAGTATTGTTCTAGGGGAAAGTTTTTTTTTGCTACACTGATATATTTCAACAATTCAAGAACTCTGTGATCTCATCTTTATAAATATTCTCTTCACTGTGGCAGATTAAACAATTCATTTACCTTGTCTTATCCTTCTGTGCAATTCCATGATCTTGTCCATCCTCAATGGAGGATCTACCTAACAAGAGTGTTGGAGGTCTTCCAGATGCTTTTATATTTTGGAGGCACCAGTGTAGTACTGCAGCTATCCACTTGCTATCCCTTGCTTTTGTTAAATAGTTTACCCATCTCATTTTCAAATCCCATTTCCTATTTAGATGACACTTCTCATACAAAGGTCACCACTAGGAATTGGTTGTAAACTACTTGCACCCTCCTTGAGTCTTTACATTGAACTCTGGCTGACCTGCAACTCTGATTCTTCAGAGATTACAGTATTCCAATATTCACAACCACAGCATCACAGCAATAGTTAAGAAGATGGGATTTTGTGTTTGGCAGCAGCTTAATTAATCAAACAAGCATTTCTTAAGGATCAGGCACTGTACTAGGTCCATACAAATCCAAAGAATGAAACAGTCTTTACTTTCAAGGAGTTTAGATTTGCTAAAAGTCCTAAGCAGTTTACCAAATACAAGCCAGACAACTCCGACCTATTTAGTCTTGGCTCTATCTCTAGTGCCTGGCAATAACTAAGTAAACTGATGAATGAGCTCACTGCACTAGCTCTTCAACTGCATGTCATAGCATGGACAACAGGTACTTTTCCTCTATTTAACATTTTTGTATGATTAGGCCAATTTCTTTTGAGTAATCATAGATGTCATTGAAGAGAGCTCCCAGTATTTTGAGACTTTGAGGAAGCTATTCACAAAAAAAGGAGTATCTGGAGAACTTCACCCCATAGAGTAAATTCCTCTTCCATCCGGACTGTACATTCTCCATGATGACTGAACACCTTTGGTGGGCACAAATCTCTTGTTTTGTTCCTTCCTTACGACTGATATTCAGAGGATTGTGGAGTAAAGTTATTTTTCTGGTTACATTTAACAAGAACTTTAACATATCTCCTTACTGAAACAGAATTTTTAAAGGCTACTACATCTGTCTTGTTCTACTAATAGTATATAAACAAAAACAAAATGGAATTTTGTGTCTGCTGCACCTGTTGGTTAACTGTGTGGCTGTAAGGATGTTGTCTAGCTGTGAAATTTTTTGGCAAAAGCCTGCTGTCCTTTTCTTCTTTTTTTACCCAGGACAAAATGGGTAGGTCATTATCAGATTTTAAAAGATTAGCAAATAGGCAAGTTGGATAGCGATTCCTGGTACATCCTCGATTGCCTTTACGGAGTAGTAATATCCTTTTGTTCTCCCCCCATTTGGGGGGGGCGGACAAAGAACAGCATCTTCTGACTGAGTAGTCTTGTAAAACAATCCCTTAATGGTTTCAAAATTAAGTAACTTCCAACACAGATTACTATAGTGTATACTTGGTCTGGTTGGCCCAGCTACTTGCTCTGACTTCATACATTTATTTCTTGTATAAGAATTATTTGGAACTAACGTGATTCTTTTGTTACTGACAATGAAAATGGACTAAAGAGATGTTGACAAATATGTTTCATCCACCCCTTAATGATTAATATATTCATAGCCTGTCTATAAAAATCACAAACAAATCTTATAACACACATATCCCAATATAAAGGATGCCTAATGATATCTGAACAGCAAACATGGAATTATTGGTTAGACCTTCTCATATCCAATTCAGGATACAGCTGCACTTTGACAGATGACATTCCCCCTCCAGATAAAATAATCCTAGTTATTTTATCATTTCTAGCTAGATTCTTTTTTCCAACATTAGAATGCTCTTTAAACATGCCCTTCAAAATTTTCTGTGTCCTTCCTAAGTATGATAGCCTACAAATAGGAGTATTATATTGTGGCTAGTACATTTGGCTATATATTTCAATGTACATACCTTGCTTTTTAACTGCTTCATAAAGTAAAACAACAATTGAGAAGATATTTAGAATTTCCTAACTTTTTATCAAGGCAAAATTGCTTCCCCCCAAAAATTTGGATGAGACAAGGAATTCAATTTCTTGGAAATATCAGTGTTCTCTTGGAACTTAATGAACAGATGTTCATTAAAGAATCATGATAGTCACTGGAATGTTCTTTTTTCACTTCTTGAATTAAGTGAAACAACACATATTTAAAAATCCGTTACTTGAAATGAGATTGTTTTTTTCTGGATGCACCTGCAAGGATTTTTGAAGATAAGTACAACCTCTATAAGTAAGTTATTAGTGCATAGACATTTTATAAACCAAATTAAATATCTCATCCCAAAAGGAAAGCAGTCAGACTCATTTGGACAACTTACAGTATCTGAATCTTCTTTTATCATCTGAAGTCTTCTTTCATTCTCCTCTCAGATCTCCAGCCACATGTAGCTAGTAACTTACCTTGGAGTCATTGCCTGTCATTCTCATAGGTGTGATTCAACTGGATTTTGTTATTAGAAACATCAAGGATATTTGTTATTAATGTGAATCTAATGTAGGGCTCCCTCTACCACAGAGAGAGATGCATATCTTTGGCACCTCTTCAAGGAGTTGGATTTTTATTGACAGGTTGCAAAACAATGCTGTTTCACCCAAACGTATGCTCCCCTTCCTCTGCTTATAACTGAGTCTTTTAAGATGTCACTCATGAGCCACTTCAATCTGTAATCCTCAGGTCCTGTTAATCTGAAGAGTGCTTTCCAAGGGGTGTGGAAGTGAAATGCAATTAAAAAGTTAGGGAGGATTTTCTCCCTAAAGTTAGCTAAGACAGGGAAGGAACAATATGAGAGAAAATCATGTCTTCAAGTTGTGAAGGATTCTGTTTGGGTGACAAATCATCCCTGAGGATTAATTCATAGTACCAAAATACCTAAGTGCATGAAGAACCCAGTTTCGTAAGTTATTAATAAAGATTCTCTTGAATGTGAAAAAAGGCTTCAGTTAATTTAAAAATGCATTTGTTTTTCACAATGAAAGCTTTCACATAATTTTCTGTAAAAGTGTGCTCTTTTAGATTAAACTAACTAAATTTGAAATGTAGGTATAGTGCAAACCACTCTCCTAAAAAGACTGTGTATTTATGCCAAATACATAAATGCATGTTATTATAAAATGCACTTGCATATTATGAAGCCATCTGGGAACAAATTTTGCAATTTATAGACATCTTTACATCTATATTACAAATAATCTATTTGATCAATCATTTCCAGGTTTCAAAAGGATTTTTTCATGTACACACATAGTGTGTGTATGAATGCATAGCCATATATTTGAAAATGAAGATTAACATTATAAACAGATTTTAAAAATATATGAAGATGATAATTTTGATATTTTTTTTCCATAAAAGGCTTCTTATTGTTACCTAGGATTTGTACTTGAGCTAAATATAATATCTCTTGGTTAACTGATTTAATATTCACTTTTGGGATGTTAAGAAATAGGCATTACTGTTGTTCTCTCTTTGGCTAACACATATTATAAAATGAATGAAACATGTGGCAAATTAAGTCAACATTTAAATTCTGACAACTTATTTTTAACATCTGAAAAATGAAATCAAGTGATGCATTACGCTGTGGCTCTTGAATGTTTTACAATATTGGCATAAATGGGCAATATTAGGGCAGAATAGTGGATTGTTGGTGTGGTCTAGCACTTTTCCTCTCTCTGGAAAAAGAAAAAAGAAAAACAAACAAAACCCTTTGAGAATCTTTAGTACCACTGTGCAATTATGTGTGACTTTTTAAAAAGCACTGAAAGCTTTCAAAAATCCTAAATGTGAATGGGGATCTAACGAAATGATCCACAAAGAAAAATAATATGGATCATCTAGGGGGACGGCTTTTGGGAGGTTTCACTGTCCTTACTAACACTTAGAAGATGTATTTTGGTGGGGAGGGGGGAAGGGAAGTCACCATCACCAGTGTGACTCATTAGCAGTCTCAAACCTGCTTGTTTTATTGTGTTTGGATGTTAATGATGTGTTGGTGACAAGATAAAAATTCAGTTAATAAATAATATAAAATTGGGTTTTTGAAGCAAACAGAGTAAAAAGAGATCCATGACATCATGAAGGAATGTGTGTGCACTTTTCGCACTGCAAGTGCGTGTCTTAGTTTAGCATTTTCAGTCATAATGGGACTGAAAAGTGGGAATGAGAAAAAATCCATTTAAACACATGAAAATCCTGAATTACCTTTAGCTGTAGCAGCCAGAAAGTCCAGGGTTAGAAGGCAAAAAGCTGTTTGATGCTTACTTGTTCAGAAAAGTGTAACAATTAATTAGCATAGCTCTTGTACTTGAGCTTTTAAGGGATGTAACCCCCATATCATAGTCATATTCTCTTTTCTAACAGTATATGCTACTTTCTTTAAAGGGGCAAAAAGGTTTTTGTTTTGTATAAGTTCCATCTTTAGTGAAAAAAAAAAAAGGAGTTGCTGTTAGGCAAAAACTGTTCTAAGTAAGGAGGACTTGCCTCCATCAAAAATGAATAGTATGCTTCAGTGCAGAGAGAAAGAAATGGCTCTATGGGCAAAATTCAAGTATGAGTGACCAGTTTTTTTAATTGTAAAGTAGGTGCAACATTTTAAAAAATGTTACAGCACTGCATGACCTGTAATGCTCACAATATTTACATTAACTGCTTACATGAAACCATAAAAACTCTAAAAGAGGAAAAAAAAAAACCTGTATGGACTGAAACAAACTATTCCTAGCACCCACATCAATGCCATTATTAACCAATGAAATCAAGTGCACGAAAATACTTTACATAGTCTACTAATGTAAAGTATACATTGGTGAGAAAGTACAAACCTAATTAGTTTAAAATGTCAAAAAAAAAAAAAGGGTTGGTCAAATACAAACTCAGTTTTAGGGCAGAAAAACAAAGTTTTAAAAACAGAAAAACAAAAAACCTGAATATTAAACACTCACACGGCACACACCCCCCACACGCATCCACACGCATCCGCACACATATGTGGATCTGTGAATAAAAACATCCGTGAAAGACAAAACAGCAGAAAAGCAGGTTGGTACGGAAAATGGACAACATTAACTTTAAACATAACAAACACATCAAATTGTAACAAAAAGTGTTAACTAAACTACACAAAGAATCACTTCACATGAGTTTGCATGAAGGACCATGGCAAGGCTCCCTGCCATTACATAAAAGACAAAATGAACCTACCCCACAGAAGGAAGGGTTCCTGCCTCCAGGCCACTGTAGCTTAGTGTAGCTAATTGCATTCCATCAGGTTTGGGGAAGTGGGAAAGGGAGAGGGAAGGTAGAGGATTTTGGGGGGGAAAAAATGAAAAGCTATCTATGTGAGACACTGAAAGTCAGCCCAGTGGTAGTGCCATGTGCTGTGGCCCAAGGGGTCCAGGTCCAGAAATGACCTTGGATCTCTTATTCCTTGGGTCAGTGGAACTTTGTTGCATTACAGAAATACAGTTTGGGCTCTGAGATAGATGTGGGAAGATGAGCAGGGAGGATTCATGGATGCTCAGTGCCCAAGTGTCTCCATGCTCACAGCAGCATGGGCATTAACATCTGAACATGCTATGTACTTACTTGCTCTCCTAGCCGAAGCAAGAACATCATGTTAATCAGGGCTCTTATGGGGATCAAGTGTTTTGGTGGGGAAAACATGGTGGTTTCAAGAATGAGGGGAAAGTAGATCCTTCGGAGCCGATTCAATAGGCCTTCAACCTGGGCCAGGCTGGAGGAGGGAAACCTATGCTCTGCTGCCTGGGAGATGGGGTTGTATCACCACCACAAAAAATGTGAAGAAGACGGAAAATTATGTTGTGCTACATTTCTTATTAATTTTCTTGTACTTTACAATGGCTCACAGTTTTAGGTTTGTATATTTGTAGTGTATTATTTCCTCTCTACATTTGTTTCACATTTTTTACTTAATATAATATAAATAATTTGGTTAATAGATTTAACCTGCACATTTCAGCCACATTAATATATATAAGAATCTGTTAATGGTATAAATAATTCTTTAAATAAAATAAATCTGATATGTTACATAATACTGATAAAAAATTACCATTGCTAATAATTTTGTAAGCCACCTTAATGACTGGTTTAGTAATACTGTAGGATGGATATGAAAACCATTTTGATGACATATGTCTATTTTTGTTACTATAAAAATCAAAATGTATTTTGTCTTTAGCTGATAATGATTTCAAAATGGAGCCCTTGCCTCCATGTATGTAAACAGGATGTTTTATCAGGTCAGATAATGTATGCTAATAAATGTAGTTTTTGAGAGTCAATGGTGGTGTATCATATAAGTGATGCAGTTCAAAGGTGGCTATGAAATTTTAACTACAGAAATGGCTGAATAAAATAGTCCATCTAAGATTTTTTTTTATAAAACCTATTCTACTTTAAAACTTAGGTAAAAAAAATATGCAACAAATGGTTGCAGTTTCTGAACTCTTAATTTAGACCTGTGAGCCCACATCCCCTTAGGAATCTGCAAGGTTGCACTCTCCTACAGAGACCCGAAATGGAGTACAGTACTTCCAGGCAAGGTTCATTCCAAACAGACAATATAAATGAACACTCAGTGGTGTGAAGTGTATGTCATAATTAAGGTATTACATAATCATGCCTTTTCTCTGCTGTTAATACAAAAACAGCATCTTTTACATTATCATATAAAAGCATTTAGGCTGTATTTTTATTTGTCACTTTACACTGGTAGTCTCCGGTATGTGTACTCAATAGAAACCAAAGAATTTTGTACACTATTTTTTTTGTACAATAAAAGATAAAGTGTGCATCAGGTACGCTTGTACATGACAATATTGTACAGTATTTACAATTCAGATATCACCATGAAATTCTGTATTATCTATATACACAATGAAAATTTCTCAGAAACATTTGGACTATTTCTTATAATCACAATTTTAGTATTATAGAAAAAAGGTTTTCAGTAATCACTTGATGCCTTATTATTGTCATCTTTCAAGGATTTTGATTAGCTTATCCAGCACTCGGTATCCTTCCTGATCAGAAAAAAGTGGTACCATTGTTTCATTTAGCACCCGGTAGTGGTGACAGCTATCTGCCTTGCCCTAGATACTGATACAGTCATAACTATACCAGTACCTATCGACAGATATATGTGCATGTTCCTTTTGATAAATACTGGACCATCAATACAGACATTCAATGTTATCTGGAAATCTTCCTCCTCTTGGGTTTTGGAGGCTTCACTTGTCTATCTCCCTGTGGGATTTGGTGAACCTGAAAATGAGGAAACAGGAAAAACTTAAGAGGTGCATATCACAAATACCTCATGATTTCGGAAAAAGACCTGACAGTAACATGACCAAGCTGGGGCTTTTAGTCACTCATCTGCATACTCTGCACTGTCGGAGTTCGATAAGCTGCCTTCCTCAATATTTGATGAGAACTCAGTTGACCTATGGGTCTAGTTCCAGTTTTGCTGCCACCCAAATGAGTGACCTTGGGCAAGCCAATTAACCTCTCTGGGTCTTATTTTCCTCATCTGTAAACTGAAGGGGTTAGATCGTGTGACCTCTAAGAACCTTTTCAATTCTGACCTTCTGTACGCCTATGACTTCCTTATCCACTGTCAACGTATCCCATAACGAATCCTAGAACAGTAGAAAACCAGGGGTTGAACAGAGGATTAACAGAGTAAACATAGTATGCCACTATTCTCCAAATGAATTTATGACACAAAAAAGCACTCAGTTGTAGCTCTGTATTTTCACCTCTAAGGATCATCAGGCTAATGATTTTGTTTCAATGTGGAAAATGTATAAATTTGGTATGTAAAAATGTTTTAGTTTTCATTGCTTCCTCTAACATACTGTAACTGTTGAGAAAGGTTAAGGATTCTTAAGGAATAAATACACAGCAACCCAGGAAAAGGCTGTTCACTAATTAGAATGACGAAGATGTAAAGCAGAATGCCACTACCATCTGTTGGTGGATCTAGGATTGTGTAGGCTAGAGGAGCAGTCAATGGCCTACTCCTCTTTAAATACTATAACTGGCATTGAAAATGTTGTTACATTTCATGCCAGACTGAGCATGGGCAGGGGGCATGAGCTGCTGCCAAAGTGGTGATTGTTGGGTACATGTGGAGGGGGCAGGAAATTGGGGGTCAGAGCCTCTTGTACTAGATTGCTTTTGTCTGAGGTCTTGGGGAGGCTGCCCTTGTGAAGTGACAATGTGGGTGAGTGGTGGGCCTAAGGGCCAGAAACCATCAACCTCTGAACTGTAACAAGGTTAAAAAAATTTACATGTGCAAGACATATAAAATTTAGGATTTTTAACCTCTTTGAAGGAAACAGGAAAATTTCACTTAGAAATAAGACTCAGGTGGCAACATAATCATTACTACAAAGTATCTGAAGGGTTATCACATGGAAAGGGTATGAGGCTTAAATTAATAGGATTTTAGACCTGGAAGGGAACTGTGAGATCATTTAGTCAATAATTAAAGATGAAAAAAATGAGGCTCAGAGGGGGCTAATGTGATTTTTCCAAAGTAACAATGGTAGAAATTGCAAGGCCAGATTTCTAATCCAGGTCTTTTGACTCTAACTCCACTGCTCTTTTCACTGTCCCACTCTGTCTCTCTTATGTGGCATTCCAAGGACACAACTTATACTAGAAATGAGAGGAAGTTACAAGTGGGCAGATTTTGGGTTACACTAAGGAGGAACTTGGAGAAGGAAACAGCAATTTACTCCAGTATCTTTGCCAAGAAGACCCCATAAAAATGGGGTCACACAGAGTTGGCTGCAACTAAACAACAACAAACTTATTAACAATTAGTGATATCCAACAATGAAAGGAACGAGCCTTATTTGGTCATTAAATTCTCTGTCACTGCAGGGACTTGAAGGAGGCCTTACTTAATATTCTGTTGGCATTACAGTTGATAATTCTAGATATCTGGGGGAGGGGAAGGGAATGATTTTAGGGGAGAAAAAAAGGACTATAAATAAAAGGAACCAGATTCTATTTGGACTTTGCCGTATCTGCTGACATCCTGTTCACCTGGAACCCTTCTAAGTCCACTTCTAAGTCCCTTCCAACTCACCTATGGGTAGGTTCAAGCCTACCTATACCCTTGAACCCAGCTCTACAACTATGGACCTCAGTGACAGTGAAAACTGCCCAGGGACTATTTAATTTCTGTCTGTATCTCTAGCATCTAGCTCAGTGCCTTGTAATATAAATGATTAATAAACGCTGATTGACCTGAACTGAAAAGTCATGAAGACAAACATATTTGTTCCATTGACCAATAACCTTTTGTTCAAGGAAAAGAATGAAAACATTTTGCCCTAACTATATTCTTGGTAGATCATCTGCTTCCTACTACAGTCGGCGCATTATGGTAAAGAGGAAAGAGCCAAGGATGTGGAGTCATAGTTCAAATACCACTTCTGTCATTTACCAGCTGTGTGACTGATGTCACTGGTCTCAAATTCCTAATCTATGAAATGAAGCGACTGGACCTGATGGCTTCTGAGATGCTCTTCCAGTTTTAAATCTATGATCCTAGGAAATTCTGGCATAGCCTTGCTTCTTACTTCCCCGCAGTTTTTAAGGCATTGATTTCATGTAGGCAGCTTGGTGATAGAGTGCTGGGACTTGAGTCTGGAAGACCTGAGTTCAAATATATCCTCAAATATGTGTGACTCTGGGCAAGTCATTTAACTTGTTTGATTCTGTTTCCTCAACTGTTAAATGGGGATAATAAAAGCATCCACCTCCCAGGATTACTGTTAAGGATCAAATGAGAAAATATTTGTAAAGTGCTTAGCATGATGCCTGGCACACAGCACTTAATAAATTATCGTTCCTTCCCCTTTTCCTTCCCCTTTTCCTTCGTGGGAACAATGCCAACTGAAATTTTTATTTTAAAAGATGGGAACAAAACTGTCTATAGCATTTGCTGCTACACAGTTCTAATGTAAGAAAAATAAGTAATACTTAAGAGATATAGATATCATAAAAACATTAATAGCTCTTAGGGTATTAGGAAATAAGCAGATTTGTTAGAACACAAAAGTGGTATGAAGAAACTTCTAAGTAAATGGAAAAAAGCCAACTTTCAATGTTTAACAATCCTAGGTAATCAATATATTTAAAGGCTCTTCAAATTAATATTTAAGATTTCTATTAATTTATATAATTTCTACATTAGAGAAGATCTGAAGTATGTAAGAATGGATTTGATTTCTTTCATACTTAGAATCATATGAATGAATGAAAAAGCATTTATTAAATGCTTATTATATACCAAAGACTGTGCTAAGTGTTCACATTACAAGGAGAAAAAAAAATTACAGGATTTAGATCACAGAGATCATCTAATGCAAAAGCTTAATATTATAAATAGGGAAGTTGAGGCTCATAGAGGTTAAGTGACTTAGCATCATACGGATAATAAGTAGAGGAGCCAGGATTTGAACTCATGTAAACCCAGCATTCTTTTTTGCTGTCTAATGCTACTTTCTGTATGTATATATATGAATATGAATGAATATATGAATATGTATAAAATAATAATATTAAAAAGGTGATTACTTATTATTACTGAATTAACAACCTTTTGGGGTCGTGGTCTCATTTGTAAAATTGAGGGGAGCAGGCTAGACAACCTCTAAAATTCCTCTCGGTTTGAAACCTAAGATACTATCACAGCTTTTTCAATTAGATACGATCAGTTCTATGGATGCTTATAAACTTGATCTTTAATTATGTTGGAGGCAAACAATAACAAGTATCTGTTTGTCATCGGGGCAAATTAAAGCAAGGTACTACTAGCTGAATTTCAATGTTTTGTTATTTAGGCTCTAAAAGGAAATACAGATTTTATCACATGTGACAGAAAAAAATTACTTTCTTGGAATAAATGTACAGTTAACATTGATACATTTTTTCAAATTATTTTTAATGTATCCTGATGCTAGTTATTTTTTCACTGTTTAATTTAATTAGGAAATTATATCTGATCACCTGATAGCATCATCACAGAGGAACTGAAAACAACATCCTTCTTTTCAAAGCAGCACAGCAGAACGTGAAAACAAAGTCACTTACATTCCCAGATATTTTGTCCAGTTCACTCATGGCCTCATGAATAGCAGCTTCTAAATGGTTGTTTAGCTTTCCACTTCTAAAATTAAAGGAAAAAAAATACCATATAGATTTAACACATTTCTCTCTGATTTTACCATTGTTCCTTTTCAGGCTTTATGATGTCAAAATCACAAACAATTACACCAGGGAGAAGGTAAGGTGTGGGTATGCACAGCTGGCAGATTATGAGATTTCATCGTATTGTATCTGTGGTTCTTACCTCCAGCCAGGAAATATTCAGCATTACACTATGTAAAATATAGACATCTACATAAAGCAGCATGTGGAATGATTCTATCTAGTTTCCCCTCTTCGATTTTTCTCCTTCAAATTATGACGCTTTTTGAAGAAAGAGCTAAATTCTTCTTGCAGAGACAATCATAAATACTCTGGGCAGGCCCTACTCAGCCTGCCCCCTGAGCCTGCCCTTACCCCTCACTGCAGAAGCTGACCCTTGTTCCATCCTGCTCAGCTGATTGATTATTTCATTCAACTTAATAAAGGGCAGATGAGTTGAACTGCAAGTACTGGCCACTAGGGAGCTCCCTCTCCCTTATAGCAACACTGTGTGGCCTGGGCTCACGAACTAAGAATGAGATCCCCATTCACATCCCACAAATCACACTTCAACCACTCCCCTCAGCAAGCAGTCGGTCCTTACCCAGGCACTCATTTAATACTGTCTCTACATTTTTCTTGGCTACAGTGATTTAATTCTTTTAAAAATTAAAATCAGAATTCCAGTAAATCCACACATGTGCTTTCCTTTTCTCCCTTTTTTTTTTTGCACTAGCTGTCCCGTAGGCATCTCAAACTCAACATGTCCAAAACAGAATTAATTTTCTTTTCCTCCAACCCCACCGCTTCTTGTATTGTCTAGGACAGCAGCACCACCCTAATCACTTAGTCTTGCAACCTTGGTGTCATGAATGAAAAAAACATTTTTGAAGCTTCCTGTACAAAGCCTTGCTCTAAGCGCTGGAGCTACAAGGAGAAAAATGGACCCCATCCCTGCTCTCAAGAAACTCACATTCAGCTTTCTCTCTCTCCCTTTGGCCTCTTCGGGTTGGTGGAGTGCCTGTTAGCACAGGCTGCAGTGTAAAGATAGCTAAGTTTAAGAACCATACCACCCATAACCAGTCACGAAAATGGCACAGAAATGGCATCAAGAAACCTAGGTCACAGAGAAAACAAGTCTCTGGAAGGGGTTGACCCCAAGTTTCTAAGAAACATGTGCTTTGCCAAGAAACACAACAAGAAGAAGCTGAAGAAGATGCAGGCCAACAATGCCAAAGCCATCAAGGCCCAAGCAGAGGCAGGCCATCAAAGCCCTGAGCACCAAGGCCTCCAAAGCCAAGCTCCTTAGGCCCAAGATGCCCAAGGCTAGCTCCCGCGGTGCTGGCCACAAGATGGCTACCAAGTGTCCAGGTCCTAGGATCGGCATCAAATGTCCAGGCTCCAGGATCACAAAGCCTGACTCTAGGGTTGCCAGAACCACTGATCCCAAGGCTGCCAAGCCCACTGACCCCACCAAGGTCAGTAAATCTGATCCCAAAGCTACCAAATCTGGCCCCAACACCACCAAATCTGATGCTAAGGCCACCAAGTCTGACCCAAGGTCACCAAGTCTGATTCCAAGGCTGCCAAGTCCGATCCCAAGGCAGCCAAGTGTGATTCTAAGGCTGCTAAGCCTCCCAAGTCCAAACCCAAAGATGCTAGGGCTAAAGTTGCTAGTCCCAAGCCTTCAAAATAAATGCTTCAGGACAGAAGGACTTGTTTAAAGCTAAAGCCACCCTTTTTTCCCAGCCAGGGTATCATTATTCACTATTTTGTACAAATAAAGGAAATGGTGAGTCATAAAACAAAAACAAAAAAAAGAAACTCGCATTCTAATGGGGTAATCAGGTTTGTGCTTGAATGCTTCTAGTGAAGGGGAGACTAGCACTTCATAAACAGCTTATTCTATTGCTAGACATTTTAAATGTAAAACTTTTCCTTCTATTGAATTGAAATCTTCTTTTCCGTCACATCTAACTATAGCCCAATTCTTCCCTTGGAAGCTACAAAGAATAATTTAAATCCATCTTTCACCAGTGAGCATTTTAACTAATCCATGACAACTACCATGTTATTCCTGCTCCAGTCTTCTCCAGGCCAAACGTCTCTAGCTCCCTCAATACTTCTTCATACAACAAGTTTTCAAATCACTTCAAATATCTAGTCATGCTTCTTTGGACCCATTTCTGCTTGCCAAGGCTCCTTTAAAAGGTGACACCTAACTGAACACAACATTCCAAATCAATGCATCCTAAGATCATATTAGCTTACACTGCTCACTCATGAACTGAACTATTCATTTATTCAATACCCATTTATTAAGCATATAACACATGTAATGCACAGTGCTAAGCACTGAGGGAAGGCAAAAAATAAATAAGATATGGTCTCTGCACTCAGGAAGTTTAAAACATGGTAGACTAATGATTGAGTTTATCGTCAATCAAAATCCATGAGTCCTTTTCATATGACCTAAGTCATATATTCTAATTTTACACATTAAAAAAAATTATTTATTTACTTTTAGTTTACAACATTCAGTTCCACAATCCCTTGAGTTCCAAATTGTCTCCCCTTCCCCCTCTTCTGTCCTCCTACCCCCCATGGTGGCATGCAATCAGATATAGGTTCTACAAATACCTTCACACTAAACATTAGTCAAGTTGTTAAGAATTATAACCAATGGAATGAACAACATGAAAGAAGGAACAAAACAAAACAAAAAAGAGAGACAGCAAGTAGTTTGCTTCAATCTGCATTCAGACTCTGTAGTTCTTTCTCTGGATGTGGATAGCCCTTTCCATCAGCAGTCCTTTGGAGTTGTTTTCTAACCTTTGCTTTACTGAGTGGAGCCCAGTCTATCAAAGTTAATCATGACACATACTTGGGGTCTGTGATTGTGTACAATGTTCTGGTTCTGTCTAATCTTATACTTAACACAGTATATTATTTCGTATTTATCATTAATAAATTTCACTTTAAATCTTTTAGGATCTTGTTTCTTTCATCAAATACATTGTCTATTATTCCCATCTC
Source organism: Pseudochirops corinnae (assembly GCA_028646515.1). NCBI lineage: Eukaryota > Metazoa > Chordata > Mammalia > Diprotodontia > Pseudocheiridae > Pseudochirops > Pseudochirops corinnae. Next base: position 205,893,262 of record CM053588.1, on the reverse strand, counting down.
TGTGCCACCTGAAGATGTGATAAGTACGCCAAATATATCTACATCTCTGTTACCCATGAAAGTATTGAATCAAATATGGATGAACGTGGAGTTGTGAAGCCCACCACTAGAGACCCCTCTAGATTGACGATGACTGGCACTTTGGCAATGATCATTCCAGAAACTGGGCTTCTCTCTAACTCACATTAATGCCATCTTGTTCCGAAAGGTATTATGAGAGATTGTCAAATGCCTTCATAATTAAGATCATAGCTAGGATGAACATTAGAAATCATCTAGCCCAACTCTCTCTCCCCACCTCCCTGATCCAGATGAGGTTGGAAGAGGTTATGTGACTTGTCCAAGATCACACAGTAAGTAATAATTAGCAAAGTTAAGAACAAAGAAATTTACTTAGCTCTTTAACTCCACATTTCTGTACTCTTTCCATTATTCCCCAAATGTCCATTCAACAATTCAATTAAGTGATTCAACAAACATTTATTAAATGCCTACTTTGTGAAAGGCAGTGTGCTAGGCACTGGAAATACAAAAATGAAAGTCTCTTCTCTCAATGAGTTTATGTTCTCTGTTGTGGGGAGGAGGAGACAAAGATAAATATGATACAAGGTAAAAGGCAGGAAATGGAGGCAAAGAAGAGACCCAAAGGGTCTCAAATAAAAATATTTGAAGGAGAGACACAGCTAGGTATATGAAAGAATGCCCTACAAAGGAGGAAGGAGCTGACCTCTCTTCCCTGATCCCCACCCCCAACTTTGTCTCGTATACATCAAACTTCATTCTCCTTGGTTTTAAATATTCTTTAAAGACCATGTTTTTCTATCTAGGGGGAGGTCTGACCTTATTAAAAATAGACATGTTTGCATAGATAGTGATATGCCAGGTTGACAAATTATAAGGAAGTGTTTCATTTAATTTTTGGTAGTTGACTTTTTTTTCCCTGTTGAAAAAAATCAAAGAATGCCAGTGACATTGAATTAAGGAGGAAATTTGTCTCTGATGAACTTAGTTAAAGTACAAATTTACTCTGGCCTATAATCTCATGGACCATTACTATTATTCATAGCTATTGATGGCCAAATATGTGTATAACACAGGCACCAAGGAATGAATGGTGTACAGCAATTAAGTTAAAAGGACAAGCTCTTTGCCCCAAATGGCTGGCCTGGGTAGCTTATAAATTCCATTCCAAATTCAGTTCTGTGATTTTATGAAAGATCAAAGGAGACCATGCTGTCAGATTCAAAGAGAAAAGGAACAGACTGCTAACTAGATCTAGATCTCAGACAAAAGTTAAGTGTATTTGTTACACAATAAAACAATAGAGTATAAATCAAAATCTTTTATTTGAAGTAGGAAAAGGTTGATGTGTTTGGTTTTTCAGCAGATGTTTTGCTAATATTGGCCCCAAGCAGCAGGGTGAAAAGAGCATTAGACAAGTCCTGGGAAGGGAGCTGGGCTGGAACCTCACTTCTGATGCTGCCTGGGGATGTAGCCATGGGTAAGGAGCTCTACCTCTGAAGCTTTCTTGTTTGCAAAATGAAGACAATGATGCCTGCAGTATTTGGTAGCCTAAGGATCAAAGGAGAGAATGCATGTGAAGTACATCATAAACTTGAAAGCCCTAAATCGTCCAGCTATGACTTTTATTGTCTGACAATCCTCCTCTGGTGCCTCCTTGTGGTGTAGAAATATCACTGTATTTCTAGGGAGTGAAAGATGAGCTTTGGCAGAGGTTCATCACGCTGGAAAGATGTTGAATGTGTTCCTGATACAGACTCCATTTATTTTCCAAGGACCAGACCAGCTGAGTAGATAAAGGCTTATTACCAGTAGGTTGGCCACTAGATGATCAATCTCTGTGCCATGACAACACATGAAGCAAGCAAAAATAAAAAATGGCCCTCGGTCACATTTAGCTTCCTTATACTTTTACACCGATGAAACCAGAAGGGCAAAAAAAGGAGCAAAAGATGATTCTTAGAATTTTTAGACTGTCTTTAAACATAAAGTTGTTGGTTCTCTAGATGTAAGACCCTTGTCCAACGACCATTGAGTGAATACATTGCCAGAGAAACAGAATTGTATTAATCCCAACATTTTTGCTATAAGTGAAATCAGGAGGAAAAAAATCTGCAACTAAGTGGAAGGGTGGATCAATGTGGAGAGTCAAATAAAGATGCTGGGTATTTAAGGGAGGTTCAAAGGCAATAAGAAATGTAATCTAGGGGAATCAATCCTTGTGAAGATGCGCTGTCAAATGCCCCTGCAGTTCAGCCCCAGTTTCCTCAGAAGCTGTGGCTTACCATTAAGGGCCTTGGCACTGTCAAATGGCTTAACATTAGAAACAGATATAATTTTATCAATGGAAATTATATCAAAGATGGTGCAATACTATCAACTTTGCTGGTGCACCTTAGGGACCTTTGAGGCTTTCCACTTGATTTGAAGATGAAACCCCCTATATATCCTGTCTCCCTCTTTTAGAATGTGACCTTCTTGACTTCAAGGACTGTCTTTTTCCTTTTTTTAAAAAAATCCTATTTTCCAGTGCTTGGCATGGAGCTTTGTAGACAGAAAGCACTTACTAAATGCTCTTCTATTATTCATTTATTTCATTACAGTGCTGGCAAAAAGATAACCATGAAAACAATTTCAATTTATGCTCCAACATCTATCATTGAGGATGAGGAGGTAGAGAAATTCCATGTAGAACTTGATACACTTCTTGCTGACTTCAATGGAAAGGTGAGTGTAAAAAATGCTGGGAAATACAGCCCAGGAGTAAAAAACAGAGGACAAAAGTCTACATATTACTAAGCTAATGCATGAGGGGAATATTACAGATACATATTTCACATAGACTTTAGGAAAGCTTTTGAAAACTTATTTCATACTATTCTTGTGGAGAAGATGAAGAGATGTAGACTAGATAATAATAGAGTTAGATAGATTAAGGCCTCAAAGAGTAGTTGTCTATGGTTCAATGTCTATTCTTGGTTTTTGCTGCTTAACATTTTTTATCAATAACTTAGATAAAGGCATAGATAACAACAGGTGATATAACCCTGGAAGGGCTGGCTAATACAATGGAGAAGAGTTAAGGGGTCCCAAAATATCTTGTTAGGCTATAGTACCAGGCTATACTTATTAAGATTAAATTTAATAGCAGTAAGCCTTACATGTGGGTAAAAGTAATTACTTTCACACATAAAAAATGAGGGAAGCATGGTTAGACAGTAGATGTCCTGAAAAAGATCTGGAGACTGTAGTGGACTGTGAACTCTTTAAGTCGGCAGTGTGATACGGCAGAAAAAAAGCTCATAACCTTGTCTCCTTGGACCCTTGCCTTTTTTGGGCTCTCTCTTGGTTCTACCTTACCTTTGTTACTACTTTTTCATTGGATCCTTTTTTTCCTTCCTTCTGTTATGTGTGGTCACTCTTCAAAAGCTTCTTCTCTTTCTCTACACTTCTGGTGAGCACATTAGCTACCCAGGGTTTAGCTGTCATCTCTATTTAGACAGTTCCCTAATCTATATATCCAGGTCTCATCTCTCTATGCTGAACTTGAGTTCTGCATTACTGCCTGCTGGACAACTCTTCCTGAATGTCCTCTAGCTTCTTCAAACTTTCCTATTCCCATCGAAAGTATCTTAATACTTAGCACCTAGTACTATCTCAGTACTTAGTTGATCTTAGTACTCACCCAGGCTCAGGATCTCAGCTTTTACTCCTCCCTTCATATCCAACCAATTGCCATGCCTTGTTGCTTCCACCTCCACAATGCTGCTCACATACACCTCCTCCTCGCTGCTCACACTGACTCCCAGTCCTGGTCTTGCTGCTTCCAGTCTCTTCCCTCTCTGATCTCTTTTTATATAGCTATAAAACTGATATTTGTAAAACACCAAAATAATCATGTCACCTCTCTATTAAAAACAAACAAACCATAAACCACACTTCAAGGCTCCCTATTGCTTCTAGGACAAAATACCAATTCCTTGGCCTGCCATTTCAGATCCTCCACAATCTGGCTACCACTTGTCTGTCCAGTTGCAGTTTACATGACTCCTTTTAATGCACTGTTAACCAAACTGCCCTGCTGGTTGTTCCTGCTACACAGGGGCATTCCTTGCCTCTGCACAGCAGAGATGACCCCATGTCTGAAATGCTCTCCAGTCTCACCTGTGGGTTGTAAAAACCTTACTGTGCTTCAGAAGATAGTTCAGGTATCCCTTCATACACCCAAGGCTTTTCCTAATTCCCTCTGTTGTCACTGCTCTCTACTTCTTGAAATTTCTTTGTATTATTTTGTTTCTATATTTTCTTTACTTGTCAGTGAACAAAGATTGTTGTGCCAGCCAATCGAAGTCAATGCCAGAATGTACAAGGAAGAAATTTAACTACATGTGACTTTCAGAAATAACAAGAACAAAAAAGAAATCATGAAATACTAGATTCAGAATATGCTGGAATTCAAGGACATTTCTACTATGGTGTACTCAATGATTCTAGCAATATTACTGGTTGTAATACTTGGGTGGAGGTTGAATTACAACAATTAATTGAAAACTTAAAAAACTATTTTATTCTTTAAAAAATTAAATAGCTAACAGAGGGAAAAGAATATGTAGGCTCAGGGAAAAGACTCATACTCTGGAAAATCAAGAGACCCAGAGACAAAGGAAGGCTTTCTTGTCAAAGTGGCAGAGACTATTTTTACATTAACAGGTCAGGCTACGGAAAAGTACAATCATTAGAGAATTCAGAAAGAATTATGGGTATATGAAATAAAAGATTAGTACAAATTCAGCTCTGAAATCCAGAGGGCCTCCCTGGAGAGTGTCTTCTGCTATTTTCTGTTCCCTGCTGACATTTAATAATAAACATTTTTACTAATGGACACTCTAAAATCTACTTGATTAACCACTAGACATTTTTATATAATCATGTTTCTAATTATTAATAGAGATAATTGCCATCTTTCATTCTCATTGCATATGCTATCACATATTCTTATCTCTGCTAATAAAGAAATCAGGTATAGATTTGTGAATTGTATTAGAAGCAAGGAGTGGGGAGAAAAATTACATACAGCTTTATACCAAATGACTTTAGAATCTCAATGACTACTTCATGCAGAACTAAATAAACAGAAGTGAAATTTGATTAGGAGGAACCCTGGGCTGTTGACTGGATTCATCAGTGAAAGTAGGCACATCTAAACAAATTTTATATTCTAAACTACCAGTTGCTGAATTGGCAATGAAATCATGATCTATTTCATCGTTTGTATTTGGGTTTTGCCAGTCCTAGTTTTAGGCTACAGATGGAAGCAGTACAACATAGTGGGAAAAACAGCGAACTGGCTGTTATATGAGGACAGAGCTAGAGATCATCCAAATCTACTGCTCTCGTTTTACAGATGAGGAAACTGAGGCATTAAGGGGTAAACTGATTCAAAGTTACACAGCTAGCTTGTAGCTAAGCTTGTCTATGGAATGAATTCCTCTGATTCCAAATCCTGTGGTCTTTCCACTCTACCATAGTGCTTCTTTCTTGAGTAAAAGGCCACAGAGAGGGGTGGCTAGGTGGTGCAGTGAACAGAGCACTGGCGCTGGAGTCGGGAGGACCTGAGTTCAAATGTGACCTCAGACACTTAATACTTACTAGCTGTGTGACCTTGGGCAAGTCACTTAACCCCAATTGCCCTACCTTCCCCCCTACAAAAAAAATAAAAGGCTTCAGAAGGCCTGGCTTCTAATATAACTTCTGCCACAACTCAGATGTCAGATTTTGGGCAAAATACTTGACTTCTCAGGGACTCAGTTTTCCCATCTATAAAATTGAAGAATTAGATTAAATAATCTAAAAAGTCCCTTTTAGCCATAAAATCCATGACTCTCTGATTCTAAAATACTTCCTAAGTATAAACATACATGAGTTGTAGAAAAGAGCCAATGGTTGACTAATTGGGAAATTAACTATTTAACTCATTAAGTATCCACATTCTTAATGAGAAATCTGAGTGGTAGATTTATTTTGCAAATTAAAAGATGACTACTTGTAAGAGATCTTAAAGCAGTAGAAAATTTAAAAAAGGAAATAAAAGCTATTCTTATTTTAATTTTTAATTAAAAAAACTGAGTATGTTAAAAAGAATTTGTTTATTGTGACTGAGATGGAAATATATATGTATATATTAATTAATAATGGATACATTATAATCTCATGGGCTTAAATTTATAAAATTTAAAAAATTTCTAATGCTTTGCTTTGATAAGGTCAAATGACCTTTTGAGGAAACTACATTTACACCAGGAACATCAAGACAAATGCACCTCTTTGCCTACCCTCATGTATACTGAATATCTATAATTTCAGGAGAAAATTTCTCCTTTCTAGATACTACCATTTACATAATCAGTAAGAAAAACACACACAAGTGTGTGTGTGTGTGTGTATGTGTGCATGTGAAAAAAAGTCAACTATTTTTTTGAACTGCTTAAGTTATTAGCACATTAGACCAACCTGTCCTGTAGTGAAATACTGAAGACATCACAAAGAGTTTTTACATGAAAATATTTGTTAGATGAATATTTTATAATTAATATCTCTTTGCAAAACAGTGTTACAGATGTTTTACAATTTTTTCTTTTTCATCTATTACATTAATTTCTCAGGATATGACATTTTAATCAGCTCTGTATAGAAAATGCCACTTTACTCAGAATACAGAAGGCAACTAACCAAATTACTTATTTTTCATGCCTTTATGAAGTCTATTTTGCAATCTATATGTGGCCCATAAAAATAACCTACTTGAAATTTTAAAAAATATTCCATATAATGGCAAAGGATTGCATTGGCGCTACCAATTGATCTGCTAGCTGTTTATGCTTTTAAAAGAGATATTCTATCCAGGATAAGGGGTGTGCCTTAGTGTCCTAAGCTCATAATTTCAAAAACATTCCCCTTGGCTAAAAACTACCGAAGACCCTCATGTCTTCCCATTCCTTAAACACTTCTCACTGTATCCTTTCATCCCCACTAGCTGGTCTATATCTTTTTTTCTTTTCATGATCAAACTCACTGAAAAAGCCATCTGTACTCAATGTCTCTACTCCCTTTCCTCTCACTTCTTTTCTAAACCCTTTGTAAACTAGTTACCAGTCTCATTCAACTAAAACTGTACTCTCTGAAATTACTAACAATCGCTTTGCAACTAGCTTTGCTCTGAACACACTCAGATCACCTACAAATGGAGGAAGTCACCCTGTGAAATGCCAGTAACATTCTTCTAGGGAGAAGATATTCTTAATTATCTTATCACAAGGGTGGAACTCAGAACAGGCTGCATCTTTAAAAACTGCCAGGCTGTTTTTTTCCTGTCACATCTAGAAAGGGTAAAGATCTGAATTCATTCACAGCATGGCCACAATGAACTGAACTGGTGAAAGAGGAAAGGTTACCTTTCTCTACTCTTTTACTGAGAAGTGGACTTTTTTGTTGTTTTTTTTTGTTGTTTGTATTATATGAACTTTTTAGCTCTAGGTTTAAGGAGATGAAATCCCCCCTGAACCTGGTAACCCTGGACCTAGAATTCCAAGCTGGATGTTGTACCTAGCCTAGCAGGGAAGCTCTGAGAAGCCAGGATGCCTAGGAGTCAGGCCTAGGAGGGGCTTTAAATTTGGAACTTGAGATTGTGCTAACTGAAATGGAAACTAATCTGTGAACCTAATTCTAATTACCTTTTCCTACTCAGATGTTGGGGGAAGGGTACATTTGTATATTTGTTCCCTTTATTCTTTATTTTAAGCAAATATCCCACTATTAAGTGGTTCAACAGAAATGGGGTGCAGGGACCCTCCTATGACTGGAGGAACAGCACTGATGGGTGTTGGAGACAATGGGAGAAAGCCTTGACACTCCTATGGTGCAGGAGAGTCCTGGGGAAGAGGTGAAGTGTAACCCACCTAGGCGCCAGCTTCTGGGGGCCAGAATGGTCACTGTTTCATCCTAAACACCACATCTAACAACCCTTCCTCAGTACTTATCCATTTCAGTCTGTCCTCCTCCATCTAGGTTCTTCCTCCTGGTTCTTCTACTTGTTTTCCTGCTCTCTCTGAGTTTCCTTTGCTCCGGTTTCTCCCTCACAGAGCTGTCATCTTAGTTCAAACCCTCACTACTTTTTCACTGGACGATTATAATAATCTTAATCGGTCCCCCTATTTCAAGTCTCTTCTCCCTCTAATTCAGCCTCCGTTTAGCTGAGAAAGTGATTTTTTCTGAAGAGAAGCTCTGGCCACATACAGCATCACTGCATACCCCAAACTCAAGGAATTTCAGTGTCTCTCAGTTACCTACAGAAGCCTCCTGTCTGGCATTTAAGGCTCCTCATAACTAGGCCCCTTCCTATCCCTTCACCCCTTCTCAGTCTTCTTTACATTTTACTCCTCTTCATGGGCTCAATCCAGCTACACCGGCTTGTTGTTCGTCCTATGACACCTCATCTTTAGTGTCTGTAATGTTGTCCTGGGTGGCCCCCATGTCTGGAACGCTCACCCTTTTCTCTTCTGCCTATTAGTTCCTCCCCAGCTTCCTACAAGAATCAGCTCAAATCCTACCTTCTGCCAGAGGCTCTTCTCAGTCTCCCTGGGTGCTAGGGAGAGTTTTTCCCTCTTTGACTACCTTCCATTGATCCTCATAACAACCTTATGAAATAGGTACTGTGATTATCTCCATTTTACAGATGATAAAACTGAGGTGAGAGAGACTAAGTGATTTGTGGTTGTCACACAGCTAGTAAATGTCTGAAAGCAGGATGTGAACTCAGGTCTTCTTGATTCCAAGTCCAAGGCTCTATTTACTGTGTCAAGCACTTGTTCATAATATTCTATTCTTAAAATTAATATTAAATCAGAACTGATAAACTCCATTATGCTAAAATACAGATTGTGGCCCAAGCATTCTACCTCTCCTGAAATAATTAACTTAGGATATAAATGTCCAGAAAACATTTTAGATTCATCTTTTTACAATTATTTCTGCCACTGTTAATAATAATACCACCAAGGAAAAGTTATTAAAACATTAAACCATGTAAAAACCACAAATGTTTATTGGTACAGTTATGACTCACTAGCCTCCAAGTTTGTTTATAACTCTACACATTCTATTTTGGGGAACTTTACCTTTCAATATATAATGACTTGCTAATTTATATTACAGTTTACATTTTACATATAAGCCTTTTCTTTTCCCACTAGCTAATTGGGAGAAAATTTTAAAAATTCCATGTAATTATGAGCACAAATTGTTAGGATGAGAAGATAAGAGATTTAATGGCTAATGCTGTTTGCCTATGGTACTACCTGACATTCTTCAAAGATAACTAATGAAAGCATGCATGCTGTAACACTGATAAACTTGGTGGCATTTCATTATCTAGTTGGAAAAGAATGAGCAAATAAAATTCTTAAAAGTGGATAAAATTGTGCTTACTTTCTGTTCCTCTTCCGGGCTCGACTGTAGGCTTCTAAACCTTCTGTTAGTGTCTTCAATTTCTCAGGCTCCACCTAAGTGAATGTATGAAGACCAAACCACATTACCCAGACCTGCAATTATTAAGCACTGCTTTTACTTTACTGCTGAACATGCAGGTCTGTCACCAAAAGGGCACTGTAAAACACTACTGTTAACATTCAACCAGATATTCTTGCTTCTGTGACTCCAAAGATGAACAATGACTGTATTGAAAGAACATTTGGACGTGAAACTGCAAAGAGAAGATAAACATAAACTGTAACACTTAGAAAACAATAAATTTGAGTGGAAAACCTGTAATTCATCAAATGAGGCCAAGTAGAATTCCTTCTTGTCCCTGTCCATTTGCTTCTCTCTTTGGTCAGTGACGACAAACAGAAGGCCCCAGGGATAAAAAGACATGGAACCTATCCTTAAGGAGTTTAAAATCTAGTTGGCAATCTACATTATTGATAAACTGGGACAAAGTATAGACAACATTACATACAATGAGTTTTTGCTTATCAATGGCATTTCTGTGGGTTACTGGCCTTAATTTGGCTTCCCGTCAACTTTGATATGATGGCAAGTACTAAATAAACAGGAAACTGGTTATGACAAACATTATTTTTTGGTTTCTTAAATGACCCACAAGAAGAGATATTTAAAACTGCCACAGCCCCTTAAATGACCTGTTTAAAACAGATATAATGAGAAACTTTAGGAAAGGCTTTAGACTTTTAGGAGATTGTAGTAGATAGCTCTGTTGCTTTTTCTAAAATGGCATTTCTCCAAGAGCGGCCCACAGACTGCTGTGGGACCCTAGGACCCTTTGAGGGGGAAGCTCTGTAAGGGTAAAACTTTTTATAACAATATTAAAATGTTACTTGATTATGGACATACTCTTCTTTCCAACAACAGATCTGTGTGAAGCCAGGTTTTCTTCCTATATGTCAAATCAGAACAACATAAAGAATGCAGAAGCCGATTATAAGAACCTACCATTTTTCTTGTTAAGTCAGACATTAAAGAGATTTGTAAAAACAGGCAAAAAATGGCCATTATTCTCACTAAATTTTGTTTTGGAAAATATTTTTCACAAAAAAAATTATTATATTAATATAAAATGGGTTTACTGTTATTTTAAATGAATTAATAAGTATGTCAAAACCATCGGTTTTAACTTTGAATATGGTAAATATCAATAGAAATAAAAACTAATAATTTTGAAAATATTTATTAATTCATTTAAAAATATAAATAATGAAAAGAAGAAAAAGCTCAGTAATTTCTAAGAGTGTAAAGGGATCTGAGATAAAAGTTTACGAACTTCTACCATAAAGAAAGGGGAAATGAGTGGGAAATGTTTCTCAATTTAAAATGTCCAGATTTTATCTCAAAGGACTCCCAAAGATTTCACATATGTATAGGAGTATTTCAAAGGCACCAGAAGCCGTCTGTACGCACCAAGCTTTAGCAATTGATTCCTGGATGACAAAGAACTCCTCATGTTTAAATATATCCTAACAGTTTCAGAAAAGTCATCACTGAGAAACTGATCCAATGAAATGACAGCAAAATCTTTGGCAAATAGACTGTTATCTACTTGGTTGAAATTTAAATGTTTTATTCTCACATGTCATTGCTTCTGGATATGGAACCATTTGCCACCTGGATAAGATCCAGGAAGGATTTGGAGCCCAATTTGGAGTCAGAAAGTCCACACACTCAAGTGCATGTACTTGATTCACAAAATCTATTTTACTCTTATTTTAAGTGCCATTCCAATAAATTTGCTTATCTGATTTTCTATCCCATGACAGACGCAAAGCAGTAGATCAGGAAGGAAGAAGGAGAAAGAATGGGGAAGCACAAATACTGAGAACAATGAGAAATCTGTGTAAGCAAAGACAAATCACTGAAAAGTTAGACCTTGGTTGTTTTATCTATAAAATAAAGGGTTGCATTAGATAAGCGTGATGGCCTTTTTTTTTTTCCAGCTGACATTCTTTTAAAAGGATAGAACTGTCGCCTTGTATAACTGACACAACCATGGTATAACCAGAACATATTTATGCCAACAAATTTAATTAAACAAATATTAAGTGTCAACTATGTGCACAACAATGCTCTAGGTGCTAGGGATAGAAACAAAACAGTCCCTGACTTCAAGAGGCATGTGTGTGTGTGTATGTGTGTACATGCAACAACTTCTGTATTTAATTAAAAAGAATGTTTTAGAATTTACTGGTGGAATTGGAGAATAGAGCACAAAAAGGGGAATATATCTATTCAATTCTTTGAAGCAATACAAGTAACAGTAAATTAAAATAATCCTATTAGACTTTAAATTTAAAGGATATACTGGGATAAAATCATAGAAGTCAGCTATATCATTCTATATTTTACAGAGGTGAAGGGTAATCATTTATTTGATTTTATTTTCTACAGTTTTTGATTAGTGATAAAAATATATCATACAAATCAAGCTCTGTCTATAGCTTTTGAACAATTTTTTGGTGATCTTCTGAACACCACATTCCTGACTGCAATTTCTTGATTTACATTCAACTTTTGCACACTGTCATAATGAACATTTTATTTAAAGGTCACAAAGAATGTGATGGCAACATTTACTTTGTTAGAAGGAATTGTACCAATAATGCTGCAGTTCCTTGAATCTAAGAAGAATACAAACCAGGACTCAGTTCTGGAATAATGGCATCTTTTCATGTTAGGAGGTGAATACTATGAGGTATCATTTTTTTTAAAGATATCTCACCTTTTACCTAGATGACAAAATATATTTTTTCCCACGTACTTTTACGTGGGAAATGATTAATATATCTGAAAAAGTTTCTAAAGATGTTTAATTAATTGACCTCAGAAAAAGGGAAAATAAACTTATTCATTAAAAAAACAGAAATTATGGTATTTAAAAGAAACCCTGAACATTACTTTTAAAAAATTCCTTATCCTAGTGTATTAAAAAAAGTCTTTTGACATAAAACACATCAATGTAACATTAAGTAGTCAAAGCTTAAAACAAGCAAAACTCTTAGGAATCAAATATTTTCACAAAAGTTTTTAACTAGAAAAGCAGGTATTAGGCAACTGGTCAGACTGTTGGTACCTAAGAATAATTAATTGGAAATAACTCCCCAGTTTCAGCCAGGTGGCAGCAGAAACTCTCCTTTCTTATCAACTACCTTACAAAACCAGATTTTCCTCTAGTCTTCCTTCCCTTCTACTGCTTGCGACTGCTGTTAACCAATGCCATTAGTACTATATCCATAAAAGTTATGTGTCTCATATCCTTTCTTCATTCCCCTTGTCTCTAGACTAGTCCTGGGTAAGTTTTAGAGGGCAGTGGTCAATTAGCTTGCTTCAACACTTCTTTTATTTTGGGCAATATTTATAGGACTGGTCCATAATCTTATTGTCCCTCCCTATCCCAGACCCTAGCTCCCTAGTTCAGTTTTCACCCCAGTCCCTTAGTTGCGATGATTAAACATCCAGGAAAAACTAATTTTCCTTTTTTTCTGAAAAGTACATGAATCTTACTTTTTTTGGGTTTTCAAATACCTGCCATTTACATGAGACTTTATGTTTGCTTATGGGGCTTAAATGGGAAAAATCATATGAACTAACATTGCTGTGGTTTGTCCTTCATTTTTCAAGAGGACTGGGACATCAGGAAGGCGATGCCATGACAAGCAAGTGAATTGGATTTAAGTGAGGGAGGGCTGTGCAAAGTCATCAGCCTCACTTTCTCCTCCAGAGCCATCTGGGTTTAGGGGCAAGATATTGATCAGGATGACTAGAGATGGCCCTGGATGCAGCAGGAGACCTTGGCCTTTTGAAAAAGCTAAGGTCTTTAACAGGCCTCAGTTTGATTGAGACAATGTCCATTCAGTGCTTAAAGCTAGGTAAGAAATGAGGCAGAAAATTAACATACATTAATCATGTCCACCTAAAATAACTTAACTAATTCAAACTTTTACAATTTGAGCCAGCATTGTTAATTCTGGTATTTTGTATTTTATACTTACAAATAACTATGCACCTGTATTGACAGTTGGCTCTAACCACAGACTTTACTTTTTAGAAGACTGGTTTAAATCTAATATTAATGTGACAAAGAAAAATCTCATGCTAACCCTTTAAAATAAATGAAATTATAGATCTCAATTCTACTTCCTAAATATCAAAGACTGTTAAATAACTATATCTAATAAAATTATTCATTTGTCTCAGACATTTGATTCCATTTGTTTGTATCCATGAATAAATTCTCTATATAAATATATATGTTTTCATTATTTTGTGCTGGGTAACACCAACTATGTAGGCAGTGATGTGCCTTCATTTCCTTTTTTGATCTGACTCAGAAAATGACTGTCAATGAGTGCTAACTTTTCAGCTCAGTATAGTAAATCTTCTAGTCTTTCTTTATCAGGTTTTGTGCTGTCTTCCTTTTACTTTTAAAACATTTTCTATCTTTTTTCAATTTTTCTTTTCTTTTTCATTTTGCTATTAACCTTCATGACCAAATCTAAACTTTCCACCCTCGTCTTTTTCCTTGATTATCTCCTCTTCAAGGAGATCTTGTTGACAGAGTACTTACATTCTGACTTCAGCCACTAAAAATGAAGTTATATCCAAATTGTAGAAAAACTAGGCTTTCACTGCTAGTTGATGCAATATAACTCCAAAGAGTGTGCTTGGTCTTTGAATTTAAGGGATTACTTGATGGCAGTTAGGGAAAAAAATAAATTATATACACATAAACACATATAAGTATTTTTTCCATACACACACCAAGAAGATACTATCTTTCAACACAGATGCGGCAATAAAGGAATTATTATCAGCAGTCAAGACATAGCAACAGTATTCTATAAATCAATCTTGAACAATTACTTCATTGTATAACTTTCATACTTAACACCTCTATCTCAATTTTAAAAGTGACCCAGTGCTTGAATGAGGTCAGTTGAATTCTTAGGTTATATTCTCTATATCGTCAACACAAGTAACTCTGAATTGGGTAAAAATAGAGCTGAAAACCCACTTCACCATGGACTTTAATTATGATGAGACAATATTTATCTAGAACTGTGAACACTGTTGATTGTCTAATCTCTACCTAGCAAAAATAATCATGAGCTTTAACTCTGGAAACATTTAGTATAGTATATAAGAAGAAAGAACTAAATAAGATGAGCATTTTAAGGAAGATGATTAATTTACAGCACTATTGCAAATACGTGTAATATATCATATTTCATACTAGTAGTTAGCTGTCTCTAATAGTCCAACCAGCCAAACAGTCCAAATTTCACTCCAAATAAACAATTGAGCACACTGTTCAATCTCAACCCTAATTCTCCTATGCCCATTTGCTTTGTTCAATTTGGCTTTAGTAGAATATACATTAAATCAATTTAAGATCAACTTCAGGACCAAAAAGCCTACACAAAATCATGAAAAATAATGTGGAGAAAGCAAAAAGTTCATTTTTAAAATAACAATTTGTTGAGAAACACTATTCTCCACTTAGCCTTTATTCTGAAGTTTCATCATTGTATGAAGGTAACACAGGCTTCTCAAAAACTATGCCAGTGGAGTCTAAGCTCTACTATAAAGCTCTAAAAGGTACCAAGTGTGGGCTAAGCAATGGATGGTATGTCTGTAAACTAATGGCTATTTCAGCTAAGTTGAGAGAATCACATCACCAAAAGGTGTGTCAACAGGTGGCTACTTTTTCTTTGGCCCCAGTATCTTGTGAATATCATCTAGGGTGTGGAAGAAGCACATGCACAGATTAAATTATGAATCTTTCTAAATACTAAAGTGAAATCTTTAATGTGAAATAATGTAGCTTGAAGGGCACCAAGGTAGTGGTTGAGTATATGACATTTTTTTTTTTACTTTTTTTTCAGAGAAGTATGAACAGGTATTATAAATAACTGCATGAATTACACAAAAATAACAGGGTTTTATCAGTTATTGTGTCTTGAAGCAGTCACATGGGATATTACACATCTCATGTACCAGAGATGATCAAACTTTCCCCCCCTAAGTATACTGGATATCTCTAACAAAGTCTGGAATTGTGTATGCCTGGCCATGATTCTATATTCTAGGAAGATGCTGGCCCTAATCTTGGCTTTTATAAATAACTCCTGTCTGTAAAGCAGCACTCTGAGAAAACAGATCTGCCACATAATGTGTCCACTTTAGAGTAAGTAGCAAGTCTTTCCCAGTAGGCAATTGGCCACAAAACCAAAACTAAAGAGAAAAACTTGTTAATAAAGAGGTTCTGAAATGCAGTATAGGGTAGTTGTAGGAGCAATGGCCTGAGAATCAAAATGCCTGGGTTCTAAGCGTTGGCTTTGCCATTGACAGTATGCAAGTCACTCCCTTGTTTAGGCCTTACCCCTCTCATTTGTAAAATGAAGCTCTCAAACTCTACAATTCTGTGATGTCAAATTACATCCAATGAGGTTTCAATTAGTTAGCAATGCTTTATATAAATAAATATGAACATAATAAAACTCCAGTAATTCAAAATAAATATGGGGAAGGTCAATCTGAATTAATAGAAAATTTGATTTTAGAATATATTAAAATATATTAATTTTAAAAATCTCTTAACTGTACTTAGCAAATGAAAACAACTGCTATGAAAGTAATTCCAAGAAGAGTATTGTATGAATGTGGAAGATCCAGCTGTAATTCATTCTTCCAACTTGTATAATAGGCTTAAGTTCTTAAAAACAGTTTATTCTTAACTTACCTAAGTTAAACATATACTCTATAATCTTTTTATGCTTAAATTACTTAAACAAGCCCTTCATTAAGATACTGCAAAAGCAAATATCAACCCATCACAACTTTAACATTAGCAGGGTATGGATTTTGTTGTACAATAAATACAATCTAATAGTAAAACATGATAAAGTGGTACTTTCAAATCCTATTGCCCAGGAAATATGGCAAATCCTAAGAGCTCAACGTGAAGGAAAACAATGATTCTACTACATTCAATATTAAAATCTAATGTTCATAATGCTGCACTCTCAATATCTAGGGAGCAAAGACTAGCGCTCTCCCTTCAATAGATCTGAGACTTTCAAATAGAATTTGAAAACACAGAGAAACACTAAGAGAGTAGTTGTAATGCTCTTCAGGTATCAACTAGAAATTGTAATTATTAAAACATATTTGTTCTATTCAGTGGTATTTGGAAGGCTCATGAATATCGCTCTCTCTTACTCTTTTTTGTAGGTTATCAGGAAATAAAAATAACTAATATATATACGGTATTTCAGCTATCTGAGAGCCTGATAGGAAAAAGAATAGGGATAACGTAGATGGAGTCTGAGTGATTCTTACCGAAGGTCAATGTGGCACAGCAGCAACCTTTGAGTCAGAAAGACATAGAAGAGTATAACTACTACTTTGAATAAACCTAACCAACCGTATGAGTACAGGCAAGACTCAACCTCTCAGTATCCTAGGTAATTTTCTAAGATGCCAAGTTACCTATCTGTATTGCTGAAAAGAAGGAGACAGGAAATGTCACAAGTTCAGATGAGAAAAAAGTAATTCTTAATAATACATAGTCCTTTACAATTTTCTTCATTCTAGTCTTATGAGCCTCAACACAATATCTGAAGCCTTAACACAATATTTCAATGTTACCAACTAAATTTTTTTTTCAAAAAACCCCAACTATTCCAAAACATCACTTAAAAATACATGTCAAACTTTAAGAATATTTAACATTATACAGGTATTCAAGTAATATATATGTATATATGTATGTGTGTGTGTGTACACACACACACATATATATTTATATGCACATACACACATCTAACCAAAATGAAATGTCCTTTCAGTTCTAAATCCTGTAAACTTTGTGATGCTAAGACTAGAAGTCAGGCCTTACAAGGCCCTATGATGGGGCTTGAAAACACAATTGTTATTTAAGATTTCTAGTTTGACTGCAATTGTATCTCATCAGTAAAGCAATATTAACATGTGTTGAATTCAGCCTTGGAAATAAAAATTCCTATAACACCTAATAGAGTTCTCAGTACATTTTAAATATTCAATAAATACCTGTTAATCAGTGGAATGAGACTATTGGATGTTTAAAAATGGAATTCGACCTGGTCATAAAAACATAGAAATAGATACATTATGGAATGATTTTTCACTATAAGAGGATTCCTTAAATTTTTTTTTGTAAGCTAGCATTTACACACAAAGTCACGAGAGAGAAGTTTTGGGATAGTTTAATAGAGTGTTTCATTTCTAACTATTATAATTCCTATGACTGCTGAGGTTTATTGCTTTGAAAGTTTTTAAACTCAGAGGAACTTTGAACAGGGTCATCGTTAACATCACAGAGATCACTTTCCTTGCCTATTGACAAAAGGTGCGAGGTGACAACTGGCAAGTTTGGAGGTAAGTGTTTTTGGTACTGATTTATTGAAGTAAATTTATTTATTGAAGTAAATTTATTGAATGCTATTGGGGGGGGGTAATTTTTTTTTTAACCTGCAAAAGTAAGGAGAATGTTTGTGAAGATCTTACTATTTTTAAAAAGCACTATGCCTTTCAGCACAGCAAAGTTCTTCATCCTGCTCTTTTAATAGTGGCAAAAATATTTTATTTAAATTATGAATATTTGGAATAAATTTATAGTTCTAAATGGTGGGGAGAGGAAGAGAATAAACATTTATATATAGCCTACTATTTGCCAGGTATTATTAGGTGCTTTTAAAATAAATATCTCACTTGATCCTCACAAAAACCCTGGGAGGGAGGTGCTATTACTATCCACATTTTATGTCTTTAGAAACTGAGGCAAACAGGTTAAGTGAGTTGCCCAGGATCACACAGTTAATAAGTGACTGAGTCTGGATTTGAACTCAGGGCTTCCTGATGCCAGGCTTGCCACTCACTCCACTGTTGTACCAGTTACCTCTAAGTACGTGCTTTAAAAATGTTTGCTGTGTTTTTTATTATATTGAGACAAAAAGTTTTTCCTTGGGAATCAGTCTTAAAAATTACAATGTAAATGAAAGGGATTTTAAAAATCTATAAATACTATAGTTACACATATTTTTTCAGGAATGTATTTGTTACAAAAAGCTAATTGCTAAATACTGTAATAATCAGTTATCAAAGTATTTTATATTATCCTAGTTTTAGTATAGGTTGAGTTAATAAGAGTTGCTCAATAACATGATGCCAAACAAACATTTGTAGAGCACCATTTATTGAGTGCTTTTTTTTTTCAGTTCAAAAGATGATGTCCCTGAAAGGTTCATTTGCTTTAACACCTGCAAACAGTTCAAATCTGACTATAAGTTTGCAAATTCAAGTCAATCTGTGGGCTAGGACCAAGGTCTGATGTGAAATATGTAAAAAAATAAAAACCTTTATTTTGTGGAGAAGAAAACATTTAAACTACACGTCTATGACAGAAAGAATGGGTTTCAAGAGGAGAGCAATTGCTCTAATATTTCTTTAATTATGTTTTTTTCTGAAGTCACACAAATAAACTAAAGACTTGTCATACAATGACAGCAAAATGTTCCATTCTAAATCTTTTGTGTGTAGTGGTTCTATTGTATGACAAAAGCCCTTTTTAGTTGTCTCTAGTTATTTACTATACAGACTGGAGAATAAAAATGTTTGGGTTTATCAGCTTAAAGAATGGATTTTTCTGGTCTCAGAGGGATCAGAGAATAGCATGTTTTGCAAACAGAAGAAGTGCTGAATTATCTCCTTTACCAAAGCCAGAGCCATCATTATTACCACACGATGTCCTTATAGGTGTATGTTAGTTAGCTATTACATACAAAACATTCAATTATTTGTCAGAATTTTGGAGAAAGGCAGTCGTCTTATTGTGAGGATGAAATATTTCTGGTTTCCTACCACTAAATCTAAGTGAATCATAAGTCTGAGTTAAGTTAAATCAGTTTTATACTATGAATTAAGAAGAAGATGTAATACAAATTGTTTTCATATCTATAAGAACTTGTAAGTTTTAGAGACCAAAAATCATGTTTTCCCACCATATATGTGGCCTCTGCACCATTACCTGTTTCTAGTCAGAAATGCATTTTTCTACCAGTTTTTAATCTTCTTTTGAAACTTTACAAATTGAATCAGTACTTTCATATTTGGAAAAAAAGATCTGAGGTCTCATACTAATTTTTTCTAAATTGAACAGTAGTTTCAGGAAGGAGTTTTCATTTAATTTATGTGATTGAGTTGAGTTAATCAGAACCAGACTACAACGCTAAATACTTCCATATGTTAGGAAGGGCTAGGGTTTTTCCTATAAAGAGACTCCATTCAGAACACAGAAAATACCTCCAATATACAATAATGATGTTATTTAACTTCTCTCTTCTGCTCTAATATCAAGCTGGAAAAAAATGAAGAGGCCCTCTCAATTGGCAATAAAGTTGGCCACCTCATGAAAGTGGGAGGGCACAATATTTCTGTGCCTTCAATCCTTTTTTGCCATTTACTGCCATTAAAACCTACTTTTCCTTTAGTCCCTTTGCATGATACCCAGGGTTGGTGGCTGTAGAAGAGGTGGGCATGCTTGGCAACAACTTAGTAGTGAGGATCCCAGGTGGGAGTCCCCTTGAACCTCCTCGGTTCTACAGACACTATTTCTTTCACCACTCACTGTCATTCTGGTAACTACAATCACCACTTCATTTATACTCCAATTTTGTGGAACAGCAATGAGTTAAGAAGAAACACAATTTCAATCACTCTACAACCAATCATCAAAGTGACATCAAGCAACAACTGACTGATAAACAAGGCTGCCATTGACAATAAGTATAACATAGAGAGATTGATATACCTTCCCTTCCTCAGTGTTTTGCTGACATGAATTGTGAACTTCTTCTTCTCGTACTAATTTGCCAGGCCATGAAGTTAGTCCTTTGATTTGGCCCCAGACCAAGTCGCCAACATTAAACGTCCTTGGTCTATAATGTATTAACTCATTTGAAGAAGGGGATTCTGGATTCCTTAGGTCATCTTCACTACTAATGCTTTTAGCATCCGAAGGGCTAGGCACACACCCATTAATGCTTTTGGCATTAAAATCTCCATTAAAATGGATATAGTCTTTAACTAGAGAACTTTCCAGGCTATTTGAGGAACTTGGAGATTGCTCCTCCATGACTAGGTCTTGCTTTGAAGCACTCAGCAATTCTCCAAACCCTCTGCTCTGTTGAGGCCTATTTCCATTAATATGTGCACATCTTTCCACAGTGTTCTCCAGTCTCTCCTTAAAACTCATCATAGTTCTTTTGTAGTTATTATACCTGAAATTTTCTTCCAACATTTTATCCCCTTGACAGTTTCTTTGTGGTAACAGAATTGGATGCTGTTCTCCTGGAAGTAATGGCAGTGTGGAGACATTATTGGGCCTTTCATGACAAGGACTACTGTGGATATGGGTTGCGTGATCTAAAAATTCCTCACACTTCCATCTGTTTATTTCTCCACCAGGACTCTGCTCTCCTTCCCACAGTTTTTTAGGTGTGTTGCAACCTGCTGATTTGAAATACTCAAATCCATCTCCCTCGCTTGAATTCTTCCCATGTTCCAGATTTTTTGGGAGGCGAGCCCCTCTTACATTCCTTAGCCTATTGTCGTGATCTGCACCAATAATGTTTCTTCCATGAATTACTGCACTGACAGCACTAGAGAGATTTAATGGGTCACCAATTGAGGCAGTGAAGGCACTCATGGCACTCAAAGCTGGAATGGGGCTAATCTGAGTTGTACTGCTTACTGCAGTGGTGATGACAACTTGCATTCCTTTGCTTGCAGCATCTACAACTGCTTTGTAAATTGCATCTACTGAAGCATCACCCTGACCAGCCACATTGAGGCTATCCTTTGCCTGTTGTCCCAGTGTTGGCTCAGTCCTCTGTTGCAACTCGCAAGCTGTATCTTGGAAAGGAGGAAGTGTAGTGTTAGAATTCTCAGGAAGTGCTGTTAGACCACTTTGAGTGCTCATTCTTTTGTTTAGGAGAGCTGCATCTTCCTGCATTCTCACCTTAAAAAAATATACAAAAGAAATGGTGAGAGAGATTACTAGGGTCCTCACTGACAGAGATTACATTTTCACATTTTAATTGATCATAAAGATGTAAAAATGAAGGAAACACACAGATAATAAAGAGATTTGAAAAAATGAAAAAAAATGACAATGTAGAAAGTCATACGGTAATATTTTATTTATAATTATAGGATAGCTATTTCAGATCAGGGTTTTTTTTGGTTAGGAATGTTAATATCTTAATTCCTACTAACATCTCTAAAGCAACCAACTTTGAGGGAAATAAATACAAAACGTTTATAAATGATTGCTCAAAAAACTTAATGTCATATACTTTTTGATGAAGGATTTTACAAGTGAAAGAACACAAAGGCAGTACTGTTTCAAATTCGAAAGGTGACTAGGCATTTTGAAACAAATGTTAATTCACTAAAATGTCTAGTTTTTCTAGAAAAAATGATAGATTGTCTTTTATTAAACAGTAAAACATTATATCATTTGTAATTCTGAAGTTTTCTGATAGAAGTAATGTGAAATACTCATAACAATTTTCCTAACTGTTCTGTAATACAGCTGACAAGTTTTGTGGAAGTGTGTTAGCTATTCTGTATTACCACTGATTTATTGTAATCAGTTTCTTGTGCCAAGTTAAGAAGTTACAAGGAAAGCATAAGAAACAATAAGTTTTTCAACTTATAAACAATAAGTTTATTCATTTAAAAAAATCAGATCAAAGACCTGATTTTTACTAGGCAAAGTTAGGAAAAACAACTAATAATCCAATTAATCCAAAACCTTTCTATCATTTAAGACAAAATTTTTCTATTCATTCTTCACTTTTCCCCTAACGCTGATGCTCTCTGGAACCCAAAGCAATTAAGTTTTCCTGTTTTGCTTTATGGGCAACAGACCTAAGTTGTGTACTACACTCTATGCTAGTTGGTGTAGAGAGCTAGTTAATGCAGAATTTGGAGAACAGTCAGTGGACTGTTCCTCCTACTTACCTCTGGGGTGAAGGCAGGCCAGATTCACAACTGTGTTTGGGGCTACACAATGACCTATACTTAACGCTGTTGGAAGGTGAGGGAAGGAGGGAGGGTTAAGGACAAGACATTTTTCTACCTTTATAAAAATCCATTATGGATATTCCTCGGTAAATTTAGATTTCTTGTCCTCTTCCCCAACAGGGAAAAGAAGCTGAAATATTTATAAGCTGTGATTCTGAGCGGCTTCTTTTTATTTACAACCCAATTTTTCATTTTACTAAATGTTTCCAAATATTATGATTTTACTTTTTCTAATGCTAACATTACCCACTTTGATAACAAATATTTCTTTACTAGCATACTTTATAATGGCATATCAGCATCTTACTACAGTTACTAACAGGTCTCAGAAGATTACGAAAATAATTGTAATAAAAGGAAGCAATACATTTAAATGCTTAATCAGAGACACTGTTTCTTACTAAAATTATCTAGGAAGGAAAGGTAGCCCAGTCTACTGGCTTGCAGTTCAAGACCTAGCTCTGATATTCACTAGATTTTGGGCAAATTACTTAACCATCTAGAACTTCAGTTTTTGGCTTGGTACAATGAAGCTCATAAAACATGTATAGTCTGTTCTCAGGGTTCTTGTAAGGAAAGGACTTTATAATTTGAAAAACCCTAGAAAATATGAGTTAAGAAATTTTGGTACTGCTACTACTATTACTTCTTCCTACCACTATGATTCCCCCCCCCCCCCACTACTATTGTTATTATAAAATATCAGGAAAATAACTAAGAAGTACCTGAAAGTTTTGAAAAAGACAAGCCATAGGATTTGAACTGTTGCCTGGACCAGGAATTGTGGGCTGTCCTTGAAACGTCTGAAGGTTCTGGTACCCATGGAGAAGTTGCTGCTGTTGCTGATTTGAAGGAAACATTTGATTGCTGTTTAATAGTGACTGTAGATGAGTCAGTTGATGGTTATTCAAAGTACTGTTTATTGATGACATGTCACCTGTAGTTTCAAAAACACAAAAATGTAAGTCAACATGATTTGTGGAAAAGTTCTTAAGCTTAGGTTTGCGACCAGAGCCATTCCTGAATCAAATATTAAATGCTGGAATTACACAGGTAATCATTTTTTTCCCTCTCTCAACTCTCAGAAAGATACAAGGGAAGACTGCACATGCTGTTTAGATCTTATAGGCACCACTTCTGATCACCCTTGCTTTATCTAGCATTTGAGCAAAACTTGTAAAAATTTGGAGGGATTGTTTTATTAAAACTATTTTTAAAACTGCCTTAAAATTTTTGATGTTATATTTAAAAGCTTTTAGAAACTATGAAAACATTAAGCTGCATTGTCATTTAAACTATGAAAACATTAAGCTGCATGTCAATTTGTCCTCACTTGAAAATGCAACTGTGCAATTTTTGCTTATCAAGTTCATTGGTAAAGCCCCAATCTTTAATCGATGCCAAACAAAATTAAACAATTTAGAAATCTACATTTATGGCAGGAAAAGTAAAAAAGTTATCACCTAAATTTTTTTCTAAAGTGGGCAAGCAAGGGATTGTAGGGAAAAACTTTTCTTCATTTAAAATTTATTTAAAATTAATTATTAAATTGAATTAAAATTAATTATTGTGGAATCAGGTGGGGATAACTTAGTAAGTACGTTTACGTTAAAAGTTTAATTTATTTTTAATTTATGCAGTAAAACGAGCATTTTGATAGCATAGTACAATAAAAAAGATGATTACTCATGAAACTGCAAATCTATTATTAAACTTACTTTTAATACCCTAAATTAACCTAATTTCAAATAGATATATACACAGTGATTCTGAGGTCAAGGTTTTAGGAATTCTCTTATAGCTTGAAACATTGATTTTTGCTAAGCATGATAGCATATACTTATAAGCCTAGCTACTGGGGAGACTAGGCTGGGGAGAGGAGCCAGTATTGGGGCTGGAAATGGAACAGCTCAAAGCTCCCATGCTGATCAGGAATGTGACTTTTACCTTGGATGACACAGGGAGATCCAAACTTAAAAAAAAATTGACCCTGCAATGCTTTTTAGCTCATTCAACAAGTAGATTTACTAAATCTGATTTCAATGTCAAGAACAGGTTACTATGATTAAATGCAAAATGCATGCCCAGATATTTGAGACTATCTGCTATCATTTCTTTTTTTGTGGAGGGATGTATCTACATGAATAACTATTTTTTTTTAATACTAAAGACATGAAAAAGAAAACTGTCTGAGAAAAGCTGGTGGCAACATCAATGGGGCAATTAGTTACCTTGAACTTGTGTTAGTTTGTATTTTAAATGCTTTATATGTGATTTTGCAGGCTGTACACTTAAATTTTACTTATTTTAGATTCCTTTGGAAAATATGCCTCCAAGCTATCCTGGTCTAAAGTGCAGGACTCGTACTAACCCTGTGATGCCACAAAGAATACAAGTAAAATTAAAGGCTGGTTGTTAAAATGCACCTGTGTTTTAGTATTTGAAAATAATACTTATCCGACTATTGAATCATGGGAGTATTATATTTCAGTGGTATCAGAATTATCAGACAAAAGAAAACAAATTCAAAAATGATATTTAAATGTTGCTGGAATTAGGGAGGGGGAAAAGTCATTTTAAAATGTGCATGATTACACTTGTGTGTTTTAGTTTTTAGTCTGTAAGCTATCTGTGACAAAACAAAGGCATGACTTACACTAGTGTGACAATATGGAGTTTTTAAAAAGGAGAAAGTAGAATTAAAAAAAATTTCTTTTGTAAAAATCTGTGAAAACATTTAACTTACCAAGCAGACCCGTCCCCAGTAGAGGGTTAAGTAGCTGTGGCACCACAGAGTTACTGTTGAGTTTAGTTGGACCAGGTGTATTCCCAGCATTATTAGATATGTTCAGCAATGTTTCTGCCATTGACACCACTGCTGTCCCACCAAGTGTTGAGACAGTCAGTGCTGCCACTGCTGATGATGTAGTGGTTGTGGTAGTGGTTGCCTGGGAGGAGGTTGCTATGGAAACCTCTGGATGATTAGCGGTGTTGCCCGATGCCGAGTTCAGGACACCTCCCAACAGCTGGGGATTCAAGGCCATTAATCCCGAGGCCCCAGTGACAGCAGGGAGGAGCAGGGGGTTAGAAGTAGTGTCACTGCCTGAAAAGCTTGGTAAAGGGTTCCCCAAGGGGTTGGTTAAAAGGGTCTCAGCTCTGTTGCTGTCTGACTGACTGCTTGGCAAATGGTCTGGTGGGGTTGTCATCTGTGTTAATGAGGGTAAAGGGTTATTTTGCTGTTGCAACAGATCTGAGATGGTCAAATTGAAAGATGGCAGGGGAAGCATGGCAGCTGCTTGGGCTTGGTTCTGAAGCAGGGCAGCTAAGAGCTGAAAATGAACAGGTTGCAATACCTGCCCGTCCACGTCAGCGGAGAGAAAAGCTAAAGCAGCGTTTACATTCGGGTTGAGAAAACCTAAAGGGTTGAGGTTGACCTCAGACTTGCCTTCTCCTGCTGAAGGCTGCAGGATATTTAATAGATTCTGGTTTAGGAGATGCTGTTGATTCACTGGAAGAGAGATAGGTAGAGAACTGAGAAGGCTGGGGTTCAAAGGGTGCGGAAGATTGTTGTTCGAAGGGCTGTTTTGTGGAAAATGAAGTGCGTGCTCCTGGCCAACAAAAGGAAAATCACTCCCAATGGGCAGCTGACTCTGCAGTGGGTTTCCTGCGGCAGTGGTAACTATAACACCATCTTGAAGAACAGATGTTGTCTTTGTGATGGCGGGTTGGTTGGTGCCAGCTATGGCTATGGATGATGATGGTCCTGAACCTCCTAAAACACAAAAGCAACCAAAATTAATTGTGACTATTAAAGGAGAATGCACCATAGTGGTTACAAAGGAGAACCATTTCTAATAATCCAGTACAGTAAAATCTCATAAATGCAAAGTCTTTCACTTCGTAAGGATGACAATACGGTTACTTTTGCTCTGTGAAGAAAGAGAGTTACTCTGACCTATTCAAAGGGCGTCTTTTTTTTTTTTTTTTTTTTTTGCTTTTTGGAGGGCAATTGGGGTTAAGTGACTTGCCCAAAGTCACACGGCTAGTAAGTGTGTCAAGTGTCGGAGGCCAGATTTGAACTCAGGTCCTCCTGACTCCAGGGCCAGTGCTCTATTCACTGTGCCACCTAGCCACCCTATCAAAGGACACGTCTTTAGGACTTTACACATTAAAAAATGGTTGTTAATTTCAAGTAAATTTTAATTTTAGGGTAGATGATAAAAGCACCTTTATTTTGCAGAATTTTGCTAGCAGTTCAAGTTACTATGTGTATTTGGATATAACACAACTTAATTTCTTAAAGAATATGTCATAGCAATGCTTTTCCCACAAGCAGGGAAGCAGTTATATACAAATAGACAAAAAACCAAAGGGTACAGGCAAACTTATGAAAAGTTGTGCATTTGTAAGTGATGTTGTTCAACTTTGACATTTAAAATGATTATGGAGAAAAGAATACTGTCGTGTCTCACAAAATTTTAACATGCGTTCTTTCTCTCTGACTTTGCTACAAAATGTCTATCTCATGCTCCTTGTATACATACTCGATCCTCAATTTTTTTCAGTTAGTGGACAGATTTTAGTGACATAGTAAAGGGTTGTACATGTGAAATTTTGTATTTTATCAAAGATTGTATAACTAACCATTATGAATCAGAGAATAGCACATTTTTTTCTAATATTCTTTAGATCAAAAATAGTTTTGAGGGAGCGGAGCCAAGATGGCGGCATAGAAGCAGCAAGGTACCTCAGCTCCGCATAGCCACCTCAAAATACTCATAAAATATGACTCTAAACAAATTCTAGAGCTCTAAAACACACACAAATATACTTTCTGCTGAAGGCAGCTTGGCTAGGAGGGACCATCTCAGCACTGGGAGCCGAAACCAGCCCAGCCTGAAACGGGGCTTGGCCCTGGGGGCGGCCTGATGAGCTGAGCCAAGCCGCAGCTGGAGCTTCAGGAGAGTGTATCTGTGGCAGCTGTGGCAGTTTCCAGAATTATAAAACCATAAGAAAAAAAGGACTAAGTGAAAGGTCAGTGGAACTCGGCTAAAATTGGGAGAGATAAGTGGTCCAGCTAAACTGCCTCCAGGGCAAGGAAGCGGCAGAAGCAGAGGCCCTGCAGCCGCCTTCACGTTGCTGCTTCAGAGCTCCCAGCCTGCAGACTGCAGGGGAACCAAGCGATCATTCAGAGGCCAAGTGCTCTGGCGTTGAGGGCCTGGATCCGGATCGTGGTCTTGGGTGGTGGTCCTGGGGTGCGTTTTCAGTGAGCCAGAGCTGGTGGGGGCTGTAGCAGCCTCCTAAAAGCACTGGCACCTGGGAAAACCTCAGCGATTTGGGACAGAGCTTTCCCCTCTGGCAGCAGAGTTCCATAGAGCTAAAAAATCAGTGACTGGCCAACCAAGAGCAAACATAGGAAGCAAAGTAAGAACAACAACCAAACTCTAGATTCCTTCTTTGGGGAAAAGAAGGATCAAAGCAGGGAATGGGAAGAAGACTACACAGTCAAAACTCCTGCACCAAAAGCTTCCAAGAAACATGAAGATTGCCTAAAAGCTAGAGATCAGCTTAAGAAGGATTTTGAAAATCAAATGAGAGAAGTGGAGGAAAAATTGGGAAGAGAAATAAGAATGATGCAAGAAAATCATGAAAAGAGAGTCAACAACCTGACTGAAGAAATTAACAGCTTAAAAAATAGATTAACTCAAATGGTAAAAGAGGCCAAAAAGCCAATGAGGAGAAGAATGCCTTAAAAAGTCGACTTTGCCGGATGGAAAAAGAACCTCAAAAGCTTTCTGAAGAGAGTAATTCCTTCAGAATTAAAGTGGAGCAAATGGAAGCAAATGACTTTATGAGAAATCAAGATACTATCAAACAAATCTAAACAAATGAAAAACTAGAAGGCAATGTGAAATATTGAAATATCTCCTTGAAAAAACCACTGACCTGGAAAACAGATCCAGGAGAGACATTAAAAATTATTGGACTACCTGAAAGCCATGATCAAAAAAAGAACTTAGAAAGCATCCTTCAAGAAATACTCAAGGAAAATTGCCCAGATATTTTAGAATCAGAGGGCAAAACAGAATTTGAAAGGATTCACCGATCACCTCTTGAAAAAGATCCCCAAAAGAAAACTCCTAGAAATATTATAGCCAGGTTCCGGAGTACCCAGATCAAGGAGAAAATATTGCAAGCTGCCAGGAGGGAACAATTTGAATATTGTGGAAACACAATTAGGATAACCCAGGATCTAGCAGCTTCTACATTAAGGGATCGAAGGGCCTGGAATATGATATTCCAGAGATCAAGGGAGCTAGGATTAAAGCCAAGAATCACCTACCCAGCAAAATTGAGTATAGTGTTCCAGGGGAAAATATGGTCATTCAGTGAGGTGGAGGATTTTCAAACATTCTTACTGAAAAAACCAGAACTGAAAAGAAAGTT
>CM053588.1:205836097-205863599 GCA_028646515.1 Pseudochirops corinnae | reverse complement strand
CCATTGTAGAGAGGTTCTGCTAATTACACATGTACAGCCTGTATTTAATTGCTTGTCCTTCCAGTGAGAGTGGGTGATGAGGGAGGAAGAGAAAGAATCTAGAATTTAAAGTTCTATAATCAAATGTTAAAAATATATATATATATATACAGTTATTATTATTATTATTATTATTATTATTATTAACTACATCCAAATGGGACTTAAGATACACAGGCCCTGTGGTAGGGAGATCCATCCTGCCCTACCAGAAAGTCAGAGGGGGGATGGGGCAGGACATAGGAGAGAATAGATTGGGGGAGGGTTATACAATGGGATGGCTATTCTGGGGTGGTGGGTACGGGAAAGATGGGGAGAAAATCTGTGACTCAAAATCTCGTGGAAATGAATGATGTAAACTAAAATAAATAAAAGTTAGAAAAAGAAAAAAAATAGTTTTGAATAAATCATTTCAAACTTTTAACCACTCCTAATTTTTATCTTTTTCCATTTATTTAATTAGATGCCTGGCAAAAATATTTTTAGGAAAATAGGGCTGATAGGTTCCACTAACTTCAACTGGCCTACCTTACATTCTCAGAATTAATGAGATTTGATTACATATTCTTTCTTATCTTAATACTTATTGATTAAAAATGTCAACAATTTCATATTTTAAAACGAACAGTTGCTTTGAATAATTATAAATATAATTTCATAGTCATTTCACTAAAACAGGTTTCACTAATCTTCTAAAGAGTCATCCATAAAATCCCTGTCCATGTTTTCCATAATGTATATGTCATAGATAGATCACTTATTACTCTTGTACGTGTTTATTTTAAAGCTTATTTTAAATTGTAACCTACACCTCAATATTTTTAATTATACCTTCTGCTTGCTTCATTAAACCAGCTGTTTGCAAAAGAAGAATAATGTTGAACCAATATTAATAATACATAAACAACAGATTAAAAATATTTGTTGCACCTTAAAAGGTCAATAAAAATGGACAATTCAAGTGCATAATCTTTTCTTGAAGTATTGAGATATCAGTATTAGGAAACAGTAGCAAGGAATAGGAATATCTAAAGTGCTTTTATAGAAGAATTCTGGAGGTAATAGGGTAGGGAAAGACATATTATGTTTACAGGTCATTATTAGTTTTTTAAAGTACACAAAGTAGATGACTTAAAGAAAAAAAGAAAAATAACTTTTTTCACACATATATAAATATTTCTGAATTATTAAATGAAATAATTCTAGTCACACTGGGCATATTCCAGAGAACCACTGAATGTTGACATGGGTATAAAGTACAGAGTTCCTTAAAAATTAATTCTGGCTTATCATAAAAGAATAAACATTTAAAACATTTCATTGTATGTTAAAATCTACTACTTTAATAAATATGTACTTAGGAATATTGTATTTGGAAATCATCTTTTAAAATTAGACAAAATCATTTATTGGCAATTATTATGACCCATATTTTTCATATCTTTTAAAAATAATATTTAAATTTACACAGCACTTTTATTTTAAAGTAAAAAATATAATAATTCAAGTATATGGATAAAGTTTTATCTGTGATGATTTTTCATAAAGGTTACTTTAATCACCTTTTATCTGCCACCAACAAACCACCATATTTAGGATTCAAGGGAGAAGCAATTTTTTTGACATTTTTTGACATTACTTAGAAAGTTCTCCAAGAACTCATAACTACTAAAGGAATGAGGCTAGGGGAAATATAACTGGGTCAGACTTTTGTATTCACTGATGAGGCTTTTGTCATATGTTTTTAAACATCTACTTACAAATCTCATCTGCTTATTTAGTGGATGATCTAGGGTTATTAACTAATAAGTTCAGTGTTTGATTACCATAAATGCTACTCTTTCAATAAAAAGTAAAGATAAGGAAGTTAAATATATTTTATAACACCACTTATGGAAATAATTTTTAAGGTAATTTATCTTTTCAAAAGTTTCCTCATCCAGCTGAAAATAATGATTGATACTAGCCCTCATATGTGTTTTCTTTATTTTTAATCTGGTCATTAACATTACTTAAAATTATTTTCCTATTCATGTTTATGGGGGGCAGTCAAGTAGTGTAGTGGATAGAGCACTGGTAGTCAGGCATACTGGAGTTCAAATCTGGCCTCAGACACTTACTGTGTGAGCCTGTTTGCCTCAGTTTCCTCATCTGTCAAATGAGTTGGTGAAGGAAATGGCAAACCCCTCCAGTTGTCTTTGCCAAGAAAACCCTGAAATGGGGTCACAAAGAGTTGGACATGACTGAAAAATGACTGAAATACAGTAGGTGATCAACACCTCAGTTTTCATCCTTTTTGACCTCTCTACAGCCTTTGATCACCTTCTTCTGAATATTCTCTTCTCTTGAGGTCTTCCTGACACTGCTCTCTCCCAGTTCTTCTCCTATGTCTAACTGCGGCTCCTCATCTTCTTTTCTAAATTTTCCTCTTGGTAACATGCTCCCACTCTGGGGGTATTCCAAGGTTCGCTTGTGGGCCCTCTCCTTCTTTCTCTTTATACTATCTCACTTGGTGATCTTATCAGTGTCAATGAGTTAAATTATTATCAACTTCATGCAGATGATTCTCCTGTCATCTTGTCTATCCCTAACCTCTCCTGACTTCCAGTTTCCTATCCCCAACTTGCCAGTTGGACATCTAGAACGAGATGGCCCACAGAATCTCAAACTCATTGCATTCAAAATTGAACTCACTATCTTTCCACTCAAACTTCCCTATCACTGTGATGGGCACCAGCATCCTTCTGGTCATCCAGCCTTGCAACCTCAGTGTCATCCTTGCTTCCTCACTTGTACTCACCCGACCTACACAATCTGTTGCCAAGTCATGTAGTTTTCACTTTCACAACATGGCCCCTTCTCTCCATTCAGTCACTACCCTGCAGCAAGCTGTCATCACCTCTTGGCTATTCTACTGATTGGTCTCCCTGCCTCTAGACTCTCTTCAATCCAGTCCAGCTTCCACTCAGCTGTCAAAGTGCTTTCTCCATAGGTCTGACCATGTCACCCCTCTATTAAATAAATTCCAGTGGTTCCCCTTCACTTCCACATTCAAATATAAAATCCCCTGTTTGGCTTTCACAGCCCTTCACAATGTAGTGCCCTTCTGCCTTTCCAGTACTCTTATACCTTATTCCCCTCTGCATATTCTACAATATGGTAACAGGCAGTTCCTCAAACATAGCACTCCATGGCTTTGCAATGGTTGGCCTGGAAGGCTCTAATTCTTTAGCCCCACCTCCTGGCTTCCCTCAAGACTGCTCATATTCCACCTTCTGCAAGAGGAGTTTCTTGACGCCAACCATCTCCCCCCAAATTTATTTGCATGTTTTTTCTCTAAGGTGCTTAGCACAGTTCCTGGTACATAATAACTACTTAACAGATACTTTTTGACAGACTGATTAGAATAAATTAATGTACTC
Organism: Pseudochirops corinnae; assembly: GCA_028646515.1. Lineage (NCBI taxonomy): Eukaryota > Metazoa > Chordata > Mammalia > Diprotodontia > Pseudocheiridae > Pseudochirops > Pseudochirops corinnae. The sequence continues at coordinate 205,860,138 of CM053588.1, read as the reverse complement.
AATTTTCATTATATGAACTTTTAAACTTGCTTTTTGAAACTCTGGGAAAGTAGAAAAGGTCCTTCATTACATCTGACTGTGTAAGTGGGCCAAAATTGATTCAACCTACTATCATTATAAATCAATAAAAAAGTCTCATTCCTATCTTTCATGATTTCACAAAACTTAAATGAAACTTACTTTAAAATGTAAACTATTCTAGAAATTGTGGTGAAAAAAGGGGGCTTTACTGCTAATAATTGGCTCTTTCAGAAGTGTATCTGAGCTGCATATGAATGCTGGAGAAAATGACATTTAACTCTCTTGTAATACTAGGAAAATGAATGGCTAGAAAATCAGAAAAGAGAAAAATCCAGGTTCTGATAGGATGTTTCCAGGAGCACAAATAAAAATGCAGAGATAAATTCAACGGGTGAGTTGTCTACTTGGTCATTATTACCATCAGCTTAACAACCATGTATTAAACTAGAATGAATTTTAATAACTAGATATGATTAGTAGTTGGATATTTTTCATTCAATTTATTTTAAACGGTCACTTTATGGTAAAACTATTTTCTATCTATTTTCAAACATCCTCATAATCTATTAAAAATTTTTTTTAAGGTAGTGGTCTGCTAACATTTTTTTGTCTTTTCAGACTATACTTCAGAAAACATTTTTTGCATCTTATCTAGTGTTCAGAGATAGTTGTCTATTTACTTGATGCAAATTAATCAGTATATATTAGCAGTTAGATCCCTGATGGGAAGGGGAATTCGGTAACTCTCCCTTCTTTGCTCCTACTACTTACTTCCCTCATATCCCTCAAAGCCCAGATGAAATCTCACCTTCTACAGAAAGCCTGTTCCACCTCCTCTTAGTTTCAGTGCCTTTCCTCTGTTAACTTTTTCCTATTTATCCAGTGTGTGTGTGTGTGTGTGTGTACTATAAATTTTAATGTATCTCCTATATACATTTATATATCCTAAATATGTATATTTATATAGCCTCTGTAAAATACACTCTAACTTCACTTGGATTGACATTCGTTTATATGTTATATCCCCTACTAGATTATAAGCTCCAGACCAGGGAGGGTCTTTTTCTTTTTTGTACCCTCGGTGCTTAGCATAGCACCTCACACATGCCAGAAACTTAAGAAGTGCTTTTTGATGGAATTCGTATAAATGATTCTTCTGATTGTTCCTCCAGTGGAAGTTATACCTGTTTCTATTTAACTTCCTCTGACCCTAAGCTGTGTGTTAAGCAGTTAGTAACTACAGGAGAAGAAAGAAATATATTGTCAAGGCAGCAATGAAAGAATAGTTATGATATCTACTTTGTAAGTGTGGGGTTTTAATATGCTATTCTTCTTAAAATAGGATCCAACTATAAAACAGTTATATCGATAAGCCTCCATAAAACACATTCTAGCCTCACTGGGATTGACATTTGTTTTGCATATCGTCTCTCCCATTAGATTTTAACTCCCTGAGGGCAGGGACTGTCTTTTCTCTCTTTTCGTAACTCAAGCACTAAGCATAGTGCCTGGCACAGTAGATGGTTAATAAAGGTTGATGGACTGAATGAAATAAGTCTTCAGAAAAGAAAATATACCAGTGTTTCATGTAGACAAGCAGCAATGTGCTACTTAATAAATGATAAATGTGGACTCTGGGAGATAATGCAGACTTCTAGACCCATACAGACACACACATATATATATATATATTTGTCTTTTTGGAGGGGAGAAGGCAGGGCAATTGGGGTTAAGTGACTTGCTCAAGGTCACACAACTAATAAGGGTTAAGTGTCTGAGGTCGGATTTGAACTCAGGTCCTCCTGACTCCAGAGCCGGTGCTCTATTCATCGTGCCACCTAGCTGCCCCCAAGGCTCATATATTTAGAGAGGAAAGACCTTTTAGAGATCTTCCAGTCCAGGGGTGGGGAGCCTGCAACCCTGAGGCCACATGTGGCTCTCTAAATCCTCAAATGCAGCCTCTTGACTGAATCCAAACTTCACAGAACAAATTCCCTTAATATAAGGATTTGTTCTGTAAAACTTGGACTCAGTCAAAAAGTCACACCCAAGGACCTAGAAGGCTGCATGTGGCTTTGAGGCTGCAGATTCCCCAAACCTGTTCTAGTCAAAATCCCTCACTTTATAGTCAACCAACTGATCAACAAGTATTTACTAAGTCCTATTATATTTCAGTAACTCTACATGTGATGAAACTGAGGTCCATTGAGGTTAAAGGACTGACTTAAGGTCACATTGTTAGGTCTCAAACCCAGATCTTTTGGCTCCAAATCAATATCCTTTCTACTATGTCAACCTGCCATAAAGAGAAAAAAATCACTACAAACCCCCACAAACTGGGGGAAAACTATACGGTTAAGTTTTAAGAAATGACTAAAGGGCATTTAATAAGGCTCCATGTGATTTCATAGGACCATAGAATTAGAGCTGGAAGAGCCTGTGAATGTCATCTAGTTCAATTCCCTTATTATACAGAAAAAGAAACAGATTCAGAGAAGTACAATCATCCCTTCCACATCGCAGGGGTCAGGGACGTGGTGACCCTGTGATCTGAAAAAATCTGTATTTTGGCTCTCTTCGTACCATAGAAGAGGTACGAATTTTTTCTTTTTCTTTCATGGGGTGTTGATAGTACGTTATTATAAAATGTGGGTTGGTAGTATACAATAATTTAGGCATTTCTGAGTTTCTAAACTTTTTCTGTGTCATCTGCTGGTTTTCATGTGTCGTCTGCAGCTTCTGCAAAACTCCCCCCAAATTCCCTTATTTAACTTCTTATGCTGACCTGGGATATATCAAAACCACAATGGGGAAAGTTACATGTGGGGTAACTATAAAGTGATTTCTGCCAGGTTAGAAAGATATTGTGTCAAAATTAGGAATTATATCACAATGTATTCTGGAAAAGGACAGTATGTAATTTTTCTTGGTTTCTCTTTTAATCACTTATTAAAGCAGGGACTTGAAGCAGGATACTTGAAAGAGTCAAACTAAATAGCATAATCCTCTTCATGAATTAATATATACCTAAAAAGTGAAATAAGTGGAATTTTATGAATAATTTTTCTGATTGTTCCTTCTTGGAAGTTATGCCTGTTCTATTTAACTTTCTGACTCCAGACTCTGTGTTAAGTAGCTAGTAATCTATAGAACATGTGACAATAATAGAAAAAGCCTTCCATTCAAAAGCTACTGAACTTAAAAACTCTTGGCACTGGTCAATGTTTGCTGAAGTCACTCAAAAAATGTCTATTGGTTGTCTCTGTAAGGTAGATGGACTAAAATAATACAATCAATTTTATCTTACAGATAATCTATAGGCCTTAATCTATAGGCCAACAAAGAAATATACCCTCAACTCAGCATTTAAAGAATAGTCATCATGTCTATAATCACTCCTTAATCTATTGGTTTTATAATGCGGGGTTTTTAATATGTTATTCTTAAAATAGGATATACCTATAGGTTCAGTCACTTTAGTCATGTCTGAGTCTTCAAGACCCCATTTAGGTTTTCTTGGTAAAGACACTGGAGTGGTATGTATTTCCTACTCCAGTTCATTCTACAGATGAAGAAACGGAGGCAGAGATAAGTGACTTGCCCAGGGTCACAAAGCTAGTGTCTAAGGTCAGATTTGAACTCAGGAAGATGAGTCTTCTTGACTTCAGGCCTAGCACACTATGCTCTGTGATACCTAGCTGCCCTAACTATATCAGTATTCCCTGTTAAAACACAGTCTTAATATTATAATGCCCTCCCTGCATCATTAAAAATATGGCTAGTTTATTTCTAGAAAAGGAACTCAATAAGGTCTGAAATACTTAGGGAAAAACATGTCAGAGGCAAGGTAAGGAGTTAGAGGAGACTGGAAGTAGAGAAACCTAATTCCCAGGAAAGTAATACATTTTCTCAGTCAGATCACTATGTTAGTCAGGGGTACAGATGAAGCAAGAAACTTGATTTTTCTGGCTGTTGATCTTACTGTCTTTTAGAACATGTGACAATAATAGAAAAAGCCTTCCATTCAAAAGCTACTGAAATTAAAAACTCTTGGCATTGGTCAATGTTTGCTGAAGTCACTCAAAAAATGTCTATTGGTTGTCTCTGTAAGGTAGATGGACTAAAATAATACAATCGATTTTATCTTACAGATACACATTACATAACTTTTTTTATAATGACAATGCTAGGTTCATATATAAACATTTAAGCACAAAAGAAAGATGCATTAAACTTGAAAAACTCATATCATTTTAGGATCCTTAAAAACTGGCACATGAGTCCAAAATATATCTTGCATTAATTTAGGGTAACAGTTTGACAGTTTGTTGTACCAAAACATCATCAATTAAAAAAAAATTATGCCCCAGGGTAAAGGAAGAATAGCTCCTTTTTATGTTACTTTGAAACACAAGAGTTTTAAAGTTTATTATCACTAGAGTTAAACTGATGAGATTAAATGTAGCTTCAGTGTTTGACTAAAGAATTAGCAGGAGTAAATTTTTTTTTGCTTTTTTGGATAGGGGAAGATAGGGAAGTTGGGGTTGACTTGCCCAAGGTCACATGGCTAGTTTGGTGTTAAGTGTCTGGGGTTGGTTTTGAACTCAGATCCTCCTGACTCCAGGGCTGGTGCTCTATTCACTGCATCACCTAGACACCCCAGAGCAAGAAGTAATTTTTAACTCAGTGATAAACTATAAGTGTTGTTTGGTTTGAGTGCAGACATTTTCAACAGTAATTATTTATCTATCAATCTCAATTCCTAACAGAACTTTCCCCTTCATTCACCTAAATCTAGATGTGAATTAATGAATAGTTATCACTACATGAAGTCATACTTTTTCTTTAATAGGTCTAAGCTAAGATCAGTAAGCCCAAACCATAACTCTTACTTAGCCTCTCTGTTCCTTTATTTCCTTATCTGAGTAAAGAAAAGGCAACTAATTCCTTTTCCCTCAAGGAGTTATTCTTAAAGTGAATGAATTAAGAGCACTGAAGTCAAATGTGAATTCTGGTTTCTTTACACTTTTTGGGAGTCTATTCTAACAATAAAGAGGTGGGAAAGGATAAGATTTAAAGATGGAAAAGGTCTGGGCCCCAGTGTCCTCATCTATAAAATGAGGGGCTGGGTTAGCTGACCTCTAAAGCTCCTTCCAGATATAAATCTATGGTTCCATGAACTGCAGTACTATCTCTCTGATGTGACAGGAATTCAGCCCTAGCACATACTATATATGTGCTTAAGCTAATTATATACAGTGATAGTACTTCTAGTAGGCACAATCAGCCTTACTGTAAATGAAGAGCTCATGGCACATGAAACTTTTATCAAATATAGCTTGTTAAAAAAGCTGTGTTAGTAATTAAACATTTTTACTTTTATAATAATATCTACTTTGGGTCTACAGATAATTAGTAAGTGGTTTTATTAGGTTTATTTTTTTAAAAAATCTACTGACAATATAATAAAAGAAATGCTTTCTGTTCACTGACATTTGCTTGCATATATTAATATAATTTTTATTTTTGTCTTTTTTGCTTATTCCTAAAATAAAAACTTTCTCTTAGTAACTGATTTTTAACCAGCATGTTCTGACACTTTGTGTGATTCACCAATTATAGGTCAGGTATTTTTCAAGGAAAGTACAAAATGAGGGAAAAATAGGAGAATCGTACAAAAAATGAAACTCTACATATAAAAATTAAAGAAAATTAGAATGTAAAAGTTGGTTTTATACATTAGAGAAACCAAAACATTGACGGATTAACAAAAGTAAACAAAACTAAAGAAGATGAGATATTGTTAAAAGCTAAAAAAGGATAAAACCCCCAAAAGACTAACCAATTCTGATTTAAATAATGAAATGTATGTTCAGTTTATCTGTATAGTTTTAATTGGAGTCAGTGACTTTATATAACTGCATCCTACTATATGCACAAGGCCAGTTTTTCATTTATGTAGCTCTACTGCAGAATTATCTGCAAAAGGATATTAGCCTTGGAAAAGATCCCTTTAGGGATTTTCACGCTGTAACTCATCAAAGACTAAATTTCATGTGTTGTCAGAGACCAAGAATATAAAAGCGATTATTATAGGTTTAGATATTTCCTGAACCTTATATTCTATTTCAGCTAAATATAAGAGGGTAGTGAACAGATTCTTTTAAAAACCATACAACAGAAGTAACAGCAATATTGTAAGATGATCAGCTGTGAATGACTTAGCTATTCTCAGCAATACAACAATCTAAGACAACTCTGAAGGACTTATGATGAAAAATACTATCCATTCCCAGAGAAAGAACTGATGGTGTCTGAATGCAGATTGAAACATACTTTTTTAAACTTTCTTTATTTTTCTTGAGTTTTTTTTTTTCTTGTCTATGGTTTCTTTCACATGACTGTTATAGTTAGGTTTTACATGATGACACATATATAACCTACATTGAATTGCTTGCCTTCTCAATGGGGTGGAAGGAGAGAATCTGGAACTCAAAGTTTTAAAAACAAATGTTAAAAATTGCTTTTACATGTAACTGGGGAAAAATAAAATTCTAAATAAAAGCTAAAAAACCCACCACCATACAACAAAAGAACTATAATTGACTGCTATGGATGGCATGTCTTGTAACACCAAGGGGGAAAATATCTGATTTCAACAGTAACAACAAATATAAGTAGCTGATGACACTTGTTCCAACATGGTAAAATATAAACATAAATACACAAACACATACAGACTTTTAAAAACAGTAATAACATCAATGATTTCCATATACAGTTGCTTATCTAAAACCATTGTTTTTGTAAACAGGAAAATCAGTTTAAGAAAAAGCCACTTAAATATAAAACATGGAAAGTATAAATACTAAGAGAAAATGACAATGAAATGGCAAGTTATCCTGTAGATGATGCAGCGATTCTAAAGCACAAAATAAAAGCATAAAAATACTCTGGGTATGTATGTGTGCATATTTGCATGTATGTGTGTATGTATGTATATGTATGTGTGTGTGTATATATATATATGTATGTATGTACACACATATCTCAGATATCCTGCCTGCTTTCTACCATAAGTCCTAAATATCTATAGTGTTAATTTTGCGTTTTCTTTCCAACATTTTTATGGCTTAACAAGTTTGCATGAATTCACTGATTTCTTAGCTTCTCCTACCTTAATGTAAGTAGTTAACAGTGATTCTTCATAATTTCACTACTTTTAAAGACTATATTGCAAAAAACCCCCAAAACTTGGTTCATTATTGCTATTTATTTTTGTACTATTAAGCATGGTGTCTATTTTAAAAAATTCAATTCTTCTCATTATTCCTTTTTCATTATAATGGAAACCTCTAATTTTTCATTTTAAAATAACATGAATAGCCGATATTCTCGGCAAGTTTTCTGAGAAAAGTGAGGATAAAGGATAGTAGATTAGCAAAGGAAAAAGATAATGAATTGCTATAGCCCTCTCATCACTTTTATATTCATTTATTTATCTATCTGCTTTTGCTTAGTATCATTAAAAAATATAAAGCTATTATCATCTCTTTGAATTTTTCAAAATGAGAAACATTTATCTGAAAATATCTCTCTGTTAGTAAAGATTTTTATGTTGGGATGAACAAAATCAAGTAACAGAAAACCTTGCTTTACTTGTTCCTTTTGAATCTTCAGCAATTTGGAAGTTACATAAGAAGCTAAAAACAAAATGATAAAATCAACACAGATTATTTAAAAAAAAACAACACATGACAAAAACCTTAACCAACACTGGGTTGTTCTCAGACTCTAATGAGGTAAGTATGCAAAACATTCTGTAATTTTAGAGTATTGCAAAACCTATTAATACTACTAATACTATTATTGTTGTTAACATGGTATCATCTTACCTAACATTTTTAAAACAAATATTTAGCTCTCTGTGAAGTAAGATCACAAATAATAAAAATATTGATATGTCTTTGAAATGGGAAAGGATTCATTTTATAACAAAATATTTAGGTACAGGTCAAAAAGTAGTAGAAGACTCTTGTATACTACTAGGTACCATTTTAAAATAAAACCATACCTGCATCAGAACTTGTTTGATTACAGCTGCTAACAATGCTGTTTGGTATCATTGGAGTGGATGATGCTGAAATCCTTGATTGAAGTGGGTTTGGGTGTAATGAATTTCCTAAAGCCATGCCCGGCTGACTGAGCATTCCACAATTCCCACTAGCCTGAATTTGATTTATTAAGCCTGCAAGATGGTGGTTTGGCCCTGGACTGCTACCATGGATGAAGGTGGTGTTTGCATTCTGGCAGTGCATGGTTTCCCCTCTTAAAGGTAAGTTCTGTGTCAATGAATTCTGAAGAACACTGGAGTTTATATTGGTGTCTGTGAAATGCAGCTGGTTAGCAGAGCAAGGCAAAGCAGGATTGGAGCTCCCACAACCAGTGGAACTATTGCTGCTCATGTGTGAGCTTTGACAACTCATGGATTGCAGTAACTGAGACATGGAATTGATGGGAAATGAACCTTGACTTTGCTTCCTTATCAAATCAGGACCAGGTTTAGGAACTGCTGGACTATCCATATGAGACTGTCTAAGCAAACTCAACACAGTAGTAGTTGGCTGCTTCCGTTTCCTCATAGATTCTTTCTGCTGAGACATCAGTTTATCTCTTAGTGCTGCTCGGCCACTTTGCCCTTCACTTGTTGGTAGAAGCATGTTGGCAGTAGGAGGGAACATGGTATTTAAAGTGCTATGTCCTTCAGTGCTGCCGCTACTGGCAACAGCTCCAGAACTGCTACTGCTGCTGCTGTTGTTACCAGCAAGTTTGTTTTGATTTGCTAGCTGTGCTTTGGCTGCTGCTGAGAGTAAACTACTTGCTGGAAAGGAGGCAGCATTGTGCTGGTTCAAAATCTGATTTAAAGGCATTCCCAGCAAACCAGGCTGACTCTTTAAAGGTCCACTTCCAGCAGATGCAGTAGGAAAGGCTGCACTGCTTGGAGCATTTAGTACATTACTCATTCCAGCAATTAACGGGTTGGGGACGTCCTTGTACTGATGAAGTCCTTCAGGCTTGGTGGAAGGGCTTGATGGCACTGATGGTCTCGGAGACCCTATTGTTGACCGTGGTGACCGGGGGGGAGCTTTCATACCACTACAAGTAGGTTGGGGTCCTACTGGGGGCATCATGAAATTCCCATGATCTGATGATGTGGAAGATGAACGTGATCTTTGGGGCGATGCCTCAATCCTTCCAATTCCGGTTCCCATCATATGCACGGGGGATGTCACTGGTGAAGGAGACAGGGAGGTTGAAGCTGAATGCTGAACTCTTTGAACATGACTTCCGTGGTTCATATGACCAGGTTTAACAGTTGGCAAAGGGAGATTACTTGGCAAAGGAACAACAGCAGGAGGCATGCTTACATTCATCACAGGTACCTGAGAGTGGACATTTGAATGGAAATTGGTAGGATTAATGAGAATAGGGTTCTGATTTACTGGTTTACTAGGAATAGGGTCAAGAATGCCAAGTGGATCTTTTTCTGATGTTAATGGCTTTTTCTGAAGAGCACAAGAAGGTGGTGGAGGGGGAGGTGGGCCTTGGGGTGGTTTGTGGTGGAACATTGCTCGTGGTATTTCCATATTAGCTGAAAAATTACACATTGGTTTTTTCATTACTGGACTCTTTGTAGTCAAGGTTGGGGAAAGAGGTATATTAGTCCTTCCAGCCATTGCACAGGATGACTGTACAGGAGAACCATGTAGCATTACTGAGGGTGGAGAAAGAGGAGTCCTATTCATATGAATAGGACTGGAGTTAGGAGCTCCATGAAAACCAGTATTACTCCTTGTGAAAACATCAGGGCTTCCAAGTGGGTCAGTCCTAGGAGAGATTGAGCCATCTCCATATATCTGGGATCCTGATGAAGCGGGACTAGGAAGCCCGCCGTGACTGCCACGATATGGAGACTTCTGACCATGTTCACTGCTGCCCAGTCTCTGCCTAGGATAGACAGAATGAAGTTCTTGTTGCTGGCTTCCAGTCAGCTCTTGAACATAAAGCCTCCCCATGGTATTTGCTGCTCCAATCATTAACTTGAAAGGATTCTTACATTCTGGCATTACAGAATTTGTAATTCCTTCATGTGATTTAGTTCTCATTGATCTTGGAGTTGCTGCCCGTGAAGTTACTATTGGAGTCGCACCTGATGTTAAAAGGAAAAAGAACAAAAACAAAAACACCTGTTAATATTCTGAAGCCTCTGTGTGTGTGTATACATATGTACACACACATATATGTATATATGTATGCACACATGCATATATACATGTATATATACTACATATATATATACTACATATATATATATCAGTGTGTCTGAAGACAGAGACATGAAAATAGAAGCCCTGCTTCTATGAAGTCTAACAGCTTATGAAATTAAAGCCTTAAAAGGGCACATGCATTCTCTTTGTCAGTTCAATCTTGAATAGCCTTTCCTAAGGCTGACCACTTAGCACCACTTCTTTTTTATTTCTGACTCCAAGGCTCAGCTCATGCCATTTCTCTGCCATGGAAAACCTTTCCTTCTACTTTACCTAAAGCCTTCCTATCTTTCCAGTGTTTGGTCATGTATCATTCTTCTCCATGACAACTTCCTTGATCATTCAATTATTCTTTCAACTTTTAGAGTGTGACAGCATTTCCATTGTTCATTATTTATTCCAGCAGCTGGACATAGGCTATTTAACAGTGCTACTCAACTCTCTGTGACATGTATGTCTTCTTTCCCCTTGGGGCTAAACAGAGTATAGTTGTCCCTTTCACATCACAGCTTTCCCCACTGCAGTTCTGATGTATCATGGGTCGGCGTAAGAAATTAAATGGGAATTTTTGGGGAGTTTTGTGTAAACTGCAGATGATGTGCAATGGCCAGCTGATGCCACAGAAAGAGTTTAGAAACTCAGAAATGCAAAAAATATTATACGGTATTGTATAACATCAACCCAAATTTTACAATAAAGTATTATAGACAACCCCTAAGAGAAAAAGAAAAAATCTGGACTTCTTCTCTGGTACTAAGGCATGGCCAAAAAATTTGACACAGATTTTCCAGGTCAAAGGGGGCCGGTGCCCACGCTAACCCCTGCAATGTGAAAATGCCCATGAACACTCAATACATGATGGCATCAAAGTAGTACTTCCCTCTGAATCTCTTCTGTGTGGTTTTTATGGGATAGTGGTGGCAAGAGAGAAGGGATGGAGTTTTTAGGTCTGGAATCACTTTAGAAGAATGAGAATTTGGCTCTTGACTAATTCCCCGCTTCCCAGTCTAATTTGTGACGGTCATATCTAAGCATTTTGAGGACTTTCTCTTCAGAGCCAGGTATGAGATGCTAGTGGGGCTCTTTTCTAATTTTTCAGTAGACCCGCATTTGATTTTCTTATAGCAATTTGTGAGAGGCCAGCTTAATTTTATTTGTTTGCATCATGTTATGTCAGCAGTACTAATGAGTGTTTTATTTTGCTTGACTTACTTAGACACTGTCTGAGAATTAGGAAATTAATTACCATCAGTGGTTCTTAATACTGCATTTGTTATTTGCATTTTATACACACATATATTAAAAAAATAAAACTTTTGGAAAATATTTAGTATGTGTGAAAAGTACAACAAATAATGGAACTGCAAAGCTACTTTTATGGATTCTTTCTTTCAAGAAGAAAAAAAATTTCTCATTCATGTGCAGCCATATCACATACTTGTTCCTCCTCCAGGACTGGTAAGGACTAGGGAAGGATGAGGGGCTTCCATGCTCTTATGCAGTGTTGCCACTGCAATGATTTTCCTTTTATGTATGCATAGCTTTGTGACATCTTCATCTGCTTTAACATCTTCTGCAGTTCTCTGTTTCACAGCAGCTCCAGGATCAAAATTAAATACCTTAAAAGAACAAGATCTTATTTTAGAATATATGCTGCATCACTTCTCCCTGTGGACACCCTCTCCCTAACCCATACGTGGGAAAGTAAAATTTTGGACACAAGCAAGACTACAAATATGAATAACTGTTTCTTTTATTCTTTAATATCAGAAAAGCAATTTTATATACCCTAGTAAATACTATTGCTGAACTCAGAGGTTTAGTGGCAAATTCATTGCTCTTACTCCAAGCTAACCGAAGATTTTCCTGCGCCAGATAACTACCTAACAAAGCAGCTATATTTTAGATTCTCTCCCAGTTTTAGTTCTTGAAAGTAGCTCAGTAGAATATAATTAAGAAATTATAATACATTTAAAAAACCAAACAACACTCCCCTCAAAATACTGCTACTCTGCGCTTTATCTAATAGTAAATTTCAATAAGTCGATTAACGCTGTATCATTTTTTTCTTTTTACATTGCACAATTAGTAAAAACAGTTTCACCTTCTGGCTACAAGACAGCTCTGCTCTGTGATTTTAGAAATCTGTTAGATTTGCCACCATCATCTCTGAAAATAGCACAGCAGATTTGAACAGTTAAAAGAGTGCAACAAAACGTTGTGCTATAAAAACTAAACTGAAGATAGTGATGGCTGTAATAAACAAGGCATATAATAATTTTTATTGAAATATCTAAAATAGTATATACACTAACATCCTTCAGTTTTTATTAGATTTACAAAACTTGTTAGGAAAAAAATCAGTTCAAACATTTTTCATATCCATTTAAGCACTTTAAAATGTATGAGAAAACTTTAAGCTTTATTAAGTAAATATTTAAAATATATATGATTAGAAGAATAATGCAGAATGACATGCCACACGAGGAAAAAAACATAAAGCATAAAATCTGGAGGAAAAATACACTGAGAGACCTACTATAAAATTGTTACCTTGGGAAGAATAAGAGGACATTCCAAGCCACACTTGCATGTTCCATCAGTAAGCAGGTATGTTTTAACCTGCTCCAAGCAAGATAACAAAGACCCACTGGGACTGTAAAAATATTTTAAAAAATCAGGAAATAATTTCAACTATATACAATATATGAAAAAAGTATAATTTTCAGTCTTAATCTCTTTTACAAGGATAATATTTTCCAACTAAGGAAAAGCATTTGGTTTTGTCAGAATTATGGTAGTCACTAAATTACACTCTGTAAAACTGTAGTTCCTTATTTTGAACCAAGATATTTCTCAAATATTTCTTAAAAGGGTTTGTCAAATTTGGAATGACAAGTTCCTCCCTTATAGCACTGGAGTCAAGACAGTAAACCAAATAAAACTGGACTTTTTATCCTCCAAAATCCATAAACTACTGATTTTACTCCTCTGAAGGCATGATGCCCTGATCAAATTCAACTTTATCTAGCTCAGATGGCTGAAAAGAGCTTAGATTTTTATTTATCATGTAATTAATAGGTTAAGCTTTCTCACTCAATGATTAATATAGATTTCATTAAGTGATCCTATACTGATCACAGGAGATTATGCTTCCATTTCAGATAAACTTTCCCATAAGCTACCTGTTTCAATTCATGTAATTTTAAGGTGAAGTTCTCCATTCTTTTACATATAATATTAATTCTTCATTTAGGGGGTAGTAAATTCTTTGTACCTACAGAAATACATCCAGATTTTGTGCAGGTAAAAAGCAAACTCTTTGAAGATAAATTTTGTACTGCCACCACACAAACTACCTATATGTGAAATCTTATAATAGGTCTTAACCTTATGGACTGTCAAGCGTCCACGTGCCTGGGGTGAATACCATTCGTTCCAAATAAGTAACAAAGGAAGGCAACATCATTACTGCCTTCACAGGCAGATAAATTCTGGTTGATCTGGCTTAAATTATTAACTTTTTACATGAAAAATTTAAAGCAGCTTGCCAAAAAGAGAAGCATCATTGACATTTTATAGTTAAGGATTAGATTAAGGAAGAAAATAACTATAAAGTTAAAATCAGATACAAGATTCCTAAATTATTTTATAGAATTTTGTTCTAGCTATTCAGAAACATTTCCTCTCAGACAGTGGGAATTTTTACTGTACAGCTGTAGCTCCTTAATTAACTTGAGATAATAATAATTAATATAAACACAGTTACAGAGTATGTAGCACAGATATAGCTTAAGATCAGAGACAGGTGGAATATTTAACATAGAGAATCAATGCCACCCTCAGGCCAGAGTAGGGCAGAAGGTATAACTTATAAATTATAATAAAATCAGGCATCTAAATATTCGCTGTGGACAAAAAGGAGCTGCTGAAGGAGATATGACAATTTAACAAGATGTCTAAGACCACATCAAAATCATACTGGTAAATGTTCACTTAAGGCTCCTTTTTAAAAATTTTTCAACCAGTTCTTCAGCTAGGAAAATTTGATCAGAGTCACTCTCATGTTTATTTTCTATAACAAAGAGGCAATGGTCAGAAATTTTTTTTAAAGGAGTGGATTACGGAATTTGAGAAATCAAACCAACATAATCATTATACAGAGCACTTACATGGAAACTGAGTTCCATCAAAGACTCTAAAAATACGAATAATGATGACCAATGGACTCTTAAAGTTAAAATTTAGTTTCAGCTTTTAGCAAAATGAAAAGCTGATATGAATATGCATGTATATGTATACACACATATATGTATGTATATATAGGCCAGAGAAAATGTTAAGTAATTTAAACTTCAAGGCTGCTATTAAATACTGAATAGGTTTTATTGTAAATGTCTTGAAAAGAGATTTTTTTAGTATCTATATCTTCAGAATCTAATATGTAGTAGACACTTAATAAATGTTTGTTGATTGATTACATTTAAAAAGTTAAACATTAATTGAAAAACATTGTGGTTCTTCCTATCTTGTCCTGAAAAGTCACACTCTAATGCTTTTGCTTGATGACAGACTGGCAACATATAGTAAACTGAAAAACTTCAAATATATTTTGTGCCCTTACCCAACGTTTATCATAATAGATGACAATATACTCTCCTTGTGTTTTATACTATAAATTAATACAAGTTATAAATTCTTTTACCAAAAAATACACTGTGACATAAATTTTTCTATAACAAAGATTTCAGCGTTCCAAGTGATGATTTACATCAAGAAACAAGTGACATTACAAAACTTCAAGTATGAAAACAGAATTGAGACAATCCCTTAAAGTCCATTTCAACAGGATTTGACCTATATATTCAGAGTTGAAAGCCTGGAAGATACTAAGGCAACTAACATCAACACAGAAACTGAAATCCCCCTCTGAGAATCAGCAAAGGTGAGTTAATCTCCATATTTTGGAATAATGAAAACCACAAGTGTCTCAAAAATAAAGTTCTAAATCTATTACACAAAAACATAAGATATCAAGCTATTCATGAAAGTCAGACCAATAAATAGAATCAGGAAAACCTGGGTTTTAGGGCTATCTCTGATACAGATTGCTGGTATTACCATGAGCAAAATCACAATCTCTCAGTGTCCCACGTGACTCTTTGAGACTATCAGTTACAGAAGAACTGCGAATCTGTGTATCATTGTGAAGGAATTTTTTACACTGGGAGAAGCAGTCATAGACCTATACCAAAAAAATCTTTTGAATAATAATGAAAAAATTAAATACTTATTTAAATTATTTAATGAACTGTTATAATAGATACTTATTGCAAGTCTGCAATAATCTCATAGTTCTACCTCTCAACCACCTAGCACAAGGAATCAAAATGTAATAGTGAAGATAATTTGAATGTTACTTGTTTAAATAAAATGTAAATACCACATCAAATGTAACATGATTTTTTCCTATTACATACAAGTGAGTTGATGAACATTATGTAAGAACAAAAAGAATAATTATTTTTTTGGCAATTTCAGGCATCATGAAGAGGTGCAGTCATTAACATGACCTACTGGAGATGAAAATATTCAATATTACAACAGAAAAATCACCCAGAACATTGCCAAAAACAGAATGTCATCACCAAATGACTATGGAATAATCTAAAATACCATATATTCTAGAATGGAGCATCGATGTTTATATGCTTTTAAAAATATTAAAAACAAAAATAATACAAATTCATTAATGATCTGAAGAAATTTAAATGACAACACTACAGGGTTAAAATGGGAAAAGTTCTGGCTCTGGAGTTTTGGGACCTTGTTTAAATTCCACTTTGGGTCATTACTACTTGTGTGGCCTCAGGTAAGCATTTAGGCTCCCCTGACCTCACCTTCCACATCAGTAAGTAAGGAGATGGTATTTGTTGGCCTTTGATGTCCCTTCTAGTTCTAGATCTATGAAATGAAATAAAGGCATTCAAATTTTTTTTTAGCAGAGAAAATTTTATTTGCATACAGTAGACAATAAATGTGTGCTGCTTGGATGATAATTTGTTCAGATTAGATAGAAATTTTGCAAGTAATGATAATTTTGTTCAAATGCACATAAAAGTCATATGTTTCACTCAAACTAGGAAAGACAGCAAGGAGATAACAGAACAATGCTCACCTAATGTAGAGCACTCCATTTGGATCCACCCGACGTTGCCAGCCCACAGGAACTTGTACTGGCAGGCCTCCGTCCTTGTCCCCTCCGTCACACTCCTTTCCTCCATTCATTTTCTGTGTCTGCTTGGGACTCCTCAGAGATATCAACAGTAAGATGATATCTTTATATTACATGGCATCATGACCTTCAGGAATAGGCCAATTCAGTACAGTTTTTTGCAGTCTGTACAAAGTGCATTGGGAAGCTTTAGCTCAGTTTGGAACCAAGTCCCTTAAATCTGCCATAGTTAAGTCAGTTGCCCATTATAATCTACATTAAATAGCTGACTTTTTAACTTCCCATGTATGTATTCCTAAGGACAGACTACATGTTTAGGAAAATCATATTTCCTCAATCGGGCTGGAGGGAAGTAAAGTTTCTAATTCCACTGCATGTCTCAAAAACTTGAAGCCTAATAAACTCTGTATTTGTTGAAAAAGAGTCTTATTTTGACAATTATCAACTAATTAATATTTCCAGGTATTACCCCGCTTTATATGCCACATTCTTTCAACTTTATCTTCTGTTCTATATTCAAATTGTTGCAGATTCTTTCTTCTGATTCTTTCATGTCTTCACAACGCCAATAATGCAACCTGAAACATATATAAGTATGAAAACTCTATTTTTTTTTTAAGGAATAACTGTGTGAATTCTAAAACAGAATTATTAAATGAATCACTCATTTTTAGCATGCTTCTTTCATCATTTGAAAAGAATATCTAATCCATCTTTATATCTCTTTATTTTCCCAATTTTGTCCATTCATTCCAGTTAAACTTACATACGGGGTTGTCCTTTTCACAGAACATTTTAATTCCTATATCCATGTCTGTGTTCATACAGCTGCATTTATGGAAATGGTCTCTTTCTTATTTTTCACCATCATGAGACTAGCATTTCTGTTAAGATCTAGTCCAAGATCCATCTCTTGGAGAACTCACCTAAGTAATCTCACTACCTTCACATCATGAAAAAAAAATGACAATGATGGTAACAGTTAAATTTAATACAACAAATGTTTATCGAATGCTTGTAATGAGTAAGATGTTGATAGTTAATGGGAATATGAAGATGAAAAACGACAGTTTTCTGCCCTTTACAAAACTTAGTGGGAGAGACTTATCTCATGTACAAAAGTGTGACAATAAAGCAGAATGTGATAGTGGGAAAGGAGAGATCCAGGCAAAGAGGCATAAGAAAATTTGAGGAAAGAAAGATCCCTTTTAGCTAGAGACAGATTAAGGAATATTACATAGAAGAGGAAGCATATGAGCTGTATATCATACTTAAGGAAATAATAAATGAAAATTGCCCAGATGTTTTGGAAATAGAGGGCAAAATACAGATAGAATTCACAAGCTGTCAACATAAACACCAAATTTAACTTCAAGGGAGAAAATGGTCAAACTTCAGATTTTGAAAGATAAAGCACAAAAACCTCAGGAAACCAAGAGAAAAACTTCAATTACTAAGAAAACACCACAAGCCTATCTTTTGTTTATGAAAATTAAAGAAGAAAAGAGTAATTTGAAATAAAAAAAGCTAAGGAGATCAGTTTACACTACAAAACAACATGTACTGAAAAGGTGAGCCTAACTGTCAATAAAACATTCAGAAAAAAGGAGACATTTGAGTTATTCATATAACAAAGCAGAGGTAAGCTTAGTATCTGACATGGAAACATTTAAAAAAGGAGTTACACAAAAAGGCTGTTAATCATAAAATACTAAACAACTAACTCAAAACTCTCATGTTTTCATGGCAAGACAAGGCTATTTGTTTTTGTTTCTAAACTCTCAATTTAGTTAAAGGCCAGTGATAGAACAAAAATAGAACATGTAAACCTAAAATTCCAAATATCCAGTCAGGAGAACAGAAGAATTGAATTCCTATTACTGGTGGTATGGAAGTGGGGAGAACAAAGCCACACCCTCCCTTAACACAGCTTTGAGAGAGGAAAAGGATGTATTCTTTTTCAGTCTCTGAGACCTGTTGGTAGAACAGCAGGAATGTAGAAAAAGGGAGGTTTCTGAATAAAGTTTCCTTTGGGGAGGGGAGCATCTTCTGGAGATGAAGGAGGAAGTGCTATGGAATCCCAACACTGGATTCCACTCAGAGGAAGTGAGAGAGCTTTGGGAAATCTTCGTGCGAGTGTCAGGTTCTAAAGAACAACTTCCATTAGCGTAAAGAAGATTTTGGCCTCATGGTGGGGCTATGCAGCAGGGAGGGAAAAAAGGTGTCATGTAAAGGTCTGGAAGGAATAGTACAGAATGGCAGGAGGTGAATATAAAGACATGGACTACAGGACTGGACCACTTGACACATGATGTGGAGCAATGTTTTCCCCCTCCTCCACTGACTGACATGTCTATTGGGGTTCCTCAGAAGTGTGTGTGTGTGTGTTTTAAGGGAAATGGGGAATGGAGGAGTGGGGTGAGACCTCCAACTACATTAAGAGATAGTGAGATGGAGCAAGGAACAAGGCTTCTGTCTTCTAGAAGCCTTGCCTTTTATTAGGAATAGGGAGAGAATACAGAAAGAGAACTTAAGTGCAAAGCCCCATGAATGGAGGTATAGATTGGTCTGGAGCTGTCAGGGAAAAGAAAAGGGTAAGGAAGCAAACTAATGCTACTTGGAAAGTACTATCAGAAAGAATGCTATTTAAATTAAGAGAGTGAATGGTAGAGAAAGGACAATTCTGTACTGGGTGGGAAAAAATAGGGTCAAAAGACAGGAGAAGGGAAGGACAAGGAAAGGAAAAGAAAGGAATGGAATGGAATGGAAGAAAGACATCAAAAATGAAGTCGAAGAATTTAGTTTAGGCAAAATAAAGTCAAGAAGGGAGGGAAAGATGGGAAAAATTAGGATCAAATAGGCATAAGCAAAACAAATCACAGTGATCAAATGCTTAACTAAAAGTGGAGAAAATTAAATACAAAAGAATTAAAAGGAAGAAAATATAAATGTAACAATTATAACTTCAGACATGAATGGATTAACCGTACCAATAAAATGAAAGGAACTCTGTTTAAGGGCACCATAGATAAGAAAACAATTCCATTATTTAACACATATAAATCATATGTCAAGGTCAAAACTCTTAGAGGAAAGGTAGTTAAACAGCAAAAAGGTATGTGAAACAAATCAATAATTAAAAAACTTTAATACTCCTCTTCCAGAACAGAACAAAATTATAACAAAGATAAGTAAGAAAAAAACCCAAAGAGCTTAACAGGTGTCTAGAAAAATTAGATTTGAAAGATAAGACTATTTCTATACAACAGTATTAAAAAAATTTATATGGCAGCTTTAAACAAATTGATCATGTGCTTGGACACAAAAAAATAATAAATTAATGCAAAAAGATAAATATTAGATCCATCCTTGATGACTATTACCAGAAAAAATATTAAATAATAGAGTAAATATGAAGAAAAGGTACAGTCCTAAATGGAGACTAAGCAATGACATCCTGCATAATGTGCATATCAGAAAAAAAAACAAAGAAAAAGTAAAAATGGGAGTTATTTTAAATTTTTTATGTTTTTATTGTTATTTTGAATGGAATCTCACGTTATATTATTTGCTCCTGAGTGTGTGGATTCATTTTGAAACCTGTTGCTTTACTAAACCATTTCAAGTTCTTAAGGATTCTCTAGAATTTTCTAAGTAAATTATGGCTTCATATACAAATTGGGAAAATATTATTTCTTCTTAGCCAATATTAGCAATTATCCTAAAAGAGTCTACCTAGAAATCATAGTGATTAGAGAGATGTCTTTAGATTCTGTAGCAAAAAATATAAGGTAAGACTCCATTCAAAATTAAAACAGAATAAATAAAATATATTGGAACAACAAAAGATACAAAAACTAAAGGAAAATAAAGAAAAAAGTAGGGATGAAGACAGTCAAGCACAATCATATCTCAAGCTACATTGAATTTCAAACTATATTACATAGTAGTAATCAGCAAAACTATTTGATACTGGTTAAAAAGACATAAGCACACTTGACAGAACATATGCACAAACAAAACCTAAAACAAAGGCACATGATAATCTAGTTTCTGATAAACAACCCAAACAAACAAACAAACAAACAAACAAAAACTGCTGAGGAAAAGACTCCATATTTTAAAAGAACTGGTGGGAAATGTAGAAAGTAGTTTGGAAGGAGGTAAGTTTAGAGTAGCAGTGTTCATTATACACCACAATGGGTTCCAAGTAGGGAAGCTGTCTAAAGTAAAACAATCACAGCTTAAGCAATTCAGGAAGTTGGAAAGAGGGGCCATTTCATAATTATGTTTATAGGAAGAATTAATAAGCAAACAAATGGAGAGCGTAAACATAAAATAAATTAGATTATATAAAATTAAAAAGCAATAAAATGATGGAAAATCTATGCAACTAGAATAAGAAGAAAAGTTACTGAATGGGAAAAAGCTATGTGACAAGCATGGCGTCCAAGATGTTAGCTGAGGAGTCACTCTCCAATAGACAGGAATACAAAGAGTTGTGAAGAAGAGAATTCAATTAAAAAAAAAAGCATACATTACATATCTATTATGAGACAGGGCCTAGGGATACAAATACAAAGATGAACCAATCCCTGCTCTCAAGGAGTTTATATCCTTTGGCGGAAAAGAACTAAATGCTATACAAACGTATTAAAGAGAGAGAGAGAGAGAGAGAGAGAGAGAGAGAGAGAGAGAAGGAGCATGGCCCAGTGGATAGACCACTGGCCGTGGAGTTGGTAAGACCTGGGTAGAAGCCTGGCTTCTTCTACATAACGGATGTGACCTCTGATTTGGTCTAGGAAACTCTTATTGAGGGAACTCTCTTTATCAATGGAGATTTGTGTGTGTTCTGCAACTTACAGAGTCTTTTACAGAATTGCTTGAGATTGTGACTTGTTTAGGGATCTCACAGCCATGATGTATAAGAAGTAAAAGAAGGCACATAAAAAGAAAGCTGAGGAACTTTTTGGGAGGTTCAGGATAAGCTTTGTGTATGGAAGAGCATGTGAACTGAATTTTAAAAGAACTGAGGGATTCTGTGATGCAGAGATAAGGAAGGAGTTAATTCCAGGCATGGGGGCACAGCCTGCGCAAAGGCACACAACTGTGAGGTAGAATATTGAGCATAATAATCAAGTATACTAGTGTGGCTGGAAAGGAAAATAATATGCAATAAATCTGGAAACATGGGTGGGAGCCAGATTTGAAGGGCTTTTAATGCCAATCAGAGGAGTTTATTTTATTCTAGAGGCAGCTGGGAACCATTTAGAGTTCCTTTAGAAAGGGAGCAACAAGGTTTGACTTGGGCTTTAGGAATATCACTTTGGCAGTTATGGGGAGAACAAATTAGAGAGAGGGGAGACTGGAGGCAGGGAGACCAATTCAGAGGCTACTGCCATAGTCCAGGCAAGAGGTGAACTAGAATGGTGGCTGTGTGAGTAAGGAAAAGAGAAATGTTGGGAAATATACAATGGAGGCAAACCTGATAAAGGCTTATTAACTGATTAGATGTGAGGGGCAAGGGAAACAGGGAAGAAGAGGACAACTCTAAGGCTGTGAGCTGGGGTAAATAAAAAGCATGATGACATTCCTGAAAAGAAATAGGGAAAGAAGAAGATGAGAAAGTTTAGGGGATAAAGATAATGAGTTCTGTTTTTGACATGAGGCGTCTGAGATGCAAACTATCAATAACTGTGTAAAAATGCTCTGAATAAGAAAAATGACAATTGTAGTCTAACAAGAAATCTGCAACTCCAGAGGAAGCTGACATGGCCCCACATGCGTCAAACTGGACAAGACGATGAGAGACTGAGAAGAGTGCTGCTGAGGAGGCTATGGTATAATGAATGAAGTACAGGCATAACGATGTTGAGTTTGTGGAGCTAGGCACTGGCTAAACTTTTTTGAAAACAATTTGGAATCATGTGAACCAAGTTATTAGGCTGTTAGGACCCTCTGACCCAGTCATCCCACTTCTTCAGACAGAAAGGAATCATGTACAAAAAATATTTATAGCAGCGTCTTTTCTAGTAGTCATGATAGACTGGAAACAATGTATTCATTATTTGGGCACTTATTTAACAAACTGGTATAAATGTAATTGAATATTAATACACTTTAAGAAACCATGAATACTATGATGATTTCATAAAAACACGTAAAGACTTACTGGAAAAGATATGGAATGGATAAAGCAAAACCAGGTGAACAATATACACAATTATAATGTAAATGCAAATGCATCGGACTTCATTAAATGCAGAGACCAATTTTGGATCCAGAGGATGAAAGATGACAAAACTGAGAAAATATACAATGGTGGTAGAGGTGGGGTTGGGGTTTGCAACATTATATCGTGTGTGATTGTTTTGTCTCTCCAATGACATTGTAAACCTCTCTGAGGGCAAGGGTTCAATTAAAAAAGAAATGTCCTTGCAGTACACATGCAAATATTCAAAAAATACTTGCTAATTATTCTTACTTAAAGTTATGAAAAGTAAATTTCAGCATTTGGCACTGATACACAGTTACACTGGTACACAGAAGTTGATACAAACATCACATCTAACTTTGAGTTAACTTGGAAACATTTTCATCATTAATTTTAACTACCTTTGCCAGGAAACCGCTTCCTTTTAGAGCTACTAAAATGTGACAGAAGTGACTCATCTTTTTTTTTCTCCTTTTACTTTTCCTGCACATTCTCTGGCTGAGGAATGAATAGATAGTAAAGTCATCAAAAAATAAGAAAGAAAATGGAAATCAAACAGCCTACACAGTTCATCACGATACAAGGCATCATCAACACTTGAATAAGCAAAAACTAGTAACAGCTCATGTTTATACAGGGCCTACTACATGGCAGACAGTATACTCAGTGCTGTACAACATTCATCTCATCTCATGATCTCATTGGATCATCGCAACAACTCTGAAAGGTATGGGCTTACACATGAAGAAACTGAGGCAAACAGAGGTTAAGTGACTTGCCCAGGGTCACACAGCCAAGTAAGTGTCTGAGGTCAGATTTGAACTCAGGTTTTCCTGACTCCAGACCCAGTGCTCTATCTACTGTGCTTCCCAGCTGCCTCAATTTTCAGATTCATTGCTGATGGGGCTGTTTGCATCTTTACTGTACAGGATAATAATGTTAAGTTAATGTTAGGGTCTATGCTTTGATTACAATTGTCAGTATATGAAAACATCCAATTATCTTGGTCCTTTGCCATGAAACATAAATATAAAATTTCACACATGCCTGTGAAATCAGAGCATACTATTTATCACTGACAGTCAGCTATAAGTCTAACAAAAGGGAAGAGAGGTTATTAAAACAAATCAGATGAAAGATATTAGAAATCTAAATAGGACCTTATACTGTGGTTCTTTCTTTATCTAAGTATCAATTTCTGAATGGTGCTAATTTCAATTTTCAGTTAGAAAAAAAATTCAGC
>CM053588.1:205802366-205835597 GCA_028646515.1 Pseudochirops corinnae | reverse complement strand
CCAGTGAACTCATTTCTGGGTATATAACTCAAGAAGATCAATAATAAAAAGAAAGCTCATATAAAAGTACAAAAATATTCATATGAGCACTTTTTAGTAGCGAAAAACTAGAAACAAAGTGGATACCTTTCAGTTGGAGACTGAATTAGTAAGTTGTTGCATATGTTGCAATGAAATATTGTATCATAAGAAATGAGAAGAATAAGTTTAGAGAAAAATGAAAAGACTCGTATGAACTGAAACATGTGAAAAAAGTCAAGAGAAGAATATATACAACGAATGCAACAATGCATGTGAAAATAACATCAACATCCAAGTCCATGGTTGAATTTGTCCAACTGTTTCTGTTGTCATTATTAGATGGAGTTAGGAATGGGTGACTGGGAAAAGACTGTTTACAATTACTGCTCTGCAAGCTGGCTTCCAATTTCATCACTCCACTGAAAATGTTCTTTTCAAATTCATTAATGATTTCCTCCTAGCTGCCAAGTCTGAGGGTGCGAGTCCTTCCTGACCCTGTCTGTTGCATTTGACTCTGTTTTACCACTTTCTTCCTGGACACTCTCCAGTGACAATACTCTTTCACTGATCTCATTTTACTTGTCTGATCCTCTTCAGCTTCCTTTGCTGGGTCACCTACCATTTTATTTCCTCCAGCTGTGGGGTTTCCAAGGTTCTTTCCTAGGCCCAATTCTTTTTACTCTTCCTTGGTAGCCTCATCAGCTTCCACTGGATTAATTAGCATCTCTATGCTGATGACTCAGATCTATTTATCCAGGACCAGTCTTTCCCCTAAACATCAGTTCTCATCACCAACTAATTATCTGTTAGACATTTCAAAACAGATGTCCCATATACATCTCAAACCCCACATATTAAAAACTAAACTCATTTTTCCTCCAAATTATCTATTTCTGTCGAAGGATCCATCATCCTTCCAGATTCTTAGGTTTATAACCCTGACATTATGCTTGACACTTCCCTTTCCGGCATCCTATATATACAATCATTTGCCATTTCTATGACTTAATATCACTCACACTCTCTACTATACAACAGCCATGTTAGCTCAGGTCCTCTTCACTGCTTACCTAGATCATTGTAAAAGCCTCGTAACTGGTATCCGTACCTTGTCTCCTATTTCCTATTGGCTCTAAGATAAAATATAAACTTCCTTGTTTACCTTTTAAAGTCTCTTCTCAGTGATTCTCTTGATGTTCTTTGCAAGATCGATGTTAAACTCAGTTCTCTGAAGTCAAGTCCTTAAAGGCCATATAGTCCAACCCCTTAATTTCATCCCTGAGACAGAGGGATGCAACAGCTTGTCCAACATCATTTCATCAGCTGGTGTGTATTTGGGGCAGCATTGAAAATCCCAGGTTTTCCTGACTACTGTTTGAATGTCTTGTCCTCTAATCAATGTTGTTTTTTTATAATAAATTCAGTGATAGATTCTATCTCTAAATTAGGCATCCCTTTATTAAGTCCTAGGCATCCATTTATTACGTCCTGGCAAATAGTAATTGGTTACTAAACGTCTGCTGGCTGACTGTCTACCAGACACTGTGCTAAGTCTGGAGATAGAAAGGCCAAAAACAGCCCTCGCCCTTAAGGAGTTCACGGTCTAAAGGAGAACACAACATGAAAACAACTATGTATATATAAGATAAAAGGATGATTTGGGGATAATCAACAGAGAGAAAGCACTAGCATTAAGGGGAAACAGGAAACGCTTCTCATAAAAGGTAGGATTTTAGTTAGGACTTCAAAGAAACCAGGGAAGCCAGGAGGTGGAGATGAGGAGGCAGGGCACAGCAAGCCTGGAGTCAGGAGATGGAATATTTTTATGAAGAACATCAAGGAGGCCAGTGTTATTAAACTGCAGAGTAAGTGGGTGGGAGTGAGGGATAAGAAGACTAGAAAGATAGGAGGAAGGTTGGGTTATGAAGGGCTCTGGATACTCAACAGAGGCTTTTCCATCTGTTCCTGGAGGTGAGAGGGAGCAATTAGAGTTTACTGAATAGAGGATGATATGTTCAGATCAGCATACTAAGAAGATTTACTTAATGCTGAGTGGGGGATTGACTGAAACAGGCAGATACTAGAGACAGAGATCAATCAGAAGACTTACTGCAACAGACTAGGATGAAGCGATGAGGGCTTATACCAGGGTAGTAGCAGTGTTAGAAGAGAGAAAGGGGCACATACAAGATAAGTTATAAAGGTAAAATCTATAGGACTTGACAACAAATTGAATATGGGAGAAGCAGTGAGAAAGACTGAAGAGTCGAGGATAACAAATGAAATAATCTGATGAAAATATTTTTCCTTAAAGACTGTGATCATCACAATTGACATTTCTGACATCAATATACTCCCATTTTGTAAGAAAAATTATAATTATATATAGTCAGATGATTTACTTGATCACTACAGATAAAGATATAGGATATTCTAACATTACGAATGGTTAATTAAAATAATTGTTCAAGGACAAAATTGCTTTTCCTCATTGGCACTGACAGGAAAAAAATGAAGGAAACTTAAGAGGCAGAAGCATAGAAATACCTATTATCATGACATATCTCAATTTTCAAAAACCTCAGAAATTTTCTATTCTCTTTGGTACAATATTTAAAGTCCAAGATTCTTTAATAAGTAGAACCACATCTTCCATTTACTTAATATATTACTGCTTCCAAACTTCACTCCTGAAGACCATCTCATATTCTTTTCATTTCCTGGGTTTTTACAGTTACCTCATTTGCACCTCAACTCCTATCTCTTCTTGTCAAGCCTTTTTTTTTTAATGTATTTCCCTAATGCCTTTCCAATAACATATCAAAATTTGATGAAATGATAACATACAATAAATACTATACCTTAGATGTAAAATATTTAATGCTAATAATGTACTATTAACAGAACATCTATTTGGAGCTGCTTCCCCAGCACTGGATGTTATATAAGTACTGGTTTATTTCATATATTCTTTTAGTAATTTTCTCTTTTAATCAGTAGCAGGAATTTTTGTGATGGTTAGCCAGAGTAAACAGTGTAGTCATTAAGTGTTATAGACCTGAGCCACAAAGAGTAATTAACATGAAAAAATATTTGCCAGAACCTAGAGTTAGAAGGGACCTTAGAGGTCACCTAATTCCATCCCCGTATTTCATTTTCTTCCTTTTTTTGTTATTGTCACACATTTTGTTATGACACAGCATTGATTTTTCAACACGAACCCAGAAGTCCTACAAAACAAATTTATAAAATCCCCTATTTCTCAGCAAAAATTATTATCCATTTCTGTAGTTTCCCATGTCAGAAGAAGATCCAACTGAATCTGATTATACCAAGATAATTTCATGAAACTGGAAGGCCAAACCAAAGAACAAAAATGGAAAAGAGTCTGTCAAGATTTCTGTAAGAAAATATTTTCTTCATCAATGACAATGGAGCTACCATATTTGGACTGCACCATCAAAATTCCTGTATGAAGAAAGAGCAATGGTATGAGAAACAAAGATGGCAAGAACAGTAGGAATAGTCCAAGTACACACGAAGGAATTCTATAGGACACAACATAATGTAAGGGTATCTGGGATTGATTCTCAAGATACATGAAAGACAAGAGGATGATAAATATTTGGAAAAAAAGTCCACAGATGTCATAGTTACGAAAAATGGAAATGAAAAAATATCAATAATTATTAATCACTATTCCTGGGCACCTCGGTGGCACAGTGGATAGGGTAATGGTACTGAATTCAGGAGGACCTGAGTTCAAATCCAGTCTCAGACACTTACTAGCTGTGTGGCTGTAGGCAAGTCACTTAACCCTGATTGCCTCACTCACTATCATATTCCCATTTCAACAAAATTTTTCCAAGACTAAGCTATAAATATACTTTGAATGAAGGTATAAGAAGAGAACAGTAGGCTTCACAAATGATGTTCTTACTATTATTGGAAGGTGCAGAAAAAGTAAAATGCCTGTTTTTATTGTTGATTCTTCAACAGTCTAATTCAATAAAGCACAATGATATCTTAAATATTTTTGCTTCAGCAATGCATATCTCATGAATACATTAGAATCAAACAAGATTCCTTGAAAGATGTAATAACCCTGTTTATTATCATCAGAATTCCATCACAAACATATAGCATAATTTGTTCAGCATTCCCCAACTGATGGGAATCCCCACAAGTTTCTAATTCTTTTCCACCACAAAAAGAGCTGCTATAAATATTTTGGTACATATGAGTCCTTTTCCTTTTTCTTTGATCTCCTTGAGGTATAGACCTACTAGTGGTATTGTTGGGTCAAAAGGTATACACACTCTTACAGCCTTGTGGGCATAGTTCCAAATTGTTCTTCTGAATCATCAGCTCCACCAACAGTGTAAGAATACACCTATATTCTTACATTCCCTCAAGTATTTGTCATTTTCTTTTTCTGTCACCTTAGCGAATCTGACAGGTGTGAAGTGGTATCTCGGAGTTGTTTTAATCTGAATTTTTCTAATTACTAGTGATGTACAGCATTTTTTCATATGACTACTGATAGTGTTGATTTCTTCCTCTGAAATTGGCCTGTTAATATTTTTTGAACATTTATCAAGTGGGAAATGACTTGTTTTTATAAATTTAGCTCACTTCTCTGTATAATTGAGAAATGGTTATGTCTTTATATTTTTGAAAACTTTTCATGCCATGCAGTTTGAAAAGTATATTTGGTATAACAAAATCTATTAAAAATACTGTTCTTAAACTCTTACAGATCAACATTTTGTCCAAGTGTTCATGGGAAACAAGTCTGTCTTAATTCTCTGCTTCCAAAATAGTTTATTGGATGAATTAACAAGGATATTTTGGAGTTGCAAGATGAGGCTTCGTTATCTGTTTATAAATGACAGTGAGGTTTTAGCACTTAATTCTAGCTATTTGATTGTTTCTTTTTAGGTACCTAATAGATGAAAAAAATTTTTTGCAATCTACATGCTGCAGTTTTCATTTCACAGCATGATCTGCCACAGTTTATTTAGACTCCTTAAAAATCACTTTTTTGTGTGGGTAATTTTTAGTGGCAATGACCACTATTTCAACTGCTATTAAAATCTCCTTTATCATAAATGTGTATGACTCAGCCATCTGTTTGATGTTTGTCAACATATTGTTGGTTGAATTCATGTGGTTGACATTCAAAACATGCAGAAGGATATAGGTGTTACCAGCCTTTACGACTGTTTTGTGAAGGAAATTTATTAGTTTTAAAAGCACTTGTTAATTTTTAACTCATTTATCATGTGGTCTGAGGACATTAATCTTCTTTATCTTATGTGAAAAGGAAGATACAGATTCCTTGTGATTAGCCCTGTGTTTCATCAACACTGTATGAGTTTTTGTAGGTATTTGATACTGTCTAGATCTAGTCATTCATTTTATGGTGCCAGAATTGAAAAGGTGACAATTTCTTTTAAGTATCATATTAAACTGTAGGATGCCAGTCAGTCTCTAAATAGATACAGCTTTAGATTTCTTTGTAATATCCATATCACAAAGGTCCATATACCTTACCTGGAGAAGTACAAGGCATTGGTAAGTTTAACCTTCCTTTATTGGTTCATTTTGGTTTCTATTTTCAAGTTCAAAGTCTCCAATATTCCTTGGTGTACATTTGGTATTAGTGGAAAAACTTCCAAGAGATGAAGTAGCTATTTAATGTACTTTTTGTACTTTAATGTACTTTTCATGTATATCAGTTCTATTCAAGAATAATTATGATAGATTTCAAATTAGTCAGAACCAAACTATCTCCCTAGAAAAGGTCATATTTTATGAATTGATTTTTCTTGACATTATTGTGTTCATGTCATGTTTTAAAAAAGAGAATAGTTTTTTTTTTATTTGCTCATTTACTTTTTATTTACAAGATTCAGTTCCACAATCACTTGAGTTTCAGATTTTCTCCCCTCCCTTCCCCCACCCCCCATGGTGGCGTGCAATCGTGTATAGGATCTGCAAATACTTTCACATTGTACAATAGTTTGGTCATATAGAAGGGCTGTAATCAATGAGTGATCACTGGGGAAAAAAAAACAAAACAAAAAAAAACAAAACCAGAGATAAAAGAGAACGATAACGAGTTTTGCTTCAGTCAAAGAGAATAGTTTTTCATGTGAACATCAAATACTTCAGTGTTTGAGAAATCTGCTTGAATCTATTTAGATACCTGCAGCATATGACTAAGCCATGAGTGCAGAACTCAGTCAAAGGTTTGAGATAATCAATAAAGGCAATGCAGATGCTACAGTACCTTTGTGTGGTTTACTGCATTAATCACTGAATTCAATAATGAGCTGTTCTTTATACCTCTGGGGAGTTTTGGCCCATCCTTTTTGCACCTCAGTCAGCATACTGTTTTTCTTCAAATTGCTTACAGATTTGTTTTAGTAATTCAAACTATGAATGCTTGGTAAAAAGTACACAAAGTAATTTTATTCGGAGAGTCACTCACTGAGTGGCAGCCCATCACCCTTCCCCCCCCCCCACTTTGATGCAACTATTCTTATCATTCATTAAATTACTATTAGGGTATGCCAACTCCCCATTTCATGTTTAATCCAATAGGCTTTTGTTGTTTTTGACTACTTTTGACCAGAGAGACAAGAAATTTTCTACATCCTTATTTAGATGTTTTCTTGCTTCTCTAATTTCTTTGTTTCTCAAGCTTTGATATATGGTATAGTTTTTGATTGATGCCTAATTGTTTATTCTGGTTTTTTTAAAATTTGATTCACTTTAACCTTTTGGCTTTCATTTTTAATTGTCGATTAATGATTGCAGGAATTTCTGACACATTTATTATTGTTATTCACGTGGCTTTGTGGAAGATGAATTAGAAATGAGAAATTGGAAGCTGGGAGACCAATTGGGAAGCTATTATTACAACTGCCCAGAAGAGAATCTATGTAAGTGGAGGGAAGGAGATGATTGATAACAATACCAAAGAAATAGAGGTCAACAATCCCTAGCATGCCAGACTATGCCAATTTCTGGTCATGGATTAGTTGCAATGTGGAACAGGGCAAGTTCTACTGCTTATCGCCTTTCCCTCCCTTAGAGATTTAGGGAAGTGAGCGATGACTGAGGAGAGCATCCCATAAAATTAAACTGTTTCAGATACTGGCAATATCTTCATAATAATGTATCATATTGGCCAAGTTTTACTCCCTACGCAAGTTCTCCCCAAGGGCATACAATGCTTGAGCCTGCAAACTTATTAAAAGACATGGGCACTAAAGGCCATCCTAATAGTCTGTTTTTAAAAGTTTTTTTTAATGGAGTTAACTTGTTAATATATTAAAAACTTTTGCCTCAGTGCAGACAACATGAAAAGCCAACCATTCAAAAATGTAATAATAACTTTCTTTTTAGGAAGTAAACTTAAAAAAAAAATACCCAAATCAACATGGAAAACAGGAAATGTTTAAAAAGGCCAAATGTAAAGCCAAATCTGATATATTACATGGATCAGAAAAATCTTCATTCTGATGCTTCTAGTATCTTTATACAGTTTTACTTTGTATTGTATATTAAAAAAAGAAATGCAAAAATGTCTAGAGTGATAGCAAAAAGCGGTTTTCAAAGAGCATTGTTTTTTCCTCATCAGATGAAAATTCTAAGAATTTAACAAGTTTCTTCATTAGACTGATGTTTTCCTGCATTTTCTTTAGATTTCATCAGGTTCAGTAAAAGACCATCCTGTCTGATGGCAATGCCAGGAAAGGGGTATACTGAGAAAACAGATTCTTCAGTAAGTGTTTATTAAATTGGGTCTTTTGCTTAGTTTTCTGGCAGCTGACCTTTAACATATCCAGGATCTGAATACTGCTTTCTACTGCTGTGATTATTCCATATGAAGGTGAAAACTTGTTTCAGTGTTAGAATCCAGTCCAAACAAATAAAACTGAGCACGGAAAAATCTCAGGTCAAATTTTCTCTGTACTTTTTTCAAAGCTGCTTTAAAAATGTCACACATATTTTTCTGAACCCAATTCTATCTTGCACAGTCATACACTGGGAACAGGTAAAGAAAAGGGAGCTTTCCAAATAGGAAATAAAACTTTTTCTTTTTATGTAAAGGCAGAACACATAAGTACAGACTGCTACTGATGGAATTAATTACCCATGTGGAAGAGTCTGGGAACCTACTTCTGGAAGTATCATGACGAGACATGATGGAGAGGCCTTGCAGAGATTTTGGATCGTCCGTAATCACTCTATAACAGATTCTGTTAAGTACGTGTTCAATAGTTGCCTCTCTGATTGACATAAGTTGAGGAAATAGAAATGAAGGAGTCTTCATAAGGCAGTAGACAGCACACACATTTCTCTCTAGATTTGACTTCCCTTCAGCTGACTTTATTCTGCTAGATGGTGTCCAGGGAGAGACAATGTTGAAAGAGGAGAAGCCTCAGGCCTTCTATTCATCTGAGGCCAACATGTTCTCTATAAATATGGTTCTTGGTTCTTTGCCTGCCTTGGCTTTTTGTTCTTTCATTCTGGTGAAGGAAGTTGCAGTGAAGACCTTGCAAAGAATCCAACAGTCTAAGTGTTCAATCCATGCTGGGTTCTGCAGCCAGCTCAGCACTTGACGGATCAATGGTATGTAGAAACTGTGCTAAGTCTGAATCCACTCTCCCTAGAGATGGAGGTGGTACAGGGAAAGTGCGCCCCCACAGTGTTGGGGGTGGGGGATGTACTCCTGGTTTTATTTTATCTTTAAAGTAAATACCATTTTGTAAATGCTAAAATACTTCGTCAGTTCCAAAGTGTTTGATTATCATCTCTATGAAGATGATTCTCAAATTTGTTTTTTCAGTCCTAACTTCTCTCTTGACCTCCAGAATGACATCAACAACTGCTTAATGAATATCTCAAACTAAGTAGGTCCAAAACAGAACTAATTATTTTCCGCCCAAGCCTCCCCCGTTTCAAACTTCCCTATGACTGTCAAGGGTATCACTGGTTGCTCAAACTGGCAACTTAGTGAAGTCTCAACTCCTTACTTTTACATACTCAACTTATCCATGCTACCAAGTTTTATCAATTTTAGCTTCACAACGTCTCTCACTGATCTCCCCTTCTCTCCACATACACAAGCAACCATTTTGGTTCAGGAACTCATTGCCTCGTGCCTAATCTACTACAATGGCTTTCTGATTGGTTGCACCTGCCTCAGTGACTCAATGACTCCCTAGTTAGTCACCAGGAGACAGACTTCCTAGTCTTTCCCCAATCCAGCCCATCTTCCAAATCAACTGCCAAAATGATCAGAGATGTGTGACCATGTCACCCCCTTACTCAGTGATATCTAGTGCTGTCCCTTTTACCACCAGGATCAAGTATAAACCTTCCCTCCCCCATCTTTGGTTTTTAAAGTCCTCCCCAAGCTGGCCCCTTCCTACTTTCCCACTTTTCTTATACTTTACTCCTTCCTTGGGTTTCTGGACTCTATGCCCCAGTGGCTGATTTTTTAAAAATGACACATTCAATCACTCAAGTCTCAACCTCTGCATTACCACTGGCTTTCCCTCATGCCTGAAAAACTTTCCCACCTCATTTTGGTCTCCTGACTTCCTTTAAGTTCTAGCTACAATTCCACTTTCTACAAGACATATTTCCCTTAATGCTAGTGCCTCCTCTCTTTTGATTATGTCCAAATTACTCTCTATATGTCTTATATGTACATAACTGTTTGCATGTTGTCCCCCCCATTAGAATGTGAGCTCCTTTCTTTGTGTCCCCAGAGCTTAGCACAGCACATGGCTTGCAGTAAGCACTTATACATACTTGTTGATAATGATGATGATGATAACATCTTCACATAAAGAGGTTCTACCTGCCTGGTTTAAGGCTGTATCTTCGGATAGAGAAGGGTTGTAGCTGTATCCAGTTATAGACATTCTGCTATAAAATTCTCAGGTCCTTGAGAAACAAGTCTAGATTTGTTAAGTCTGCAGTCAAAATCGTCTTGCAGTCACAGTACAGTTTGGATTATAGGCTAGGGTGGCAGTCAGTCAAGTAATTCTCTAGAAATAGATAGGTTTAAACCAGCATACTTGGAGACTCTAGAAGGGGAATAGAAAGATACTGGCCTCTTTTCCTGAACATGATGTTTTGCTCTTTCAATTAATCTTTATATGCCTATAAAATAGAATAATGAAACAGATCATCTACATTTTGCAGATGGTATAGAAAATAAGCAATGGAGATTGATTAATTCTAAAAGCTCTGTCAAAGTCAATAGCAAATTCTAAAATATTAAATAAAATTCCTTGTAGTTCTTTTGAAAAAATGCTTTCATATTTATTTAGTTAAGAGGCAGCAATATTTGAGTTGAAAGAATTTTGGACTTAGAATTAGAAGAGATGTGAGTTTGACTAAGATCAGCTGTGTGATCCTAGGCATATTGGTTAATGTCTGAACTTCAGTTTTGTCATTTGTTAAATGGGGTTAATAATACCTGTGTTATTGGAAGGATCAGGTGACGTTATATACATAAAAAATTTGCAACCTTAAAGTGTTAATACATGTGTTCTATTAGTATCATTTCACAGATATCTTTTTCCCCATGATATCTTAGAAAGAAGTCAAACAGAAATGTATATGCATGTGAATTCCTACAAGATTAAGTGAATGTGTTGCACAGTGGACTGAGGGGTTAGCTAGTTAGAAGGTCTGAATTCAAATCCTTCCTTTGACATACACTAACTCTGTCACTGTGGGTACTCACAATTTATCAGCATTCTAGGTAATGCTGTAAACTAATCTGTATCTGTAGAGAGAGTTTACAAACTAAAAGTTCCCTATATCTATTTAATTACATATTGTTTTGATCCAAGAATGATCAAAATTTTGGACACTGACATAGAGACTTCATTTCTAAAAATGAAACACTCCCTCTCCTGAAACTATTGTGGTTATATCAGGACAAGATTTATCAATAGTTAATTAAAAAATCAACACACAAAGAATTAATCAAAGGGTTGATTTAATCTACTGAATTTTAGGAGAGTAGATTGAAAAATGGATGATTATATATGATAACCATAATTCCAGTGAAGAAAAATTCTGTTAAAAATTGCCTAAGGCATTCTACTTCATTCATTATGACAAGAGACCAAGGACGAAGAGAATAATCCCAAGGAAAAAAAATGTTTAATAGCATTAAATGTGATAATGCAAATAATCTGACACAATAAACAGATCTCAATTTGAGATTATGTGTCCTCTCTTCCCATCAAAAACTGGAAAATGGCATAATATAATTTCTTCCTGAAAGATTAGGCACTTTGGGTTAGCTTTAGAGAAATCTTCACAATCTCGAGGCTTCAGAATTATCTGGTATTTATAGCCTGGCTTCCTAGAGTGTTCGTTTTCTCCATCTGCTGGTTGTTGATATAATGTAACCTTATATTCTGATTATGAAAACACAGCAAGAATGAGAGCTTTTCTCCTTTTAATATTTTACAATAAACTTCTGGCTTCAAATCTTAGTGCGAGACAGCTATTCCATTTCCAAAAACGTCTAAATGAGTAAAAAAACAAAACAAAACAAAACAAAAAAACTAGGTCAGTAACAGAGCTGAATTTTATAATGTGAATAAAAGCTCTGGCATTTAATTTCTGTAAAAAAATAAAAAAAGGGTAACCTGTGGCAAATTACTAATAGAAACTAAAGTCACAAAGAGAAGGTGACTACCATTAAAATACTTAGAACATTTTTAGTGAAGTCAGATAAATTCTTTATGGAGCTTTAGCTCAATTGGAAAAAAAAGTAACTATTTCACCTAAAAAATAATTGCTTTCTCTCGAATAATTTCCTAACATTACATTTAATTTTTTAAAGTATTATAATGTTGTGAATAAAATATTGTATTTCTATATATTAATATAAAATGATTTTTAAATTCTGGTTAAAAAAAGTTACTAGCAATGTGTATGCACACATATGAAAGCATGACTTCTTATGATGGTTGTAGTTACCTTACAGACCATTTGAATTCTTGATATTCTGAATATACAGTTTCAATTCAGACTTATGTTCTAATAATTACTTTCACATCACATATTTTAATGGCAGTATTATTTGTCCCTTAACCTTAGTTCTGAGTCACAAATGTCTTTAGAAGTTAAACCTGCAGTAGGATCCCCAGGGGATGGAGGACAGGCCTTGGAGTCAGAAAGAGGTAAATCTAAATCTTGCTTCATACACTTACCACTTATGTGACCCCCGGCAAATCATTTAACCTCTCAGCCTCAATTTCCTCATCTGTAAAATGGGGATAATAATAGCACTTATCTGAGAGGGTTATTGTAAGGGTCAAATGAGAATCTATGTAAAGTGTTTTGCAAACCTTAAAGCATGATACAAATGTTAGCTATTCTTATTTACAATAACTCCTCCCCTTGAGGGGGTATTGCTGCCAACTCATATTGTACTAAAAATGACTGCTTTTCCGAAAAATGTAATAGAGTAATCTCAAGAGTCAAGGTTGTGTAACTTAGAAATACACACAAAAAGCACAGCTTACATTTCTATACAATAAAGTTGTATGGTATATACTATAAATGAAAAGCAAACCCTAACTATATCAGGTTTTTAAAAATCCTCTCTGATGTACTCAAAACATCTGAAGTGGCAGATGTTATGGAAAGCACCCAATATTTTTACAAAAATACAATACAGTTATGTGTGGCATGTGATAACAGGAGTCAGAAACTGAACAATCTGTTAATAGAGAATAGTTCACTTTTTAATATTTTTCTTGATTCAATACAGATGTGCAACCCCACGGGAAAAAATAGTATTGGTGACAATTTTTGATGAATCAGAATTAGGTTAAATACAATGGAAGATGGAGATATTTCTGCTTTCCCAGATTGACATCTGTGTATGTCTCTGAATGCAGTCTTTTAAAATATTAATGCCTTGAATGCACATGTTGAATTCAATATAAAGAACTCAAGATAATTTACAAATATCAAAACCATTATCTTCTCTGTGAGGTTCATTAATTTTCCTAATATGCTTTATAATTCAGTCACTCTAGGTAGAGAGTAAAGTATAAAATTCAGAATTATAGTGAGCTTTCTAGGATATTTTGTATTTATATATTGTTTTACATATATGTTGGGATCTGAATCATTACAGTAAAATATGTTTTGATCCACAGGGTGCATTGTATTTCTATCTTTAAAAATTATTGTCTTCACTTACATTTGCAAATATTGTTCATATAAACAAACACATTCAAGGAAAAGAGATACATATTTTCTTTTTTTAATTTTTCTAGGAGAGATTTCATATGTTTGTATGGCTCTGTCACCTCCAAGATCAAACATAAAACTCTCTGGTGTCCAAAGCCCTGCATAACCTAGCCCAGTCCTCCCTTCTAGTCTTCTTACACCTTATACCCTGCCACGTACTCTTTGATCTAGCAATACTAACCTCCTTGCTGTTCCTTGAATAAGACACTTCATCTCCTGACTCTAGCATTTTCAGGTTGTCTCTCATGTCAGAATGCTTTCCCTCCTTTTCTCCTCCTGCCTTCCTCGTACTCCTTCAAGTCTCAGATAAAATCCCATTTTCTCCAGGAAGCTTTTTCCTTTCCTTCTTGATTACAGTGCCTTCCCTCTGTTGATAAGCTCAAATTTACCCTCTATAAATCTTGTTTGCATGTTGTCTTCTCCATTAGACCATGAGGTCCTCAATTGCAGGGTATGTCTTTTGACTTTCTTTGTATCCCCAATGCTTAGCACAATAACGAGCACATAGAAGGAGTTTAATGAAGCTATGACTGACTTTATGACTGGTCAATATACATGTGGTACAAGTATATGCATATGCACATACAAACAAAATGATACACATAGCTACGTGCATATGCACCCACAGGCATGAGTGTATACATGAATGTACAATGCAGGTTTATGTATGTGTGAATGTATAAATGTACACATAGCTATACATACACAGAGGATAAAGACTGGGTCTATGATTTTACTGGTATAAAGAGTTCCCAGGTTAGGAAGTACTTCCACTAATGCAGATCTAAACCTTCTCTGCTATTTACAGTTCTAGAGAATGGGTGAGGTTAAATTGCTTGTTCAGGATCAGAAAGCCTGTATGTTTCAGTGTGAACCCAGGTCTTCCTGGGTCTGAACAAATGTTGCCTGATCAGATACAGAAACCCACTACAAAATTAGTATACTGATAATTACATAGCTAACCAAGTCAATAAAAAGTTATTTAGAAAAAGACTTTCTTTCGCCATCTTTGCTGTAGTTAATAGTTTATGTAGAATAAAAAGATGATACTAATGCTTGTAAGTTTTCATCTAAACTAACATTATATCAAGATTTTAAAAATTCAATTTTAAGTTCTAAATTTTCTCCTTCCTACCTCCCCTCCCCATCCATTAAAAAAAGCAAAGAAACCAAAACTATTACAAATATGTATAGTCAAGCAAGATAAATCTAAGCATCACTATCTATGTCCTATACATTTGTGTACACATGTATGTACATTTATATGTATGTGAGCATGCACACACAAATACTTTAATTTGTACTGAGTATATCACCTCTCTGGAGGTAGAGAACGTATTTCATCATGAGTCCTATGGTATTGTGTTGGTCAGAGTTCCCAAGTCTTTCAAAGTTGTTTGTCTTTATAGTACTGTTTGTATAAATTGTTTTGCTCATTTCACTTTGCCTTAGTTCATAAAAATCTTCCCAAGTTTTTCTGAAATCATGCCCTTTCTCATTTCTTACAGTACATATGCCATAACTTAATCTGTTATTCCCAGTTGATGGGATACCTTCTCATTTTCTGAAGGGGAAAAAATTTTTTTTTTGCTTTTTGGAGGCGGGAGTGCAGGGCAATTGGGGTTAAGTAATTGTCAAAGGTCACACAGCTAGTAAGTGTTAAATGTCTGGGGCCGAATTTGAACTCAGGTCCTTCTGACTCCAGGGCCGGTGCTCCATTCACTGCACCACCTAGCCACCCCTCATTTTCCAAGTCTTTGCCACCATTAAAAGAGTTGTTATGAATATTTTTGTCCATATGTGTCCTTTTCTTCTTTCTTTGATCTCTTTGGTTTAGTAGTGTCATTGGGTCAAAGGCTATGCACAGTTTAATAGCTTTTTGGGCATAGTTCCAAATTGCTGGACCAATTCAGAGCTCCATGAACAGTACACTAATATACCTATTTTCACCCAGCTCCTCCAGCATTGGTCATTTTTGTTTTTTGTTAACTATGGTAATCTGTTGAGTCTGAGGTAGTCACATTAAGATTTTTAACATGAATCTTACACAAGGAAAATCATTCAACATAGAAATTTGAGAGAAAATGCTATTTGAAAATTAACTTTCAAATAAGTCACTTACATAAATTAGAGTGTACAGGTAATCTTTTAAAAATGAGATACAATTCTGTAAACACTTAAATTCATTAAAAGCATTTGATGGAATACTTTTAGTGCCAAAAGGGACATTATAGATCATACAGTCAACCTGTGCATTTTATAGAGGAGGAACATGGGAAAAGAGAAGTAACTTGCCCCAAATCATATGCTAGTTAGAAGCAGTCAGGATTAGGGCTTGGGCACAGTGTTCTTATTACCACACCGCCTCCCAGATTAATAAGTTACCATCTCAACACATACTTCATTTACTGAGGCTACCAAAAGGGGTCTTGACTGTAAAATTTTGGCTGAATGGGGTTTAGGGAATGGTGCTGAATAATGAGTCAGGAGTTATGTGTTCTAGAATTGGGCCTCAGCCACAACATGGCCCAATTTAGGCTACGTTTCCAACTATTAGATGATTTATACAACTGGGGCCCAGTCTGTGCCAGAATGTAAATCTTGTATTTAAGGAGGACATGGATGCTACAGGATATGCAATGCACAGGCAAGATAGTTTTTCAACTGAGGCTTGGGAATGTTTCATGTCTTTTTTCCAACTTCATTCCACTCATATAAAGAGAAAATTACCCACATCCTTTCACTTCCTAGAGGACTCTACCACCTTTGAGTGCAATCTTTTCAGGGAAGTATTTATTGTAATGAACAAAGCAGTTTCACTTCTAGGGATATATAATTTAGTTCATGAAAACCTGAAATTTGATTTTTGCTACACATTAAGTAACAAGTCATTAGATTTATTTTCTCTTATTTAATGAATTTCTAAGACAAAGGCTCTGTAATAAATATTTTCTTTTTTTTTTTGAAACAAAGATATAATTTCAACCCTAAATTAGGAAATACCACTTGAGAGATTATACTATGATTAGACCTGAGAAACAAATATTGCTATAACCATAAACAGAAGGAAAATAACAAAAAAATGCATAATGAACCCTGAATAGCATCACCTAAAATAAAAACATGATTATTTTATTATGGCTATATTTATGCTAGAATTTGAAGTTATTATTTAATTTTTATTCAACCTATTGATTTAATATAACATATTACTTACAAGATCAGGTAAATACCAAATATATAAGCTCTTTAGAGACATTTAAAAACCTTTAAAAACCAGCACTGGTGAACAGGGTATACCCTATAATTCTCCTATTTAGAACTAGAAGGTTTCTAAGACTTCACAGTAAATAACAGCAATGCAGCATATTCTACCTTGGTTTTCAATATCTAGGTCACATGAACTATTTCGAATGCTGCAAATATCAAATAACATAAAATAGGTAGATTTTTGAAAAGTCAACAAGAAACAGTAGCTTACTTCTGAATTATGAATGAAATGCACACCATGATTGGGGTGAATAATAACTGTGGATTAAAACCGTACCCATTGTTGTAGAAATGGAATCACCCCTCCCTTTATGTATATTACATAAAATCCTTTAGGAATTTCATAGCCTTTAAAACAAGGTTTTGTTTTAACTGCTATATGAGATATTCACGTATAAGACAGAATAAATCGGCAGGTACAGATAAAACAAGCTATAACGAAAAACAGTGCAACGCCAACAAAAAACATCCCATGCAATTTAGTGATGAATGGTACGTTGGATACGAATTGGAAGCTATTGTTTCCAAACAGAATAATGTTAGCTACAGGCACTCATAGCAACAATAGAAAGTACAATCTGTTTAATCATGTATCTCACAACTTAAGACCCACAGAGGATAGGATATATTTTAATTACAGAACCCAATGGTTCTTGCATTTATTTTCAGATTTTCATGACAATTATTTTTCTTGAAATTTACTGAATCGATTATGTGATTTTAATAATTCTTCTTTGTCCTAATTAGTTAATACTGAAGTAATCAGGAAGTAAATACACATTACACAATGTTATATCCTAATCTTGTCTATGAGGAATTGGGAATATCTCAAAGAGAGAACAGGGGGAAGGGAACATGAATCAACATTACAGTAATGTGCTTTTAAATGACTTGTAAAGATAGAGTTTTGACAGAGAAACCATTCCTGTTATCATACAGATTTGTACACTCTGTTATATTTAAAAGTATAGTTATTCAAGCAAGATGAATATAGTTTTAAGTTTTCAAATATCTCAAACTACAGAGAAATCTTTTAGGTATGCAAGTAATCATGAACTTATTTTGTTAGGTATGAGGTTCTTATAGGTGTATGCTGTCCTACTTTATACATCATTTGGGGAAAAACAATGGAATCATCATATACTTACAGGTTTTAAAATTGGGAAATGAATATTTACTACAGCTAAATATAATGTAGGCAATTTCTGGATGGACCTGTACTATCTGTTTAGACTGCTCATTCCAAATGGATTTAAGGCGCTCATAAGGAGAAAAAAAATCATAGTTTTTTAGGAAAAGCAGCAAGAAAGGAAGTTGCCAAGAATGCTAGGCAAGATAAAGGATAATATTTAGTGGTTCTATGCAAAAGAACTTTTCTACCCTATGTGAGAAGAATATTTAATAGTGCCAAGACCAATCAGTTAACTAAAAAGCATTGATAATATGCTTACCAGGCACTGTGCTAAGGTTGTCATCACCAAAAAAAAAAAAAAAAAGGTGACATGCTTTCGCCAGGAGGAGGATGTCAGGAGGGGAGCAGCAGGACTTTGAATTTCCCACAACGCACAGTATTACCTTCTTGGTCTTCATGGGGCAGGTTCAAGGGCATCAGGAGGTAGTTTCACATTGCTGTTGTCTTTAATAGTCAGAAACTGATCCAGTGGGGTGAAGGAAGGAGCCAGGAGGGAGGAACATGCCCAGCCCACAGTGTGAGACTGACTGGGATTTTTAGAGTCTGTATGGATTGGTGCCGATTTAAATGGAAACAGAAGTTGGTCCCCTGACTGGTATTTGACCCAGACCAGCATGTGACCACAGACAAAGTGATGCTAAAGTAAGTGACAACAAGCTGTTAATGCAGAAGTTGGCACTTGCTGGCAAAGACTGGCCATGCCCCTGGTGATAGCCTTCATTAAGTTAGCTTGTTAAACCCTGTGGAAAGTGACATCAGGAAACAGCTGGTAGAGAGTATTCTGATATCTATACCAGGGCTAGAGTGGGAAATCTCCATCCCCACCTTGAGCCATAGAACCACTGCCCTTGTGGGAAACAATCCCTACAGCAGGGAGAGGTAGCAGGCCCTCTGACAGCGAAGAGGACAATATATTATGTGCTCATGAGAAAACTAATCTTGGCAGCTGAGACTTGAGTTGTAGAAAAGAGCAGGTCCCAGCAAATACTCTCCCAGAAGAGATACTAATGCCCAGAAGACAGCAAATATAAAGCCTCCTTAAACAGAGAAAAGACACTGAGTCTCCGCTCTCACTGAGATCACCAGTGACCATATCTAACCCGACCAAACTTTTCTCAGTCTTTGTTGAAACAGATTCTCTGCGATATCTGGCTCTGCTGACTGCCTTTTCCTTCTGTACATACTCTCCTGTCAAGGTTTTATGGTCATTCTCTCTGTTCTCCTCCTACCCATCTGTTCCTTGTCACCCTCCTTTTCTGAACCTTCACCCATGTCATTGCCAATTAACCATGGAAGTAGCCCGAGGCTCTGGTCTGAATCCTTTTATTCTTTC
This sequence comes from Pseudochirops corinnae, assembly GCA_028646515.1. Classification (NCBI taxonomy): domain Eukaryota; kingdom Metazoa; phylum Chordata; class Mammalia; order Diprotodontia; family Pseudocheiridae; genus Pseudochirops; species Pseudochirops corinnae. Next base: position 205,816,467 of record CM053588.1, on the reverse strand, counting down.
TCCACCCTGAGGGAGAAGCAGGAGGCAGCATGTGCCAGGCTAGTCAAAACAAACAGCCCCACAATGTCGATCTTCCTTTAGACCTTGATGGAGATAGCCTTGGACACTGAGGCCAAGCACACTGGGAATGGCAGTGCTTCCCTAACAGCCAGATCTGCTTCTAGCCCAGTCTCCACAACCATTACTGGGGAAATACTATTGCGGAGACGGGGGACCACCTTCTTTGTTCCCACCAGCAACAACTGCTGACTAACTACTACCAACAGGCAGATACGCAATGGAGCCTTGGAAGAGATAGCACCCTCCAAGACTACCAGTCTTGCTTCTAGTCTAGCCCTCACAGCCATTATACAAGGAACCAACTTCTGCTGGGAGGGGCCAGCTACCCCTGCCAACTGTCACCAAGAGGACAGGCACCCTGAGGGAGAGACAGGATGCTGCATGTGCTAGAAATAAAATGACTAGTACCACTTTAATTGCCATCTTTTCTCAGATCTTGATGGAGATAGCCCAGAACCCTGTACTCTGAGATTGGCAGCGTTTCCAGCCCACTGCCCTTGGCCTTCATCCTGGGAGAACTTGTAGTACATCTGTGCAGCGCGGCCCAGAAACTGCTCCTACAGGTCAAAGCTACAGAAAATTGAGAACAGGACCTAGCATATAGTAAGGCACTTAATTAATTTTTAATGATTGACTGATGCTGGAAAGATAAGTTGGGATCAGGTTCTGTAGGGCTTTTACAAACCAAACAGAGCAATTCATATTCAGTCTTTACAGGCAATAGGAAACCACTGGAGTTGACTGAAAAGGGGAGTCATGGTCAGATCTAAACTTAAAGAAAATTACTTTGGCAGTGGTTTGTAGCACAGTTTGGAACTGTGATACCTGAATCAGGGAAACCAATTAGAAAGCTCCTTTTGGGAATGGTGGTACATTTCTTTAATTGCTCCTATTAATCGGGAAATTCTATCATCTGGTGGATCACTAGAGTTCAGAAGTTCTGAGCTGCAGTGGACTCAGCCAATCTGGTACCAAAGTAGTGACTCTCCCAGATAGGAGGCACCAGGCAATCTAGGGAGGTATGAATCATCCCAGGTCAGAAAGTGAGCAGTAAAAGCTCCTGGTCTTATCAATGACTACACTTCTGGCATGGGCAAGATTGGGAGACCCAAACTCTAAGTGGAAAAAAAAAGGGCTCTTTTGATTGTCCAGGTAAGAAGAAATGGAGATCTGAACTAAGGTGATGGCTGGGTGAGTAGAGATAAGGCTTTCAATATGAGCTTCGGTAAAGACTGCAAGATTGAGCAGATATGAATAGCTATTTGAGGGAAAGGAGAGTAAGGAGTTGTGATTAATGCTGAGGTAATAAATGTGGACTGGAAGGATGGTGATGCCTTTGGCAGGAATAGGGAAGTCTGGAAGGGGGAGGTGTTCTGGGGAAATGAGTTCAGTTTTGGACATAATTAATTTAGGAAGTCAAGAATGAGCTCAGGTGCCACTGCAAGTGAATATTCCTGGTCCCCTAGGCTACTGGTGCCTCCTCTCTATGGTTATCTTTTATCTACTTTGTATGTATGCTGTCTATAGACATATGCACCTTTATGTGTACATGCAAGGTTTCAGAGGGAGAAATTTGTTTTGGATTTTTTCTTTGAATCTCCAGTATTTAGAACAGTATCTGGCATGGGTACTTAATAAGTGCTTGTTGAATGATTAAGTGAAAAACAAATCCAAACAAAGGATAAGGAGGCTGTAACATTCTTAGAAGGAAGCTGAAAACAAGATGAGCAATCAGGTAATTCCTTTTTTCTGGTAATAGAATTGGGTCTAAATTAAAAATCACTGACATTGATATGTTCAGTATACTTTCACTTTATATCACTGTAGGGGAGATGTAATTCCTCTGAACATAAATCTGTAGAAAGGCAACACAAAAGAATCCCCAAACTGAAATTCCTTTTAGATCTGTTACTATTTTAATCAGACTCTCAGCACCTGGATTGCATTATGATAGGGTTGAACACAATTGTTATTTTCTTGATGTTGCTGCAGTTGTGTGTATATCTAAGCATGGGCGTGTGTGTGTTTCCAATCATTTTTAGGAATGGATGGAAAAATAAATGTATTTGCTTTAAAAAAAAATCTGTTTCAACTCACTTCCTCAAAGAAAATAATCCCTCAGAACAGAATAACATTTGCATCTAAGAAGTCTACCAATGATTCTAGTTTTAGTAAAGACATTATCTTCCCAATTTGAGCATCAGAATTCTGAAAGTCCTCAAAGGTAAACTGGCAGATATAGGATTGATGGCCTCCTATAATTTAAAAAATATCATACAATCTAAAGGGCCATTAAGAGGATGACTGACTAGCCCGAAGTGACTAATGTCCTAAGGCTTTGCCTGGGGCCTATAATCTCACCTAATAATTATTCATCACAACCTCCTAGAAAAGCCCGAAGCTAAAACTGTGATTGTTATTTAGAATTAAATACCTTGAAAATTTATTTAAAAACCAACTCCTTTCTACAATTTCAGGGTTTGTTTAATTCACATATATCTTTAGAGGATTAGCTGAAAGAATCATGAATGTTAGACAGTGAATCTGTTTCATAAGTTGTTTTCTACTGAATTTATAATGAAGTATTTTAATACTAAAAAAAAGCAGAACAAAAAACTGAAAAGAATTAATGGTGAGGGGTAAAGAGGTAATCATGGAAATAAGAGTTAAGTAAACTTACAACTACATAGGGATACAGATGTGTTTTATACACACACACATCTCATGACTTTTCTCTTTATAAATATAAATGTTTACAAATAATAATTCATATATTTAGTAAAGAGGAAAAGAGAGGATAAAATAGAATCTCCTGCAATCACATACTTCTTTTATAGATCCTGTTACTTTTTCGTATTCAGGTTCTCAAAAAAAAAATTCTTTCCATCTACCTGTAAACATCTCTTCAGAGCTTTATTTCTAACACTGACTTCGGAAACTCTCTTCTCCCTGTTTGTCACTTTGTCTAATTCAGTGGTTTGAAAAGCTAAGAGTAATAGTTACCTATATATCTTGGATATAGGAGACATCTAAAGCAAAACTTTTTTTTCTCTTCCTTTCTTATCCACTGATTTTATCGGTGCGAAAGCAGTTTAATTTTATGTAACTCTAAATGATCTATTCTATCTTTTGTGATTACCTCTGTCCTGTATATATACCTCATCTAATTCTCTTCTAATTGTTTTGGGTATGAACTTTAATATTTAGGTTGCACATTCACTTTGAGCTTATTTTATCACATGCTATAAGATGGTTTTTGAAGACTAATTTTGCCCAACTATTTTGGCAAGAACTTCTTTCTACTTTTTCTATAAGTTCTTGTTAAATAGGAGTTTACTCCCAAGTAAATGATGTTCTCAGGTTTATGAAACATTGGGTTGAGTTCAATTTTTAAAAATTTTTTATATAGTCTCTTTTACTGATCTACTTTAATATTTTTAAAGCAGTACCAAATAATTTTAAGGATTAGTGCTTTAGAGCAGAGGTGTCATACTCACAGAAAGGCTATGCAACCCAGATTAAAATGTAATTGGGAAATGTTTAATAAAATAAATACAAATACAATGCAACATAGATAATGCTAATTTGTGGTTTTCTAAATCAATATGCAGCATGCAGGGATAGTTTCTATTTTGAGTTTGGCATCACTGCTTTAAAATATAATTTGAGATTTTGAAATGGTATTTTACCTCCATTACTATTATTTATCTTCATTAGTATCTTGGAGATACTAGACTTGTTCCTCTGAGTGAATTTTGTTGCTATTTATCTAGAATCATAAAAGTATCTTCACAAAGTCTGGGAAAGCACTAAATTTATATATGAGCAGGTTCTGTTGTCATTTTCATTGTACTGGTACAGCTTAGCTTTAAGCATTGAATATCAATCCTATAATTTAAACAGTTATTTCTTCAATGTTTTGCAATTGTAGCTATACAAGTCTCTTGGTAGACTGACTCCCAAGTATTCTATGCATGTTGTGGCTATTTTGAGTAGGACATCCATTTCTATTATTTCTTCCTGGATTTCTACTCTGGGAAAATGCTGCTGATCTTTATGAATTTATTTTGTATCCTATTTTATTGCTGCTAACACAACATATATAACCAGTAGTCATTTCTAATAAGTAAATTGTCAGAGTTCCCAAAAGAAGAACAACAAACTTTTAAAAATTGTATAAAAGATTTCTGCAAATCACAACATCTATGAGGTTTCATCTTACACAGGGCAAACCGTCAAAATGCTAACAGGTGGGAATAGTCAATGTTGGAGGGGTTCTGAAAAGATAAAGACAGTAATATATTGTTTGTAGAACTGTCATCTGACTCAAAAATTCTATAAGGAATTCAGAATTACATTAAGAAAGTGACTAAAATGTTCATGCCCAGAAACTTTACCCAATCCTATATCCCCAGGAATTCAAAAATGGGGGGAGTGGTGGGGAAAGGCCCTACATACAACAAAATATTTATAGAAGTATTTGGACTCCTCCCCTGGAACCATCCATGGCTTCTGCCTCATCTTGCCAAGTTCAGGTCTCTTCGGAACTTCTAAATATCTCAATGACATGCCCTTTCCACGTGGACCAATAATCTAGAACCATACCCCAAATCTGACAGGAGAGAGTTTGCTTCATGTTGCCAGTGCCCAGGCCTCCACTGCACTTATTTGCCATTTCCATGCCATGCTAAAGTGAATATAGCACCCCACTCCACTATATTTCTAGCTCCCCTTTATTTCTCACCCATTGTAACTGTAAGATTTTTGAGGAGTGCAGCTGTCTTGCTTATTTGCATTTGCATCTCTGACACTTAGCACAGTCTGGCACAGAGTAAATACTTAATAAAGGTCCTATCTACCTATCTATCTCTCTATCATATGAAAACAAAGTTGATGGCCATGAACCAGGCCAAGAGTTGACAAACTCTGGTCCAAAAAGGCCATTGAAAAATGTAAAAACTATTCCTAGCTAGTGAGTACGAAAGCACTTGGTGGGTCTGATTTAGCTCGTGGGCTATCATTTGCTAACTCCTGAATTAGAAAATATCTAAATAAATGAGATATATGAACATAATGGAATATTAAGCTACATAAGAAATAATGTATATGAAGAATATAGAGAAGCACAAGAAGACTTAAATTAACTGATGCAAAGTGAAATATGCTAAAAGAGTAAGGTGACAATAATGTAAGTGGAAAGAAAAACAACAAAAAACAGAAACAATGTTGTGAAGTTATAATGACCACATTTGGCCCCCAAAGAGAAGATATGCACTTCCCTCCCTTCTTTGCAGAGGTGGAAGACAATGGGTGTGAACATTGCACATAGTGCCTGACTTGGCTGATATATTAATTTTGCTAAACTGTTTTTTCTCTTTTTCATTATCTGTTATACAGAATGGTTCTCTGTGTTGGATAGAGAGGAGAGATATATTAGGGAATGGAGATGTAAAAACGAAAGCCAGGAATGAGACTTATTTTTTCTGACCTTTAAGTACTGATTTTACAAAGGTATTTTATGAAAGTCTTAATAAGGGGAAAGAACACAGGTTTGGGAATGAGGAGATCTGGGATTTAATTCTAACTCACAATAACTTTAATTCACAGCACAGGATCACAGATTTAGAGCAGGAGTGACTGACCTGAGAGGCTGCTGAGTCCAAATCATCATTTTACAAATGAAAAAATTGAGAGATTTGGTGACTTGCCCATGGTCACACAGTTAATAAATGTCTGAAGCAGAATTCAAAATCAGGTCTTCCTGACTCCAAATATAGAGGTCTATCTACTACATACCTAGTTGTCCTCAATTCAGTACAGTTCAAATAACCTTAGATTACACAGCTTCTGTAAACAAGACACTTTGCTTGGCACAAGAGATACAAAGACAAAACAGAAACAATCCTTTATCTCAGGGGGCTGAAATTATAGAGTGTGGGATGTCAGAGGGATAATTAACTATATGACTGTGCAAATTACTTAACCCATCTGAAAAACGGGCAGTTGAATTAAAGATCTCGAAGGTCCTTTTCAACTATAAAAATTATATGATTCTATTCAAACTATATAACTCATTTCTTGATTTTAATCTTTCCTCTTCAATGTGCATTACCATTTACTTTTCTTCTTCCTCTGTTTTGTGTCCAATCTAGTTAATTGAAGAAAAACCACATCTGACAGTATTCTGTCCTCTTTGGATTACAATGTATTATTTGCTACATATCTAGTTTAAACCCTACGATGTCTTATAGACACTAAATCTAGGACAAAGCTCTAGGGTAATAGTTGAAAACTGTATATTTACCCCAGTCTTCTTACCCCCAATTTAAAGATTATATTACCTGTGTCTATAGATTTTGATCTTTCAGCATTAGATGTGCTACTTGTTGAATTACAAAACAAAATGACATGAAAAGCAGAATTCTCTGGCACTAAAAATTTATATATTTATAAGAAGAAATGTTAGCGTCTTTGAGACCTAGATCATAAGAAGCCATTTACATAGCCTATCTCTAAGTCTTAGCTCTGACTTATAATATAAAACACTATTCAAAACTCAGTGGGATGAATTACTTTCATCATGACCAATATCTTATAAACTACTCAGATATTAATTCTTGATAACATTTTACATCTGGAATGCCAAGTTATTTCAAGTAAGAAAATACACTAAAATATCAGCCATATTTTGAAAAGACAAAATTATTCTTAAATTTTAATTTAACTTAAATTAAAAGACTTAGGGAAATAGTCACAGTAACTCATATGGAAGTTTAACAGCTAATGTTCTTTCAAGGCTATAAGTATGCCATATATACAATGGGTAAAAAAGAGACTTGGTTTTTAATGGAATATAAGCACTTATCTATGTATCATTAGGTGCTACACAGAAGTGTACTACTATTAACTTGGTCTGTGGTCCATGAGATAGGCAATATTTTTGGTGATACAAATTGAGTTTTTAGATTAATTAAATGTTATTTTCTTAAGAGAGGCACATATTTAATTGTAATTTCTGGTGGAACTGTGTTCTTCCTTAATGACACATTTTGATATCTACGATACTGTTACACCCAGTGGAAGTCAATGATTTAAGCAGAGTCTTCAGCATGTAACAGGCATAAAGGAATGTAACAATTGACTCTAAACTGAATAATACTTCTGCCTATCTGAGGACATCTGGTATTTTACTCTACAGTTATCAAATGTCTTTTATAGTTACTGAAAATTAACTGTATTCAGAGAAAGAGGACAGATATATAACTTCAAAATGGGAGGGAAGAGAGAGTGAGAAAAAGACACAGAGAGAATGAATATTCTATACTTACCCCAGAAGAGGAACTGATAAACCAAACCAATCTTCCAATGTCCACTGCTCACTGGAGAGATCAAATCTCTCAAATGTTTTATTATATCTTTATGATTCCTGGTTTATATAGTAAGAGAGCACTTCTTTTTCCTGTATACAAAAACCAAAACAAAACAGGTACACATATTCATTTAAAGATACTGTTTCAAAATTTAAAAAAAATTAGACTTTAGATTGTTGATTACTTTTTTATTTACAAAAATAGAAATAAGTCACTGGCAAGAGGTTCCATAATGACATTCTATAGGAGGCAAACTATTGTAAAGAGGATACAACATATAAAACAAATTTATATAGCCTATAATAGGAAAATCTCTCTCATTCTTTCTTTCTCTTTCTGCTCCCATTTTTACAAACACACTCTCCCTCCCCTTCTCTTTCACTACTTCTATACATTAGGAACATCTGAAGAAAAAGCACAATTTACTTCATGTGTTATAAAACACGACACACTTTCAATAACAGATCTTATAAAACTAAGACCAGAAATCTGTGCAGGTAAATATATGTGTGTGTGTGTGTGTGTGTGTGTGTGTGTGTGTGTTAAAAACTGGAAAGCTAAAAAGTAGTTAGGAACAATAAGGTTTTGCATACTCTATGAATTTTTACATTCTTTGCATTCTTTTTTTTTTTTTTTTTTTTTTTGCTTTTTGGAGTGGGGAAGGTAGGGCAATTGGGGTTAAATTTCTTGCCCAAGGTCACACAGCTGGTTTTTGTATTAAGTGTCTGTGGCTAGATCTGAACTCAAGTCCTCCTCATGCCAGGGCTGGTCTATTCACTGCACCACCTAGCCACTCCATTTTTTTGCATTTATGAATGCCAAAAATAGAAGTTAGTCAGGTGTACTGAGAAGCAGGTGAGAAGGTAGAGGAGAATAGGGATCATTCTCATGGAGGATGGGTTACTTTGGGTTATCATGCCTAACTTGGGGAAATAGCAGGGGACAGCTTTGTATACTACAGAGATCACAAATATGTGTCCAATTTGTAGAGTTTAAAATTTCTCCTTGTGTTGACTTTCATCACATCGTAATTTTATAAGTAGCATTTAAAATTGTGTGATGCACTGTCAGTAAGCTTGGTCTCTGTTTGAACACTGGCAAGTCATTGAAACTCTGTGGGCCTCAATTCACTCCTCTGCAAAATAAGGAAGTTGTAAGACCATAAACTACTGGAAGAAAAATTAATTATTCAACAAAAATTGAGGAAAAAAAATATCGAAATGTAGTTGGGCTGAAATTAGGCTAAACTAGCATTTTAGATCATATAATAAGTTTACATAAACAATAAATCTACAACGATTTAAATCTAAATGTCATATTATTAAAAAAAATTAGAAGAAAAAGATTTATCAAACAAGATAGAGGTGATCATAAAATATAAAACTCCATAAAACTAAAAATCTTTTGCCTAAAGAAAATCAAAGTTGGAAGAAAGGGAAAAAAAAACATCAGTGAGAAAAGTAAAGTTTCAAACACCCCTGTAACATAAGATTGGTATCTGTGATCTAAAGGAAATAGACACAAATATTTAAGAACAAAAGTAATTTCTCCATAGTTAAACAGTCAAAGGATATGAAGAGTCTGGAGAGGGAGAATTGCAATTATCAATGACACTATGATAAAATGCTCCAACTCACTAATAATAAGAAAAATTTGATTAAACACTTGAAATTTTACCTCATGGCAATCAAATTTGAAAAGATGACAGAAGACTGAAGTAGTCAGCATTAGAGGGTCTATGAAAAGGCAGTCACAAAAATACACTACTGGTGGAGCTGTGCCTTGGTCCAACCATTCCAAACTGATTTCGATTTTTTTGTGAGAAAAATCACTAAACTGTTCATAATTTTTGAATTAGTGACCTTACAACTAGGCCTATATTGCAAGGAAATCAAAGACAGAAAGGGCTCATATATAATAAAACTTTCATGCAAGTATTTTTTTTTGTGGTAGCAAACAGTGGAAACAATGCCCATCACCTGGAGGACGGGTGGTTAAAAACATGTGGTATGTGCGTTCAATAAAAATGATGAATATAAGGAATTCAGAAAAGTATGGGAAGACTTGTATGAATGGGGAGAGAAGGAAGTAAGCAGAAGTAGGGGAATAATATTTAAAATGACTACATTAATGAAAATGAAAGCAACACTGAAAGGTAGCTGAACCCTGAGAAATATAATAACCAATCTTGGTACAATAAAACAGATGATGACATGCCATTCCCATCTATCTGTATAGAAGCAGGGGGCCATGCTACAGAATGTTCCTTATTCTGTCAGATACAGTTGCCAGGTCAATTGGTTTTGCTTAGTATTTTCTTTTGTTATAAAGGAGGGCATTTTGGAAAATAACTGGTGTAAAATTTTAAAAAGTATTAAAACAACAAACGAATTAAAACATGGAGACTGAATGATTTTTAAGGAATATTCCAAATTGAGTTCTATGATGTCATGCTCCCAAGAACCTCTCCAAATCTGAATTATCAATAATTTTATTATGAGTATAAATGATGATCATTCAGTAAATTATCTTTTTTTTAAGCACTTAAAGTATGCCAGGGACTGTGCTGGGCACTGTGAATACAAAGAAAAAAAAAATGAAACAATCCTTACTGTCAATTAAGTTTATATTCTGTTGGTGAAGACATATACATATAAACATATGCAAAATAAATTTAAGATTATTTCTAGTGGGAGATGGAAGCAACTGTGGGGCTCAAGAAAGGCTTTTCTATAAGAGATAGAATTTAAGCCTAGTTTTGAAGGAAACTAGGGGTTCTGAGAAGCAGTTCTCAACCTTCTTAATGCAGCAACCCTTTAATACTCTTATGTGGGCATAACTGCATGTGAGCAGACCCGCCAAGACGGATATAGGAGTGGTGTCTTGGTTCCTAAGACAATCAGAAATATGTGTTTTCCAATGGTCTTAGGCGACCCCTCTGAAAGGGTCGTTCAACCCCCAAAGGGTCGCGACCCACAGGTTGAGAATCACTGAGAGGGAAGAGGGAGAGCATTCCAGGCATGGGAGATAGCTTGTGCAGAGGAGCTAATGTTGGAGATAAAATGTTATTATATTCAGGGAGTAGTGAGAAGGCCAGTTTGACTGGCACATAAAGTTACTGAAGAGGAGGAATTAATAAAAAGCCTAGAAACATAGGTTGAATCCTGGTTGTTAAAGGTGGTTAAGGCCAAAGGGAAAGGTCAGTACTTGGTCCAGGAGGAATAGAGAGCCAATAGAATTTATTGAGAAAACTAGTGACAGACTTGTGCATTAGTAATATCACTTTGACAGCTGTGTTAATGAGATGTTGATGAGAAAGATGGCTGAGATTCTGCAAGACAGGCAGGATCCAAAAAGATCTTGATAAGTTAGAGCATCAGGCTGATTCTAATAAAATGAAAATCACTAAGAATAAATACAAAGTCTTACAGTTTGGTTAAAAAAAAATCAGTTCCATAATTATAGGATGATGAAGATATGGTTAGGTGGTAGTTTGTCTGAAAGAAATCAGGGATTTTTGTAAATTGTAAACACTATAAATCAACCGTCCTCTGTGCCTACTAGAAAAATGAATGTGGGCTTCTTTAAGAGAGGCATAGTTTCCAGAAGTAAGGAGACAATAGGTCTGCTTTGGGAAAACCACATTTGTAGTACTGTGTTGCACTGAGGGACCTCTTTAAGCTAGAGACCATCCAGGAGGCTAGACTGAAAGAACTGGGATGTTTAGCCAGGAGATGAGAAGATGCCAGGTACAAGAAGCAGGAGAGCTTTCTCTCTGTAAGTCTTTAAATGACTGTCATGTAGAAGATAGAATTAACTTTTCTTTTTGCCTGAGAAGACAAAACCAGGAGCAATGGTTGGAAGTTAGTTGGAAGGTGAATTTTTGTCAGGAATAATCTCCTAACAATTACAGCTATCAAAAAATAGAATGTTCTGCCTCAGGAGTAAGTACATTGGATAAACAGACCGAATGTTTGGAATGCAATAATCTTTTGAGATTCTCTTGGAGTGTGGGCTGGACTAGATAGCTCTGGAGATCCCTTCCAACTTGAAAACTCTATTATTCTGTCATACTTTCCACAAAAATAGTATGAGCTCCTTTATCAAACACTTGGGTAAAATCTAGATAAATTGTCTCAGGGAGTTGAAGTCAAGTCCAGCAACCTATGGGCAATAAGGAAGGGGGCTGACAGCAAATCCAATTCCAGAGGAGGCAAACAAGCCAGAGAAGGGCCTGAGACAAGTATAACCAGAAGAGCTTGCTGCAGGGAGGTAGCAAGAGAGGAGGGCTCTCAAAGAAGACTTGGCAATTTCTACTCAAAATGAGAGGAGATACTGGAATATGATATTCCAAAGGGCAAAAATTACAGGTTTACGAAGAAGAATCACTTATTTGGCAAAGCTGAGTAGAATCCTATAGCATAAAAAAATGGATCTTTAATTGAACAGAGGATTATCAAGCATTTCTGATGAGAAGATCTGACCTGAATAGGAACTGTAAAATGCAAATATAAGAATCAAGAGAAACCTAGAAAGGTAAATTTATTTGTGCAACTGGAAGAGGATGTATAGAACATTTTAATAGAGAAGAAACAGGTATCCCTAAAAAAACAAAGGATCTTGACTGACTTAAATAAGAAAAATAAAGTGTCCAGGGTATGGAATGGTTCTTTTTGGAGAGTTTAAGGAGAGAAAAGAAGAGGCAGAGCAAAAGAATACACTAGCAAACAAAGGGAGGAAGAAAGAGGTGAAAATTGATGCTTCAAATAATTGGTGTTTGTGAGAAGTATAAAAGGGGAGAGTACAAAAGGCTTAATATAAAAGTCCTATTCGCTAATAGTTGCCAAACTAATTGAAGAGAGAAGAACTGCACAAATAAAACTGAGAACAACAGTAAAATACAAGTGCTAAAGAAGTGTTACAGAGAGTAAGTTCTACTGGAGTTCTGAGGAAGGAGCACGTGCCTTTGGCTTCTGGTGAACAGCAATTTGATTCAAAGGAGGTAGAAGGTAAACAGCAGACTTAAGAATAGGCAGGATTTCACAGTTGAAAGGGGACATTCAGGTAGGATGAATAGCAATGAGTAAAGACATATAGGCAGGAAAGACTAAAGTATGTTTTAGGTGAGAGTGAATAGGTCAGTCTGATTGATTACAGTGGCTAATGGAGAAGAAGAATGAGAAATAATATTGAAAAAAGGGGTTGGGACAAGGCTATCATGGTGAAGGAATATGAATTTGTCCCACAGACATCAGGAAGCCACAGAATGATAGAATTTCAGAGTTGGAAGTGAACTCAGAACCTTCCAGAGCAAATGGGAAAGTAGAAAAAGTCTCCCTCCAAGTTACACTTTGCCAGTTTCCTTAACTGACTTCATATAAACATGAATTCAAGGCCCATAATCTCAGAGATTGCTTAATGGAGTTTCCCAGAAATGAAGTGAATACAATATTCCAGACTGGGGGTGAGGAGTGGGGTAATCCTGACCACAGTAGAATACACAGTGATTATTAACCTATTATTTGAAGGCCTGTCCCTCTCTCCATGCTGCCTGAGATTGCACCGACAGTCTCTAAGCAGGTGAGTGAGATGATCAAAGCTGTACTTTAAGAAGATTCATCTAGAATCATTATGTAACATATAATGCTATGGGAAGATGCTGGAAGCAAGGAGCTCAAATGGGAGACTTGTCTAGGTACAAAGTAATGAATAAGTTTAACTTTTACTATTAACAATGATAAATACGGCTAAAACTACTGAAAATAGAAGTAATTATGGAATCTGAAAGGCACAATATCCACTAAAAAAACCACTAGAGAAAAAAAGTGCTCAAAGTTAATCTTCAATAAACTGAGCGATAGAAATTAATGAAATAAAATGTTCTACATATTACAATAGTGTATTGATATATTTAATTTTAAAAATAGCATTTGATAAAGTACATACTAATTTTAAAAAAATCTAAATCTCACATTTTCTCTTAAAAATTTAAGTCAAGCTATAAAATAAATACAACAAAAATATAAAAACATAGATGAATCAGGACAACAATAAAGAATAAAAATAAAATCATTCACATATACAAAACTGCTCAGGAGAACCTTGGGAAACACTGTGGGCTTATCTTTTCTTCTACACTTTGACACTTCTGTTCATTCTGCTGAGTTATTGTGGCAAGTGTGACTGCTTGATAGGTGGATATTAACAATTTTACATATATTAGTTACTGAATATTGCTTTCTTTGTTTGGAATCTTGTTTTTACATATGTTAAGAAAGATTTTTTGGCAGAGTAATCTTATTCTTTTTTTTTTTTTAAATTTTATTATAGTTTGCATCATTCATATCCACAAGATTTTGAGTTACACATTTTCTCCCCCTCTTTCCCCCACCCACCCCAAAACAGCCATCCCAGTGTGTCCCTCCTCCCCCAATCTATTCTCTCCTATGTCACTTTTCGGTAGGGCAAGATGGATCTCCCAACCACAGTGCCTGTGTATCTCAAGTTCCAGTTGGATGTAGTCAATAATAATAATAATAATAATAATTGCATATATATACATACGTAGACACATATTCATAACGTTTGATTATGGAACTCCAGATTCCAGATTCTTTCTCTTCCTCCCTCACCTCCCATCCCCACTGCAAGGACAAGCAATCAAATACAGG